>JAHTLZ010003246.1:23107-55366 GCA_023846285.1 Phrynocephalus versicolor | reverse complement strand
CATACAAGTGCCAGGAGTGTGGGAAATGTTTTCCTGATAATGAAAAGGTTGTGAGACATAATAGTGTCCACACAGGAGAGAAACCATACAAATGAAAGGACTGTTGGAAATATTTTGCTTGCAATTCTTATCTTGTGAGTCATAAGAGAGTCCACACAGGAGAGAAACCATAGAAATGCATGGAGTGTGGGAAATGTTGCAGTATATGGCATTCATCATAGCACAGCATCTGCAAGACAGCAAAACATGACATTCAATAACAGAGTAAAGTAATGGGACTTAGATTTGACTTACAAATGTTTTTCTCACAGTTTATGGCTTATGAGACATAAGAGAGTCCATACTGTAGAACCTGTACAGATACAGTGTGGGATTCAGGACTTTTGAACCATAATAAGTGCTTACATAGAAAAGAAGTGAATGTGAGGAAGGAGCCAAAGCCAAACTATGCAGTCATCTCCCACCATTTTGTGGTTCATATACTACAGTCCCGGTATATCGTGGGACCATAGTACTGTATATGGGGCAAGCTGTGTGGGTCTGTTTCCAAGGCCTCCTGTGCTTACCCCCAGGCCTGGTACTGCCCCAAGTGTGTCTCTGATGGGCTTCCTGGGCCTGTCAGAGGACCCAGAAGTGGTTTCCGGGAAACCAGAACTGCCTTCCGAAAAAAATGGAAGTGCATTCCAGATCCCCTGAAACCACGTCTGAGGCCTTTGACAGCCCTGGGAAGCCCGTTGGAGGACTTTGGGGCAGTGCCATGTCTAAAGTAAGTGTAGGGATTGCCGGACAGGACCCCCGGTCTCGATCCGACCCAGCATTTGCATATTGTACATTTTCCTTTTATTGCAGGTCGGGTTGGGTCCCTAATAAGTGTTCTTAGGTGCAGTTTTCAGATTTGTCATTTGAAGCCATTGGTTGGACTTCTCTGGAGAATTTAGAACTGGTTACAGCATTGTATGTAACCTCTAAATAATGCAGAACAGAAAGCTCTTTTCCTATGATATGGGCCTCATCCTTCTGTGGTTGAAGATTAAATTTAAATTATTCCATTTTGCTGCAACAACATGTGGCTGACCTCATAGTTAGGTTTTAAGCAACTAAGACTTTGAGTTCCATAGTTTGGGACTTCACAAAAAGTGCTAAACATGTTCCATAAATCACCAGGATCTCAGAAATCTAGTCTGTTTCCATGAACACTTAATTGACATTTATAAGGTGTTAAGTTACTTGTATGTTACTCATGAAAACGAAAGCCTCAGGAAAGTCAAACATGGGTGGGTAATTCTGATAGTCTATGTAACCCTTGAAATATTCCGATAAAATTTTAAAGCCCCTCTCGGCCTTTAGGAAGTGATTAAAAACCTGGCTCTTCCAGGCTGCCTTCGGCAACGAATGGAGGATGAGTCTCTCTCTCCCCCTCCTCCGATCCTGTATTTTATTGATTTCTTATTGGTTCTAGGGGTTAGTTTTACATCCTTATATAATATATGGTGTAGGGGTTTCAACATGGGAATATTAATATGCACAGATATTAATAATCCAGCAAGCTTCCTGCAAAGGATTCCTGGGGCAATATTGACCCTCCCGTATGGGGAAGCCCTGGGAGGACAATGAAGCCCATGAGATCTAACGTGCAGGAAGGAGCTGGCTGACGATCTTTTCCTCTCATGTCATACCCAGAGGAAAAAACAAGACCATTTATCATTACCCTTATGTCATTGGATGGGATAGCAAGCTGCTAGGGAACCCATCATTCCATCCCTCGCTTGGTGACACTCCACGTCACAGAAAGCCCTCCCCGGGAGACCATCAAGCCAATGACAGATGGACACAGAGGATACCACACGATATCTGTAACTCCACCTCTTACAGCTAATAAAAGTGTGCCTGGCAGCCTGCTTGGGAGGAGAAGAGCATGGAGGCCTGACATTGTTGAACCCAACCATACGCGTCTGTAGATTATTCCTACAATATGGATTTGTACCGATATTCTATGTTGTAAACTGCCTAGAGTTCCCCTGGGAAAGTTGGGCATTCTGGAAATACAAATATAAATAAATAAATAAATAAAACTTAAACGTTTCTGACATTTTGTTGGCCTCCATAAAAGCATAGCCTTGCTTTTGCTCTTATCTACCACCCGGGCAGTTAGATTCTACTTGCATGCAACTCTCTTCTCAGCAGTTCAGAGGAACGGAGGTTCCATGGCATGGGGGTGTTGGTGGGAAAATGGGAGTTGCCTAATGCCGCCACTCTGAGAATGACCAGTGTGGGTGTGAGGGACCGAGCAGTAGTGAGCGTCTGAGAGAACACCTGCGGAGCGGAAGATTGAGGAAGACACAGAAGACAGAGAGATTGCAGTAGCTTTGAAAGGATTCAGTATGAAAGAGCAGAAGAATGACGATAAACCTGATGAAGAGGTGTTGTGGGTAGCCGAGGATGCATGCGAGAAGGGAACTAGGCATGTAAACCGCCCAGAGACTACTTGTAGTGGTATGGGGTGGTATATAAGCAGAACACTTTGCTTTTTGCTTTTATGAGGGCGAGATTGATGAGTGGGCAGAGCGCGAGGGGGAAGGCGTGAGAGGTGACAGTTGGAGACAACCAGTAACTGACAGGAGCTGTCAGACAGAGCAAAGTGTTCTGCTTATATACCGCCCCGTACCACTACAAGTAGTCTCTGGGCGGTTTACAATTTTAATTACAGTAATGCAGGCTACACATTGCCCCCCCAGCAAGCTGGGTACTCATTTTACCGACCTCGGAAGGATGGAAGGCTGAGTGAACCTTGAGCCTGCTACCGGGGATTGAACCCAGGTCGTGAGCACAGTTTTACCTGCAGTACAGGCATTTAACCACTGCGCCACGAGGCTCCTTGAGGGCAGTTTTCCCCAGGAGGAGGAGAAGAAATGGAGTAGGAGAGAGCCCGAAGAGTTTAGATGGTCAGCCCAGGTTAAACCCCTGAGGTGGCCCAAAACCAGTTAAAGGTTCCAGGCAGAATGGAGGAAGTCCAGCCAAGAGAACCTGGTCGCGCAGTGGGCAAGACACCCGTGTTGCGGCACCCAGTGCTTGGGGCGGGGGACGGTCGGTCGCCCTTATCGCTAAAGGGGTTGGTTCAGGAATACAGTCCATTACAATTCGATTTAGAAGACCCTTTATTTGAGAATGTTAATTTATCCAAGTTGCTAATACAATCACAAGTGCCTGAAGAGAATGTATCTTCAAGTTGTTATACAGTTCCTGTTAATAAAAACCCGTTTGATGTTCAACTGCAACCTGACTCAAATCTCATATATGGATTGGAACCAACCTGAAGAGTTGTAATGGAAATAAAAAACACCATAAATAATAATTGGAGCAGTTCCGGAACTCTCCGGTACCACCCATGCCCGCCCCACACCGTCATAAGCACTACACTTTAAACCCAGTCCCGAAATTCCACTCTGTTCCCGAGATATCAGGAATAATACATCTACCACCGCTTTGGCAAGCTGAAGGCTTTGCTAGTGAACCTTTGAGCCTGGGTGGCCGGAAAATGACCATTTGTAGCCAATTTCACGGTTTACACTGATACAAGATAACAGCGGCAGTTCATTTCAGCGGAGAGTCTATAAAACAGCAGGAGTGCTAAGAAAATAACTGCCTGCACGCCTTAGCCAATCAGTGCCCCCCATCCATCAATGTCTCGTTAATTATGGGCCAGAAGGGGGTGCTTAACGCAGATAAGATTGTGATAGATTAGTGAGTAGACCACTACAACAGATTAGATCCATACCCCCCTGGGCTGCAAAAATTCGAAGCCCCCAACCGATTCTAGTTCCAGGGAGGCGGCTAAGGTCTGGCCGCGCCAGCGGCATGAATTCACCTCCCCTACCCGGCTCACTGTTCCATGGACTCGGCTTGAGTTAAAACACAGCCTCGGTCTCTGTCCCTATTCTTAGCCGTGTTTGAGTTCCAGGAGAATTCTGCCTCCAACTGCTAATGCTTCTCTATGGTGGTAGACTCCCCCGCCCCTTTTCGCTTCCCCTTTGCTTCTCTATAGTGGTAGACCAACCCGCACTCCCGAATCAACCGGACAGAGTTTCCCCTTTTTGTAGAAACCTTTGGAGACTTATTTCCTCTGTTCCAAAGGTTTCCACCGAGGGATAGCCAAAGTCCCTTACTAGCAAATCTGGTTAACCCCTTTTTGGTCGAATTGGACACTATCCTTTAACCCTTGAAGCAGCCAGAGACGCAGCCCAGGAAAATCTTCCTGGACTGATGGTTTATGTCCACCATGCTCTTGGCTCATGAGAGGATGACCTAAAAAGCAATCATCCCCAGACCCCAGGGATGTCCTTCCCCTCAAAATTTACCTCCATCATCTTCCCTTACCTATGCTGGCCTGGCCTCTGACCCCAGCCAACCTCAATCTCCCCTCCCTCCCTCTCTCTCCCTCTCTCCCTCTCTTTCTCTCTCTCCCCTTTCTTTCTGCTCTTTCTCTCCTGCTCGCCTCCCTTTACCCCACTCACCCTGGGTGTGCTTAAACGAGTTCCTATACTATCCTATGCTCTCTGGACCTTCACCATCTTGGACAAGGATTCATGGCAAGGGAAGACGGACATCATGGCGACTCCACACAAAGGCTGCACCTTCCAGAAGTGGACTCCATTGACCGTCCTCGGTTCCAGCACATAATCATACCACAGCTGGCCCCGGATTATCTTCATCCACAAGCCTCGCAGCCCCAGGGCTTATCTTATTGACTCTCTGGTTCTCCCATTGACTCACTGATTTCCCCCATTGACTTACTGATTTCCCCATGTTTACCCAGGCCCTCAGACAATACCCAGTTTCCTCCTCACCATTGTCACACCCCTGATGGCCCATTAAGACACAGATTTGGCCCAGTCGCACCTGGGCAGGTGCCCAGCTCCGGATCATCAGGAACGCCCTGGGACCTCCCCGGACCACCCCTGGACCAGCCCCTGGACCACACCTATTGGACATTCCCAAAGACTTCTCCCTGCCCACCCCGAGGGAGGCGTGCACCTTGGGGGGGTGAGGGGAAGGTATAAAATGGTTTGCATCTTTGTCTTCGGGGCGGAACATCTCTGCACTGTCCTGGCTGGGGTGTTCGCCTGCTGTCTTTTATTGGGCTCAATAAAAAACAGTATTTTTCCTGGATCTCTATCCTGTTGGATTCCTTATTGGTACTCTGGGTTCCAGCAGAACTTAGCGGGACTAGCCTTGCTAAAATCTCAACAGACCTTAGAGAGATTCAAACCTTTACAGTGGGGTGGAGTGTCAGTCACCCCCATAGATGTTTTCCTCTCCTTTTTGTTCAGCTTTGGGCTTCCAGCACGTGGATTTGCAGAACCTCAGAATTCTGGCACAGATCTTCACGGATCCACATGGTTTTTAACCAGACTCTTCAGCATCCTGTGAAGTCATAAGCTCTACCTGTGTCACCAAACCCCGCTACAGAAACAAATGGTGGTGATCTTGGAAAGTGCTTAGGGGATGGGAGGGTTCAAATATATTTCCTGGCGGTTCCGCAGATAATTGATTTCCAGACACTAAAGGTTCATCAAAATGGAATAAAAATTTTTTGTAAGTAGTTAATAACATTGGCTCAATTCTTTGTGGTTCCCCTTCACAAGCGTGAGGCAACAACAGTCGTTCATCACAAGTTTTCTGTAACTGGTAACTGTGAGTCAACATGTTCTTTAGAAATAGGTTATTTTTTTTACTTGCAGGGTACAGCAGGAGGTGTCACCAGTGGTCCCGCGCAACAATTAAATAATATAAATGTGGCACAGAGCGCGCTGCCGTTGCGTGTAGATAAAGTGTTAGTAATGACATAAAGAATTTGCAGAGTTAGTAAACGGAAAGACAAAACAATGGATAGAGTAAAAACTCATATATTCCATATATACACATCAAATATACAAAGAGCATAACAACCAAGCAATATTTACAATACAACAAACAAACAGAGTGTGGGGTACTGTTCTCACCATAACAGTCCCAATCTAACATATGACAAGCTAGTGCTTTTATACAATTTAGCACCCATCAGATATGACTCATCACTAATCACAATCTGATGCAATCTGATGCAACCATGATGTTATAAACTATTCCACCTGAGCTTCATCACGTAACATGCCTGTGATTACAAATCTCTTGCACTTGTGGATAACATCATGAGACTGCAGAATCTAACTGCCTCCATTTTACAGTTCTCTTTTCCCTATCTGTTAAATATACATTATATATAATTTATCAACTTTTACATATCTTGACAAGTCCCACAGCAGTGATGGCGAACATCCACCTGCATGCTCACTTCCTTCAAGATTCTCCCGCTGCTGCTCCTCATTGTTTGCACCCCTACTTCTCTGCTACCTGTATCCCCACATGCCAAACCTTCCCTCCTTTCTGTACCCCAACTGTCTCAGTCTTCTTCTTTATCACTATCTCCGCCTGTACTGCCACCATTTCAGTCATTTTATCTCCGTCTGTACTGCTACGCTTCTTCCCATTCCGACTAAAATTATTATTTATTTATTTTTATTTATTTATTTTTACAACTTATATGCTGCCCACTACCCAAAGGTCTCTGGGTGGCTTACAATAAGGAATTAAAACAGTTAAAACATCAAATATCAATAAATAATTAAAACAGCAACAAAACATTATACTAAAATCATCACACTAAAATTGCCATCAAAGGACCCATAGTCTATGTTGTATCAATTAAAAAACTTCTGGAACAGGAAGGTTTTTACCTGGCGCCGAAATGTCATCAATGTTGGCGCCCGGCGGATTACTGGGCTGGGGCACTTCCCTAATGAGGAAAGGCTAAAACATTTGGGGCTCTTTAGTCTGGAAAAAAGGCGCCTGAGGGGGGATATGATTGAGATGTACAAAATATGCAGGGCATGAGTAAAGTGGATAGAGGGAAGCTCTTCTCCCTCTCACAAAATACCAGAACTAGGGGACTTACACTCAAATTCAGGTATATGTTGATGACCAGGCTGCAGGAGAGAAGCTCATTGTACTAGGGGATTCTATAATTAGAAATACAGAGGGATGGATTTGTGAGGAGCATGATAACCGTATGGTCACTTGCCTGCCGGGTGCAAAGGTTGCAGACATCACCAGAAATATAGATAGCTTGTTAGATTGAACTGGGGAGGAGCCAGTGGTCATGGTACACATCGGTACCAATGATGTCGGGAAGGCCAAGCGGTCAGTCTTGGAAGCCAAATTCAGGTTGCTAGGTAGAAGATTGAAGTCCCGGGCTTCCAAGGTAGCATTTTCAGAAGTGCTACCTGTTCCTCGTGCAGGACCCGCCAGGCAGGCAGAACTCAGAAGCCTCAATGCGTGGATTAGGCGATGGTGTCGAGAGGAGGGCTTTAGATTTGTCAGGAACTGGAGAACATTTTGGGACAAGCCAAACCTGTTCAGGAGGGATGGGTTGCACTTGAATCATGATGGGACCAGATTGCTGGCACTCAACCTCAAAAAGGCAGCAGAGCAGCTTTTAAACTGATAACTGGGGGAAAGCCGACAGGAGCTGAGTGGCATCCGGTTTGGAACACCTCATCCTCAGGGAATGAGGTTGGAGAGGGTAGAGAATCACATAGAGAAGACATAGCAGGTATAGGTATTAGCACCGGGAGAATAACGGAATGTGACAGTTCATCTACTGAAAATAAAAGCTGTGGGGCGAATAGAACAAGGCAGCAGCTGTTGTTGCGGGACCCACTGTACAGGTGCTTCTACGCCAATGCTCGAAGCCTCCGAGCAAAGATGGGAGAACTTGAACATTTGGCAGCTAGGGATAACATTGATATAATAGCCATAACAGAAACCTGGTGGAATGCGGAGAACCAGTGGGATACAGCAATCCCAGGCTATAAACTCTATAGAAGAGATAGAGAGGGGCGGGTTGGAGGAGGAGTGGCCATCTATGTCAAAGAAGGGGTGAAATCCAGCAGAATGGAGATTGACAGAGGGTCTGACTCCACCATAGAATCACTGTGGGTTAAACTACCAGGTCCAAGGAGTGATGTGATCATTGGAGTATTCTATCGTCCACCAGATCAAAACCTTGAGGGGGACCTTGAAATGAGGAAAGAAATCATGGAGGTGCCTCAGAATGATAGGATAGTAATCATGGGGGACTTCAATTATCCCCACATTGACTGGGCCAATGCGAGCTCCGGGCAAGAAAGAGAAACTGGGTTTCTCGACTTGCTGAATGACTGTGCCTTAGAGCAACTTGTCACGGAGCCCACCCGAGAACAGGCAACTCTGGATCTAATATTGTGTGAAACTCAGGACCTGGTCAGGGGTGTGAAGGTCACTGAGCCTCTGGGGAACAGTGACCATGCTGCAATTACCTTTGCCATGCATGTTGGAGGAAGAGTGTCAACCAAATCAGACATAAAAACCCTTGATTTTCGAAGGGCAAACTTCCCTCAGATGAGGAAACTAGTTAGAGAGAAACTGAAGGGGAAGGTTAGAAGAATCCAATCTCTTCAGAGTGCATGGAGCCTGTTTAAAACAACAATAATAGAGGCCCAGCACAAGTGCATACCACAAAGAAAGAAGAGCTCATTTAAGTCCAAGAGGACACCGGCATGGTTAACAAGTGGAGTTAGAGAGGCTCTAAAGCACAAGGAGAGGTCCTTCAGTAAATGGAAATCCTCCCCAAATGAGGAAAATAAAAAGGAACACAAACTCTGGCAAAAGAAATGTAAGAAGATGATAAGGGAGGCAAAGAAAGACTTTGAGGAACGAATGGCTAGCAATATAAAGGGTAATAATAAAAGCTTCTTTAAATATGTTAGAAGTAGAAAACCTGCCAGAGAACCAGTTGGCCCTCTGGATGGTGAGGGAGGAAAAGGGGAGGTTAAGGAAGACTTGGACATTGCAGAGAAATTGAATGAGTTCTTTGCGTCTGTCTTCACGACAGAGAACCTTGAGCGGATTCCGCTGCCTCAGCCGCCCCTCTTGACTAAAGAATTAAATCAAATACAGGTTAAAAGAGAGGAGGTTTTAGGACTAATTGATAAATTGAGGATTGACAAGTCACCGGGCCCAGATGGCATCCACCCAAGGGTTATTAGGGAACTGAGAAATGAAATTGCAGATCTCTTAACGGTTATATGCAACTTGTCTCTTAAAACGGCCACAGTGCCGGAGGACTGGAGGATAGCAGATGTCACACCAATTTTTAAAAAAGGAAGGAGGGGGGACCCGGGAAACTACAGGCCAGTTAGCCTTACATCTGTCCCAGGGAAGATGGTGGAAAGCCTCATCCAAGAGAAAATCTTAAAACACATAAAAGAACAAACCTTGCTGAGAGAAAATCAGCATGGCTTCTGTAAGGGTAAATCTTGTCTGACAAACCTCTTAGAATTTTTTGAAAAGGTCAACAGGCACGTGGATTTGGGTGAACCGGTTGATATAGTCTATCTGGATTTTCAAAAGGCTTTTGACACAGTCCCTCACCAAAGGCTGCTGAGAAAATTGCACAGTCAGGGGATAAGAGGGCAGGTCCTCTTATGGATTGAGAACTGGTTGAGATCCAGGAAACAAAGAGTAGGTGTCAATGGGAAATTTTCACAATGGAGAGAAGTGAAAAGCGGTGTGCCCCAGGGCTCTGTCCTGGGACCGGTGCTTTTCAATCTGTTCATAAATGACCTGGAGACAGGGATAAACAGTGAGGTGGCCAAGTTTGCAGATGACACAAAACTTTTCCGTGTGGTAAAAACCAGAGAAGATTGTGAAGAGCTCCAGAAGGATCTCTCTAAACTGGGGGAGTGGGCTGAGAAATGGCAAATGCGTTTTAATGTAACCAAATGTAAAGTAATGCATATTGGGGCAAAAAATCCAAACTTCATCTATCAACTCATGGGCTCTGAGTTATCCGTGACGGATCAGGAAAGAGATCTTGGTGAGTTGGTGGACAGCTCCATGAAGGTGTCTCCCCAATGTGCGGCAGCGGTGAAGAAGGCCAATTCCATGCTAGGGATGATCAAAAAGGGGATTGAAAATAAAACAGCCAACATTATAATGCCATTATACAAAACAATAGTAAGGCCCCACCTGGAGTATTGTGTACAATTCTGGTCACCGCATCTCAAGAAAGACATAGTGGAACTGGAAAAGGTGCAGAAGAGGGCGACTAAAATGATTAGTGGGCTGGGGCACCTCCCTTATGAAGAAAGGCTAAAACATTTGGGCCTCTTTAGTCTGGAAAAAAGGCGCCTGAGGGGGGATATGATTGAGACATACAAAATAATGCAGGGTATGAGTAAAGTGGATAGAGGGAAGCTCTTCTCCCTCTCCCAAAATACCAGAACTGGGGGACATACACTCAAATTGAGGGCTGGGAGAGTAAAAACTGACAAAAGAAAATATTTTTTCACCCAGCGCGTTGTAAGTCTATGGAATTCCCTGCCACACAATGTGGTGATGGCATCTGACCTGGATGCCTTCAAAAGGGGACTGGACAGATTCCTGGAGGAAAAGTCCATCACAGGTTACAGACCATGATGGAGATGTGTAATCTCTAGGCTTTAAACCAGGATACTTCAAGGGCCAGATGCAGGGGAGTGGTATCAGGAGACAGATATCTAGTCTCCTGAGCTCCCAGATGCATCTGGTGGGGCCGCTGTGAGATACAGGAAGCTGGACTAGATGGGCCTTTGGCCTGATCCAGCATGGCTCTTCTTATGTTCTTATGTTCTAAATTGAGGGCTGGGAGAGTAAGAAGAGACAAAAGAAAATATTTTTTCACCCAGCGCGTTGTTAGTCTGTGGAACTCCCTGCCACAGGAGGTGGTGATGGCATCTGGCCTGGATGCCTTCAAAAGGGGATTGGACAGATTCCTGGAGGAAAAGTCCATCACAGGTTACAAACCATGAGGGAGATGTATCATCTCCAAGCTTTAAACCAGGACACCTCAAGGACCAGATGCAGGGGAGTGGTATCAGGAGACAGGTAGTGAGTCTTGTGGGCTCCCAGATGCATCTGGTGGGGCCACTGTGAGATACAGGAAGCTGGACTAGATGGGCCTTTGGCCTGATCCAGCATGGCTCTTCATATGTTCTTATGTTCTTATTCCCTGCCATTCCCCAGCCTGTATTCCTATCTCTTTCATGTTCACCTTCTTCTCTTCTTGTTTGATCTCTACATGTATCCCAATGCTTCGTTTCACTTCTTTAATATCCTCCTCCCCTATCAGACAACCCCTGCCTCTTTGTACTATAGCAAAAAAGCTTCCAATCACTGGCTTGTCCATCTTTAATATTTCTTGGTCTTCCTTGTGCCTTTCCTCCTGTCTCTCGTCTATTCCTGTTCCTTATTATTTATTATTCCTTATTATTTATTATTATATGACTTCACTCGTTTACACTGCCAAGCTCCAACCAGACGTGGGGGGGAGGCAAAACGGAAGGAGATTTTCAAATGCGTATCTTTTTCTTCTTCATTTTGGTTTTTTACACCTAGGATAGCATTCAAATTCGTTGTACTATGCACAACGACAATCAAGTATTTATCCTTCTAAATGAGGAAGAAGGAAAACGAGGAGGTCAAGTTAGAATCCCTGGTGCTGAAAGGAGCTGGAAAAAAAGAAAAGAGGAGAGACAGACGAGCGCTTTCTCGCCAAGGGAAACTTGGATCCTTTCCCTCCGAATCCACAAGAGACTAGAAATCCAGGGGGTGCCAAGAATGTTTCCAGTGTAACTGTTTGAAAGTTATGGCATCTAAGGGGTAAAAAGCACAGAGTTGAGATTCCTAGAAGGTAAAGAACATGGGAAGCCGGAGACACTTGAGTCCCCATCGGAAATGCTCTTTCTTTAAAGAGGTTCCTTCCTGTCCCACAATTTTCTTCCTCCGGAGGGAAAGCGTGGCTTCGGCTGTTGAAAAGGGCCGCCCGGACTCTGCTTCTCCCTTGGTGGGGATCTGGATAAAAGCCTCCTCTTCCTCCTCCTCCCTCCCATCATTGCAACTGGGAGGGATGGTGAGTCTGTCCCAGCAGGGCTGACTGGGAGGGAGGGGGGGGACTGGGGGAGGCTGGAGGGAGGGGAGGGGAGGGGGGGGAGAAAAACCCTCCAAGGAGTCGAAATCTCCAAGCCCTTCCCTAAAAGCCTCCCATCATCCCTAAATCCTCAAGGCTTCCCTTCCTAAACCGTCACCCCATTAACAGGGAGCTCCCCAATGAATATCCTCTTCATGGGACCAGCCCCGATCCCCCTCCTGGCAAGAGGAGGCTCCCCCCGAGAGTCAGGGCAAAATGGGCTGCATCCATACCATCCCCTGGAGGTTAAAGGACTCTCTTGGCGTTTATTTTTAAATGAAGAAGGCTTCACATTGTGTCCCCCTCGCATCATGCTAGGTATTGATTTTAGAAACCTCAGAAGGATGGAAGCCTAACTGAACCCTTGAGCCAGTTACCTGGGATTGAACCCTGAGATGTGAGCAAAGTTTGGCTGCAGGACAGGAATTGAACCAGAAGCTGAATATTGCTGATGTGCAGTAGAGGCCGTGGAGGCCAGATGTGTAGCTGGGCCTGGTGGAAATTTGTAGAGGAGGGGGACTATTTTGTCTTAAGGTGGGACTTTTCCCATCTTTCTATCAGAAATGAGACTTGGTCGGTTGTTGTTGTGTTGCATTGTTTTCTCTTGACCATCCTAATATGGGAGTCCCTTCGCTTTGCAGAACTCCAGCAGTACTGGGTGTTAAGGAAGTCCTTACCCAGCAGAAGATTGATTCCAGGACCGTGTTGGAGGCATCGTTTGATCCACAATGAAAGACCAACACTCTTCTGGCCCCAGTGAAAGAGGAGACACAGGTGTCTTCAAGTTAGGAAGTCTTGGGACATGTTGGGAAGCAACAATGCAGAAGATCCCAGATGAGAAGATGGTCAGCTCAGATACACAAGGCCAACACTTCAGGACATTCTCCTACCAAGAGGCTGATGGTCCTCGGCAGGTTTGCAGTCGACTCCACTTCCTTTGCCGTCAGTGGCTGAAGCCAGAGCAACACACCAAGGCTGAGATCCTGGACCTGGTGATCCTGGACCAGTTCCTGACCATCCTCCCGCTGGAGATGTCCAGCTGGGTGAGGGAATGTGGGGCCGAGACCACTTCCCAGGCGGTGGCCCTGGCAGAAGGTTTCCTGGGCCTGAGTCAGGCAGAAGACCAAGAGCAGGAAGAACAAGAGGTGAGCGGGATTCTTTTTGGGGACTCTGAGTCTGGAGTGGGCAGCCAGTGACCCTCTGATGTCCCTCCTCTTAGGTTCATGGGTGTTTTGCATGGATTTATTCCTTATGGTCCTTGAAAGTAAGCTGTTTGTCCATGAATTTTATTTGAAAACTGAATTGCAGCCCGCCCAATTGAGGAGACTGATGTCCACTTTAAAACAAGATGGATCCTTCCCATGTGCCTAGTTTATTAAGTCAATTTCAGGTTTATTTCTACCATTGGCACTGCACCCAATTCAGCACTGTTTTAGGTACAGGGGCAGAATGTAATCCGTTTCCTCAGGTTCCAGTAAAGATTATGCACCTCGTGCAGCTCTCCATGGCTATGGCAAAGGGTCATAAGAACATAAGAAGAGCCATGCTGGATCAGACCAAAGGCCCCTCTAGTCCAGCTTCCTGTATCTCACAGTGGCCCCATCAGATGCGTTTGGGAGTGCATGAGACTAGATACAGTGGAGCCTCGTATAACAGACAGCTTGTATAACATAAAATTTGTACAACATAAAAAATTCTGGAGATAGGGGAAATTTGCTTAACATAATCGCCTATGGGGAAAATCTGTACAACATAAAATGGGATTACTCTGTTTTCAATGCATTCCTATGGGAATTTGTATAAAGGAAAATTTGCTTAACAGAATTTTATTTGGAACGAATTAATTCCTTTATACAAGGTACCACTGTATCTATCTCCTGATACCACTCCCCTGCATCTGGTCCTTGAGGTGTCCCGGTTTTAAGCTTGGAGATTACACATCTCCATCATGGTTTGTAACCTGTGATGGACTTTCCCTCCAGGAATCTGTCCAGTTCCCTTTTGAAGGCATCCAGGCCAGATGCCATAACCACATCCTGTGGCAGGGAGTTCCACAGACTAACAATGCGCTGGGAGAAAAAAAAAATATTTTCTTTTGTCTGTTCTTACTCTCCCAGCCCACAATTTAAGTGTATGTCCCCTAGTTCTGGTATTTTGTGAGAGGGAGAAGAGAAGAGGGGTCAAGAAAATGAGGTGGAAAATCATTTTCCTGGTGTGTTTTTTGACAACAAAGGAGAGCTCTGTTCCTTATCTTGGTTCTAAATCAGTGTCTGGTACCAGTAATGGACTGGATGAGGGTAAATAAACTGAAGTTTAATCCAGGCAAGATTGAGGTGTTCCTGGTCAATTGAAAGGCAGATCAAGGAACAGGGATTCAGACTGTGATCTGTGGGATATCACACTCCTTCTGAAAGCACAGGTGTGCAGCTTGGGGTGCTGTTGAATTCATCTCTCAGATTAGAAGCCTGGGTTTTCTTTTCTTTGTTTAGTTTGAATATTTTTGCCCCATTTTTCTCCTTGGAAAATGACCCAAGGTGGCTTACAGTAATGAGGGACAATATACAGTCCAGAACATTTAAGACATTCAAGTTAAGAGCAGGGAATTTGAATAGGCATCTTGGAACATTAAAAAGGGTAAAATAGAGCTACAAAGATTATGTAAGAAGAAAACAAAAATCTGTTATGAGGGGTGAAAAGCAACATGGAGAACACTAGTGTTCTTATGAAATCAGTCAATGCAATCATGTATGGTAATCCCTATAAAAGTCACATAGTAGGTAGTCCCTCATTCAGGGAAAGCTTGCCTGAAGAGGAAGGTCTTTGCCTGCTTCGGGAATGACAGCAGAAATGGGGCAGTCTGAGCAGTAGCCAGTAGTGCCTTTGCACATTTAAAACAAGTGTTCCGGCTACCTCCATATCTGGAGAGATCTAACACTTACCCTTATCTTCCAAATCCCAGCTTCATCCACTGAGACCTTTTCCTCTATATTTTTTCCCTACCTTCTTCTGGCAGACCGTGGATTCTCAGATGAGAAATCACTTGGAAGAAGTTCAGTCTGATGTCTCTATAAAAGCTGAAACTCAATTCGACACCAAAGAGATTCCTCAGACACGAGAGATCAATCAAGACAATGAAGGAGGTGCCAGTTTTTCAGGTGAGGCTGAATTCTAGAAAGGTACATGTTGTACAGTTTCCTTTTCCCAATAAAAACATATTTTTTCATTGAGTTACCTCTCTGTTCTACCCTCTTGGAATATATTTAACTCACACTATCCTAAAATGGCACCCATTTAGGGTTATTATGCTTTTCTGAGGAGAGTTTCTAGAATCGTTTACTAACTGTTTTGTCTCTCCCGCAGGGGCCGGAAGGACGCCAGCAACAAGCAGCCCTTCATCTCTTCCCTGCGATGGAGCAGAAGCAGATCAGGTACAGAGGAGGCCTTGTATATTTCATTCCCATAATTGATTATTCAACTACTCATCAAATATACTATTTTTTTCAACTTCTCTAAACCGCAAATTGTTGTGCATGACACTTATCCAATCTGTCAGTCGGTTAGTTGGTCAGTCAAGTCAGTCAATCAATCAATCCCTGGGGAAACAGCGGTACCTACCCATTTATTTCTAGACCTAATTCAAAGTCTTGTTTAATACCTAGAAAGATTATGGGATATGGCTATCTCAAGGCCTGTCTGTTCCCATATGAGCCCTCCTGGCTCTTAGGATCCTCACTCCGTTGCCATCGCAGGTGCACTTGATGGGGACACAACCAAAGGGCCTTATCAGCGGCAGATCCCACCTTGTGGATCGCTCTGCCTCTAAGGCAGGCATATCCAAACTTTGGCCCTCCAGATGTTTTGGACCACAGCTCCCACAGTCCTTTGTCAATGGCAATACAGGCTTGGAATTCTGGGGGTTGTGGTCCAAAACATCTGGAGGGCCAAAGTTTGGACATGACTGCTCTCAGGAGATGAAGGTGATGATCCCCCTTGCCTTTATTCTTCCACTGACTGCTGGACACCCACCTTTTGAGATGGGGTTTTTAACTGTTGACTCCCGCATGTTGGTTTTTACCTTAGTGAGCTGGTTTTTTAAGTTCTAAAAATATCTAGGTACTAATTACCTTTTTGTCTATCATTTATGCTGCTTTTTTAAAAATGGCTTTTATTTTCAATCCACTCGCGTAACTTATCAGCCATGTATTTCGTAGCAATCGTAACAAGGCAACTTAAATTACAATACCATACCATCATCTTGTCCACACAATATTTTACCACCTTCTAGTAATCTATAGCAGGGGTGGTGGCTCAGTGGACTAAGGCTCCGAAAACTGTTGACTTCAAGTCAGCAGCTCGGCAGTTTGAATCCCGGGTGCCACGCAGTGGAGCGAGCTCCCACTGTTCACCCCAGCTCCTGCCAACCTAGCAGTTCGAAAGCATGTAAAATGCAAGTAGATAAATAGGTACAGCCGTAAAAGGCGGGAAGGTAAAAACAGTGTTTCCTTGCAGCCATGCCAGCCACATGCCCATGGACTTGCACAACACTGGCTCTGCCGGCTTGAATACGGAGATGAGCACCGCCCCTAGAGTTGGACACGACTAGCACACATGTGCAGGGGAAACCTTTACCTTTAATAATCTATATACTTGCTAGTTTCAATTCGATAAATGTGGTTACTATTTGTTGCTGCAAAGTTAGTATTTCCTCCGCAGTTTTCACAGAGACAATTCCATTCATAAAATCATAGAGTAGTGAAGTTGGAAGGAGCCTAGAAGGGTGTATTCTCGAAGGCTTTCACGGCCAGGATCTGATACTTGTTGCGAGTTTTTGGGGCTGTTCAGCCGTGTCCTGGAATTTTTTTTCCTGACATTTCGCCAGACTCTGTGGCTGGCATCTTCTGAGGGCAAGGAGCTCAGGGAACTAGGAGTTCTCTCTGTTCTCTGGAACCCAAGGCGGCTTTAAAGTTGCAGGAAAGGAGAAACTTGTCCTATGTAGGAGAATAAGTGTTAGACCTTGTATTGTGATGGAGGGTTTAAGAAGTTTCACTGCAATCAAGGATACTTCTCTGTGGTTGATGGGTGTTGTTAGCTATCTCACTTTCTTCTATCATATGCAGAAGTAGGTGTGATCTATCTTTTGAAATGCCTTACAGAAGTCTAGGTGTACTAGGTCCACTTCATTTCCTTGGTCCACTAATTTAGTCACATTATCAAATAAAACAATAAGATTTGTTTGTCATGTCCTATTCTTAACGATTCCATATGTCAGAGCCCCACACACCAAGCACACACAAACAAAGTCCCGTACGTTGCCTGAGGTCAGAAGCCAGGGAAACAGACAGCGTTCAGTCTTTGGTCAAGAGCCAGAAGCCAGAGAGTTAACCAGAGTCCTTATTTCAGTGGTGTCCAAACTTTGGCCCTCCAGATATTTTGGACCACAACTACCACAGTCCTTTGGTATTGGCAATACAGGCTAGGAATTCTGGGAATTGTCGTCCGAAACAGCTGGAGGGCCAAAGTTTGGACACCCCTGCCTTATTACCAGTGTGAGGTTACAACAGGAATGCTTGTGGGAACCAGATGCCAAGCCAAGGAGCAGAGAGCAAGACATTGTTAAGGAAACAGTCCAAAGACAAGGAGCCAGGTAAGCAGGAGCATGGATGAGCCAAGGTGACGTGTTGCTTCTACAAAGTCTTCTCTCTCCTGTCACCTGCTTTATCCTAAAACAGAGGGTCCACCCTTACACCTGGGAACCTATTCTGTTAATACTCGGGACTGCTTGTCCAAAGTTTCCTATGGGCTTCGTGAATCTTATCCCTGTTCCTCCTGGTTGCATGTAGACGCAGGAATCTTTCTGCAACCCTCCTGGGATGCAAAGCTCCTGGGGGAACCTCATTATTTACAGCTGCTGGTTGATAAGAAGGGTGTGGACTGGCTCTCTATCCATTAACCCCTCGGGGTCAGGTTCTGTAGCAGGCAAGGTCTGGACACTATGTTGGCTCCTAGTAATCACCTTGTTATATTCTAGGTGCACACGGATCTGTTTGTTGTCCAATATAAGTGCTGTGAAGGTGATTCAGAAATGTTAACCTACATTAAAAGATCACTTCTATTGTTACTTTGGAATGAGGAGATTACATTTATGAGCCCCTTGATATCTGCTTTGTTTTCCCTTTAGAACCCATTGACCTTTGAGGAGGTGGCCGTGTTCTTCACCCAGGAGGAGTGGGCACTGCTGGATCCTGACCAGAGGGCTCTGCACCGGGAAGTCATGGAGGAGAACTGGCAAATGATGTCCTCTCTGGGTAAGTTACCTTTTCCCCATCTGATACTAATCCCTGGGGTCACTACTCCAATTATGATGACTAACACAATCAAAAAGAATGTTTCCACGCTGGAGTGGTGCCCCAACTCACTATACCAATGCTCTGTTGCCAAATTTCTTCTAAGGCAGCCACACGAAAAAGAACAATAAAACCACCCGGAATGGTGTAAACCTAGTTTCCTTGAGGGTCTAGATGTAATGGCAGATTTAAAAGAGGTAGGGGGAGGGGGGGAAATAATGAAATGTTATGCCATTTAAAAGACTAACCATTTTGTGTTTCCATTAGAATGTTCATGCTTTCAATATCCACTTCATCAGAAAAGATTCTTTTTTGGGGGGAGGGGTCCCTAGATCGTATTGTCTTTCCTGTTAAACCTTTTCTGCATTTGCCTTTCTTCTTTACAGATAACTGGAGGGATAAAAATGTATGCCCGAGATGTGAAAAGAGATTTGCGTACAAATTCGAGGTTGCTGGACACCAGAAAACCCACAGAAAAGATAACAGCATCCAAGAAAAGCCATACAACTGCATTGTGTGTGGAAAACATTTTCCCCCAATATTAGCACTGATGCCTCACAAAAGGGATCAGAATGCAGAGAAGTCCTTTTCCAGCAGACTGTCTGGGACATGTTTAAATGACAAACTGTGTTTCCAGAGAGAAGAAACGGTTTGCAGAGATGGGAAACATTATAAATGTCAGGAGTATGGAAAATGTTTTGATCACAATTCTGCTGTTGTGAGCAATCAGAGTGCGCACACAGGAGAGAAACCATACAAATGTCAGGAGTGTGGGAAATGTTTTTCCCACAAGACACAGCTTGTGAGACATAAGAGAGTCCACACAGGCGAAAAAGCATACAAGTGCCAGGAGTGTGGCAAATATTTTGCTGTGTTCGCAAGCTTTGTGAAGCATAAAGGATTCCACACAGGAGATGACCCATACAAATGCCCGGAGTGCGGGAAATGTTTTCCTGATAATTCAAGGTTTGTGAAGCATAAGCGAGTCCACACAGGAGAGAAACCATACAAATGCCAGGAGTGTGGAAAATGTTTTGCTCAGAATGCATCCTTTGTTATTCATACAACGGTTCATACCGGAGAGAAACCATACAAATGCCTGGACTGTGGGAAATGTTTTGCTCACCGTTCACAAATTCTGAGACATAAGAGGATCCACACAGGAGAGAACATACACAAATGTCAGGAGTGTGGAAAATGTTTTGCATGGAATTCAGATCTTCTGAGTCATAATAGAGTCCACACAGGAGAGAAACCATACAAATGCAAAGAGTGTGGAAAATGTTTTTCTCGCAATTCTTATCTTAAGAGTCATAAGAGAGTCCACACTGGAGAGAAACCTTACAAATGCCAGGAGTGTGGGAAATGTTTTGCTCAGAATTCACAGCTGGTGAGTCGTAATAGAGTCCACACAGGAGAGAAACCATACAAATGCTCTGAGTGTGGGAAATATTTTTCTCGCAATTCATCTCTTAAGAGTCATAAGAGAGTCCACACTGGAGAGAAACCTTATAAATGCTCTGAGTGTGGGAAATGTTTTGCTCGAAATTCAGATCTTCTGAGTCATAATAGAGTCCACACAGGAGAGAAACCATACAAATGCAAAGAGTGTGGGAAATATTTTGCACACAGTTCTCAACTTAGGGTTCATAGTATGAAGGTCCATGCAGGAGAGAAACCATACGAATGCACACAGTGTGGGAAATGTTTTTCTCGTAGTTCACATCTTGTGTGTCATAAGAGAGTACACACAAGAGAAAAACCTTAAAAATGCCCAGAGTGCAGGAAGTGCTTTGCTCATCATTCACAGGTTGTGAGTCATCAGAGGGTCCACACAAGAAAGAAAACGAATGCCAGTAGTATCAAGATTCTCAAACACTTAAAAGAATGTGCAGTCTCTTGTGAATAAGCAGAGTAAGGAAGTATAGGAACAGACACTTAATTATGCCACAGAGAGGAGAGCAATGTATTTAAAATAGTTGGCATTAATCATAGCACAGCATCTGCGAGACAGCAAAACATGACATTCAATAACAGAGTAAAGTAATGGGACTTACATTTGACTTACAAATATCTTCCTCACAGTGTACAACTTACGAGATATAAGAGAGTCCATACTGTAGAAACTGTGTGGTGGAGTGTCAGTCACCCCCATAGATGTTTTCCTCTCCCTTTTTGTTCAACTTTGGCCTTCCAGGACATGGATTTGCAGAACCTCAGAATTCTGGCACAGATCTTCACAGATCCACATGATTTTTAACCAGACTCTTCAGCATTCTGTGGACTCATGAGCTCTACCTGTGTCACCAAACCCTACTACAGAAACAAATGGTGCTGATCTTGGAAAGTGCTTTGGGGTAGATCCTGCGTCAAACATCACATGAAATCATGAACATGAGTTTTATTATTATTATATGGAACTTCACTCGTTTTCATTGCAAAGCTCCAAACAGAATTGGAAGGGGGGGGGAGGCAAAACGGAGGGAGATCTTCAAATGTATCTCTTCTTCATTTTGTTTTTTACACCTAGGACAGCATTCAAATCCGTTGTACTCTGTCCAATGACAATAAAGTATTTATCCATCTAAATGAGGAAGAAGGAAAACGAGGAAGCCAAGTTAGAATCCCTGGTGCTGAAAGCAGCTGGAAAAAAGAAAAGGAAGAGGGGAGACAGGCGAACACTTTCTGGTCAAAAGAGACATAAGAACATAAGAACATAAGAAGAGCCATGCTGGATCAGGCCACAGGCCCATCTAGTCCAGCTTCCTGTATCTCACAGCGGCCCCACCAGATGTGTTTGGGAGCGCATGAGACTAGATATCTGTCTCCTGATACCACTCTCCTGCATCTGGCCCTTGAAGTACCCTGGTTTAAAGCCTGGAGACTATACATCTCCATCATGGTTTGTAACCTGTGATGGACTTTTCCTCCAGGAATCTGTCCAATCCCCTTTTGAAGGCATCCAGGCCAGATGCCATCACCACCTCCTGTGGCAGGGAATTCCATAGACTTACAACGCGCTGGGTGAAAAAATATTTTCTTTTGTCAGTTTTTACTCTCCCAGCCCTCAATTTGAGTGTATGTCCCCTAGTTCTGGTATTTTGGGAGAGGGAGAAGAGCTTCCCTCTATCCACTTTACTCATACCCTGCATTATTTTGTATGTCTCAATCATATCCCCCCTCAAGCGCCTTTTTTCCAGACTGAAGAGGCCCAAATGTTTTAGCCTTTCTTCATAAGGGAGGTGCCCCAGGCCAGTAATCATTTTAGTCGCCCTCTTCTGCACCTTTTCCAGTTCCACTATGTCTTTCTTGAGATGCGGTGACCAGAATTGTACCAGAATCCTTTCCCTCTGAATCCAGGAGGGACAAAAATTCCAGGGGGTACCAAGACTGTTTCCAGTAGAGATGGGCACGAATTTTAAAAAATGACATTTTGTTTCATTTTGATGGGAGGTCAGGTTCTTTTCATTTTTCACAAATTTTTGTGGAAAAATTTGTTTCATTGGTTTGTTTATTCGTTTTTCATTTTTACCCGCTTTGCATAATTTAAAGCATTTCCTCCGTGCGTGTGCGTCCCCCAACACCTCAGACCAGATGGAAAACACTAAAAAAAATGAATATTTTATCGAGTACAGTGGACCCTTGTATAACAAACAGCTTGTGTAACAAAAAAATTGTACAACATAAAAAATTCCGGAGATAGGGGAAATTCGCTTAACATAATCACCTATGGGGAAAATCTGTACAACATAAAAATGGGATTACTCCATTTTCAATGCATTCCTATGGGAATTTTTATAAAGGAAAATTTGCTTAACATAATTTCATTTGGAACGAATTAATTCCTTTATACAAGGTACCACTGTATTATAATACTGCACATGCACAAACTGGACTGGCAGCATACTCATCTTCATTCATCATCATCCTGATCCTCATCATCATTTCTGTGCCACACACATGGATGGATCCCTTTCCGAGTCCATCTGACTTACTTTCTTATTATATTTATTTTATTTTTATTTATTCTTTCTTTCCACCTGCATAGCATCAATTCAGCAGCATCTCCTGATGCTGGCTGAGACACAGCATAATTGTATATATAGACTTAGAGGTACGAAGGGAGGCTGCAAGGCAGCGGCGGGCTTTGCCCAGGGTGCAAGGCAGCTGCAGAGTAACTGCAGGGCAGGGGAGGGTGCGGCTCCAGTCCTCCTCATTTATGGAAGAGACTTCCAAAAAAAAAAAATGAATGTTGAAAAAGGCCATTGTACAAAATAAACAACTGATATTTTCCTGGGCAGCCAGAGTGGCAGACCTCCAAGGATGGAAGGCAGAGCTCTGTGTGTTAACTTCTTACAGTTAATGCATGAACTAAAGGAAACTGGCACCAGTTGGCAGGAAGAGGGGAGCAGAGGGCAGGAAGATGGAGGCTCCAGCAAAAATCACTGCTGGCACCACCACTGAGGGAGCCAGATGTGGGCAGGCCACATTGCAGGATGTGCTGCCCCACAGTAAATAATCAAGCCTGAACCAACGGGCCAGGGGCAGGGCATAGGAGGTGGACCACCCGCATGGTGGGTGAGATTATTGTCTTCTTGGGTGAGGTGCCTCTGTCCTTTGTGGAGTGTCCAGGATTCCAGCACCTCATATACACCTGGCCCCCTGGTACAAACCTCCATCCCGGAGAACCAGGAGACTCTGCACGAGTCTGTCAGGGAGATGTGCCGTGGCCAGCTCATGCAGGCCAGAGGTTGGATCCACTTCACGTCCAACATGTGGACTGCTGGGCACCATACATACCTATCCCGATGGATGGACCTGCATGGGGAGGCTCCTACCCAACCTACAGGGCAGGGGTGGTTCTGCTGCAGGCACGGAACATGGAGTTCTCAGTGACAGGCAGAAACAAGTCACACCAAAACATCCCAGAGGGTGGAAGAGGGATAGGGAGTTAGCCGGCACTAGGCTGGACAGGATTTTGACCAGAAAAAGCCTTCCACCAAAACAAGCAAAAAACCCAAAACGTTTCCGTAGTGATAGTGGTGGGGCCGCCAAGTACTTCTGCTTGGTGGCCAGAGTGGCGGGCCTCCCAGGATGGAAGCTGGGAGGCTGCCTGGCAGTGGCAGGGCGCAAGTTGACCCCAGTGACTGCGGGGCAGAAGAGGGTTCCTCGCAACACAAGGCTCCTCCTCCTTAATGTATGTAAAAGCCTTCCATGCAAAAAAAAAAGAATGCTGAAGAATGCAGGACGCAAGGCCCGAATGACTGCAAGGCAGAGCAGAGTCCTCAACCAGAGGTACGGGAGGCTACAAGGCAGCAGCAGGAGGCACGTACACACAACACAGGGCCATTGCTTTTTTAAGGCAGGGGAGTGAAATCAGCGGGAAGGGAGGGACATCTACCTTGCTCCTTCTTAAACTAAAGGTGTGCATGAACTTAAGGATAGGAGGACGAGGAAGATGAAGAAGCACTGAAGTGCATTAGTCTCAATCTTTATTTTTTTTATTTCCGTGGTGGAGCCAAGTGATACTCATTTATACTACTTTTCTTTGGTGGCCGCCGGCCAGTGTGGCGGAACTCCAGGGAACTCTCCAAGATGGTGTGTATTGTGTCACCCTCTATAGAGAAAATGGCATCATCAAGGCCTCAACTTTAATCCCTTTGGTTGCAGGCGCGTAGCTAGCAGAATGGCTCTAACGCCCATGGACGGCAGAACCCGCTGAGGCAGGCAGAGGCAGTAAGGGCTTCCTTAAGTCACCCATATTGACAGCAGAGTGGCTCCAATCCCATTAAGACACCCTCTCCAAGGCAGGCCAAGAGGGTTCTTTCTTTAAAGTTGGCAGCCGAGTGACTCCCCCACTAGTAGTCATCCATTGAGGTAGGTCGAGAAAAGTGCATCAAGTCATCCACATTGGAAGCAGAGTGGCTCCAACCCCACTAAAGACACCCTCTCCGAGGCAGGCAAAGAGGGCTCTTTGTTTAAGGCTGGCAGCCGTGTGACTCCCCCACTAGTCAACCATTGAGGTAGGTTGAGTACAATGCATCAAGTCACCCCCCATATTGGCAGCAGAGTGGCTCCAACCCCCAGGGAAGGGCAGAACCCATTGAGGCAGTTGTATAGGGCTTCTTCACATCACCCATTGGCAGCAGAGACACTCCAAAACCCAGGCAGGGCCAGTGGAAACATTGGGCCAACACAGACCCTTGGTTGACAATGATATCTCCTTCAGTGGTCCTCCCTGGTATAAAGACCAGGCAAGGCTAGTGCAAACATTGGGCCAACACAGACCCTTCCAAATACACAGAGTGGTCCTCCCTGGTTTGGAACCAGGCAAAGCCTATAAAAATTGGGCTAAAATCTAACCCCTAAAACAAGGCATGGAGTGGGATTGCAGGCAGGCAAGGCAGGCAGACGTGCAGGCAGTTGGGCATGTTAGGAAGGGAGGCATACAGGCAGTAGAACAGGTGGGAGGACAGTGTGAACCTAGGGGTTGGAGTGGGGAAACCCCAACATGGAAAGGTTGCAGCAGATGAAAGTCAACCTTTCACGGTCCCTGGGTCCAGACATGAGTGTCGTGGCCTCAGGATATCTCCCACGTGGGAGAACACGCGCTCACTCTGGACACTGGTGGGGGGGATGGACAAGAGGTCCAACGCCAGAGTCGATAGCGTGGGCCAGATCTCTGCCTTTCTGGCCCAGTATCAAATGGGGTCTGACATTAGGGTTGGAGGGGCTCGGCCATCTACTCCCTCACCATGGTCCGAGCTGGGTCCGGTTCCTCTTCCTCCCTTCCCTCCATGGAGGAGGAGACTGCCATGGCTATGGCAGAGGCCAGGTACGTGGCTGTAAATGCACCTGGCCTCTGGGTATACCCACCAGAGGAGGAGGACCCTTGCGAGGATCCCTCGTCTGCCTCGCTCTGGCTGCCTTGCGCCCTCGGCAATGCCTGCACCTGCATTGCGGCAACCCTATAGACCTGTCGGCATAGCACTGCCTTCCATGCATTGAGGTCTGCAACGCTGCCCGCCAAGGAACCCTTGACACGAGGGTCACACAGGCATGCCATCTGGTACACCCTTTCCCTCCTCAGTGGGCTAAGGCAGGTATCCACTGCAGTTAACAGCCTGTCTGCCAAGGCCCTGCTCCTTGGGAGAAGATTGGCTTCCTCCCGGAGACTGGCCTCAAGCCCTTGGTGAAGGGCATGTACCAGGGGGAGTACATGCCCCAGACTGGCAGTGTAACTTCTGAGGACGTGGGTGGTCTCAAACGGCTGCAGGATACCCACCATCTGGGAGAGGGCTAGCCACTCGGTAACACCAATGTCCATCTCCCCCCCCCCGGCAGGATGGGAGTGGTGGACATGAGGCTCTCCATCACATCCCTCTGTTCCACCAGGCACTTCACCATTTCATAGGTGGAGTTCCACCTGGTGTTCATGTCCTGAATAAGGACGTGCTCGGCTCAGCCCATCTCCGTCTGCTTCTCACGCCATCAACCTTGCTGCCTTGACGCTGCATGAGAAGTGCCCGACTAACTGCCTGCACTTGTCCAGCAAGGCCTTGGTCTCCAGGGTCCCCTCACACCAGGAGTCCTTCGCTGTGCCCAGCCCAAGGGCATCGACCACCACTAGGCGCACTTTATGGGCTCCACACATGATGCCCTGGAGCCCTGCCTTATGAACTGTGGAAATCATGTTATGGCCTGCGTCCGTAACCACGAAACCGCGATTCATGTGCCCCTCGGGTGCCCAATCTCACAGGGCAGACATTTTATTTATTTATTTATTTATTTATTTTTACAACTTATATGCCGCCCACTACCCAAAGGTCTCTGGGTGGCTTCCAATCAAAGAATTAAAACAGTTAAAAACATCAAACAACAATAAATAATTAAAACAATAATAAAAACCTTACACTAAAATCATTGCACTAAAATTGCCATCAGAAGACCCACAGTCTATCTTGTATCAATTAAAAAACTTCTGGAACAGGAAGGTTTTTACCTGGCGCCAAAAGATCATCAGTGTTGGCGCCAGGCGGATCTCATTTGGGAGGGCATTCCATAACTTGGGGGCAGCTGCCGAGAAGGCCTTGTGTCTGCAAGCCATCCCTCTTACCTCCTTGAGGGATGGCTCTTTCAAGAGGGCTCCCTGGCTTCATCTTAATTGCCGGGTAGGTTCATATGGAAGGAGGCGGACCTTCAGGTATCTAGGTCCTAAGCCATTTAGGGCTTTATATGTCAAAACAAGCACTTTGAATTGGGCTCGGGCAGCAACTGGTAACCAATGTAGGCTATGTAGAATCGGCGTGATGTGATCCCTAGCGGCCCCACCACTTACTAGCCGTGCCGCACGATTCAGAACCAGTTGCAATTGCCGAACCGTCTTCAAAGGCAGCCCCATGTAGAGCGCATTGCAGTGATCAATACGGGATGTTACCAGTGCATGCGTAACTGTCATAAGGCTCCGTTCATCTAGGTAGGGGCGTAGCTGATATATTTTCCGCAGCTGGAGAAAGGCACCCCTGGCCACTGAGTTACCTGGGCTTCCAGAGTTAGACCGGGGTCCAGGAGCACCCCCAAGCTGCGGACCCTGTCCCTTAGGGGGAGTGCAACCCCATCCAGAACAGGGAAGTGGCCCTCTAACCTGTCTGGCAAAGCACCCACTAACATCACTTCCGTCTTGTCTGGATTGAGTTTCAATTTGTTAACCCTCATCCAGTCCATTATCTGGCCCAGACACGAGTTCAGCACAGAAACCGCCTCACCTGGATTGGTGGAGAATGAGAGGTAGAGCTGAGTATCATCAGCATATTGCTGACTCCTCAGCCCAAACCTCCTGATGACCTCTCCCAGTGGTTCCATGTAAATGTTGAACAGCATGGGAGACAGTATAGAGCCCTGAGGAACCCCATGACATAAATGCCATGGGGCAGAGCAACTGTCCCCCAGCACCACCTTCTGGACATGGTCAGCCAGGAAGGAATGGAACCACCACAAAGCGGTGCCTCCGACTCCCAACCTGGCCAGCCTACCCAGAAGGATACCATGGTCG
Organism: Phrynocephalus versicolor; assembly: GCA_023846285.1. Classification (NCBI taxonomy): domain Eukaryota; kingdom Metazoa; phylum Chordata; class Lepidosauria; order Squamata; family Agamidae; genus Phrynocephalus; species Phrynocephalus versicolor. Next base: position 27,888 of record JAHTLZ010003246.1, on the reverse strand, counting down.
ATGGTGTCGAAAGCTGCTGAGAGGTCCAGGAGTATCAACAGGGTTGCACTCCCCCTGTCTCTCTCCCGGCAAAGGTCATCATACAGGGCGACCAAGGCAGTCTCTGTACCAAAACCCGGCCTGAAACCAGATTTTTTTTTCTTTTCTTCTCCCTTTATCCCGCCATCAGTATTTGCCGCTAGGGCGCTAATGTGTTTTAAAATTGTTTTAATTATTATTGTTGTAATATTGTATTTTGATAGCGCTCTGTCACTACCCTGTAAGCTGCCCAGAGTTCCCTCGGGAAGATGGGCGGGATATAAATGCAATAAATAAATAAATAAATAAATAAATAAATAAATAAATAAATAAATAAAATTGATCCAGAAAATCCGTTTCATCCAGCAGTGCCTGGAGTTGCCCGGCCACTACCCGCTCCAACACCTTGCCCAAATAAGGGAGGTTCGCTACTGGACAATAGTTAACCACCAGCCCTGGGTCCAGGTGGTGGGGACCACTCCGTCTTTCAAGGAGGCATTTACAACTTCCTGGACCCAGGTACGAACTCCCCTGGCAGATCTTTCAATTAGCCAAGAAGGGCAAGGGTTGAGTGTCATAGTGGTAGCACGGACAGATCCAAGCACCCTGTCCACATCCTCGGGTCTCAATAATTGAAACTCATCCAATAATGCTGGACCTAAGCACGGCACACTGGACACATCCCTTGATTCTGCACCAATAGTGGAGTCCAATTCCCTGCGAATCTGAGCATTTTTTTCCTCAAAGTGGACAGCAAACTCGTCACAGCGGGCTGCTGAGTGGTCCAGAACCTCCAACGTATTTCTCAGTTGAAGAAGGTCCCGGACCACCTGAAACAGCTCTGCTGGACGGCACTCTGAAGAAGCAATACGGTTTGTGAAATATTGCCTTTTCGCAAACCGTATCGCCACGAAATAGGCCCGATAATGGGCTCTAAGCCGTGTTCGATCGGACTCACAATGATATTTCCTCCACTTCCGCTCCAGCCATCTCCCCTCCTGCTTCATTGCCCGCAGCTCAGATGTATACCAAGGAGCTGTCTGGGCTCTGTGTAAGGGGAGAGGGTGTTTAGGGGCAATTGTGTCAACCGCCCTGAACATTTCCTTATTCCACAGGGTGACCTGAGCTTTGACAGGAGTGCTGACCATATCAGATGGATAATCCCCCAGAGCTTTCAGGAAACCATCTGGATCCATTAGTCTCCGAGGGTGGATCATCTGAATAGATCCCCCACCCTTGCAGAGGGTAGAAGAAGCTAATAGCCTAAACTTGACCAGAAAGTGGTCTGACCATGACAATGGAGTCAGAACCAAACCCTCCACATCCAAACCACCATCCTCCAATCCCGTTGAGAAGACCAGGTTTAGAGTATGGCCCTTCTCATGCGTTGGGTCGTTGACATATTGAGACAGCCCCATGGCTGTCATGGTGGCCATGAAGTCCTGAGCCACCCCATTCAAGGCTGCCTCAGCATGGATGTTGAGGTCCCCCAGTACCAACAGTCTGGGGGTCCGCAGCACCAGGTCCGAGACAACCTCCGTCAGCTCAGGCAGGGAGACTGTTGGATATGAGGACCTCAGCAGTGTGGATGGCTTTTGGCGAGTCCTCCATGCTTTGGGCCTGGAGAAGGGCCACCCTGTACCCTCTTGGGGTGCTCGCTTGTGCCTCCCCCTGTGGCTCTTCCTCAAATGCCCTGCTGCCAAGAACATCCTCGGGTTGCCACCAATGAGCCATCAGAGAGAGGTATCCATGGTGCCCACCGGTCCAGAGGTTGGACTTGAAGTGGATCTTCTGTCCTCTGGCCACTTGCAGCTGGGCACGGACCGTCTCCCTGACCAACTCATAAAGGGAGGGCATCTGCTGAGGGTATGCCGGGGACGAGGCTCATACCAGGGAGCTACGTGCTTCATCAGGTGCCTGAATCCTGATGACTCCACAAAGGAGAGGGGCAAACTGCTCACGGCCACCATTTAACCAACCACTTGAGTGGTGGACTCCTGGGCCTTGACCCTAGCATGCTGGCTCAAGAAACTACCACTGAGAGGCACCACTTCATGCAGAGTAGTTAGCCTCTTCGCACTCTCAGTGGAGATCTCTCCAGCCTCCTTCCCCCTGCCTGCCTCCCCTATCCCCCTCTTCCCCCCAGAGCCAGAGGGACCAGTGCCTGCTGCTGTCCCTGGCAGCGTCCCAGGGTGCCTGCGCAGGAGGTGGCTCCGCAAAGCACTTGAGGAGAGGTGTCTGTGGTCATTCCCCCTGCACACGGCCATCTTGCAGTGCTTGCACACCGCAAGCCTCGGGTCTTCCTAGCTGGACTCAAAATACTCCCAGAGAGAGCTGCGAGGCTTGCGCAAAGTGCTGCCTCTGACAGTGCCTGCCTGGCTGGTGGTCTGACTTGCACCCTGGGATGATGGAGTGCTGCCAGTGGTGCCACGAGTCTGGGGCAAAGGAGGAGTGGACCTTGCCTCAGAGGAGGTTGGGGTTGCATGCGGCCCTCCCTGCTGCCCACAGTGGGCGAAAGAGATGCTCCGGTGCTGCTGGTGGTGGGGTGGTGGTGGTGGTGGTACCAGCATTGTCACTTTCAGTACTGCTGCCTGGCTTCCAAAACATTATCCTTTTGAGTTTAGTGGGAGTGCTCTTTCCCTTGCCAATGCCACTCTTGTTCATTTTTTCATAGTATTGTTGTTGTTCAGTCATTCAGTCGTGTCCGACTCTTCGTGACCCCATGGACCAGAGTTTGCCAGGCCTTCCTATATCTTCCACTGCCTCCCGGAGTTTGGTCAAATCCATATTGGTTGCATCAATGACACCGTCCAACCATCTAATTCTCTGCCGTCCTCTTTTCCTTTTGCCTTCAATATTTCCCAACATCAGGGACTTTTCCAAGGACTCCTCTCTCCTCATGAGGTGGCCAAAGTACTGGAGCCTCAGCTTCAAAATCTGTCCTTCTAGGGAACATTCAGGGTTTATTTCTTTCAGGATAGATAGGTTTGATCTCCTTGCAGTCCAGGGGACACTCCTCCAGCACCACAGCTCAAAAGCATTGATTCTGCAGTGATCAGCCTTCTTTATAGTCCAACTCTCACTTCCATAAATCACTACTGGAAAAACCATAGCTTTGACTATCCTGACCTTAATTGGCAAAGTGATGTCTCTGCTCTTTAGGATGTTATCTAGGTTTGCCATTGCTTTCCTCCCAAGAAGCAGGCGTCTTTTAATTTCGTTCCTGCAGTCGCCATCTGCAGTTATCAAGGAGCCCAAGAAAATAAACTCTGTCATTACCTCCGTTTCTTCCCCTTCTATTTGCCACGAGGTGATGGGATCAGTGGTCATGATCTTAGTTTTTTTGATGTTGAGCTTCAGCCCATTTTTTTTCACTCTCCTCTTTCACCCTCATTAAGAGGTTCTTTAATTCCTCCTCACTTTCTGCTATCAGAGTAGTATCATCTGCATATCTGAGGTTGTTGATATTTCTTCCAGCAATCTTAATTCCGGCTTGAGATTCATCCAGACCTGCCTTTCTCATGATGTACTCTGCATATAAGTTAAATAGGCAAGGTGACAGTGTACAGCCTTGTCATACTCCTTTCCCAATTTTAAACCAGTCAGTTGTTCCATATCCAGTTCTGACGGTTGCTGCTTGTCCCACATATAGATTTCTTAGGAGACAGATAAGGTGGTCAGGCACTCCCATTCCTTTAAGGACTTGCCATAGTTTGTTGTGGTCCACACAGTCAAAGGCTTTGGCATAGTCAATGAAGCAGAAGTAGATGTTTTTCTGGAACTCTCTGGCTTTCTCCATAATCTAGCGCATGTTGGCAATTTGATCTCTAGTTCCTCTGCCCCTTCGAAATCCAGCTTGCACTTCGGGAAGTTCTCTGTCCACATACTGCTGAAGCCTGCCTTGTAGAATTTTGAGCATAACCTTGCTAGCGTGTGAAATGAGTGCAATTGTGCGATAGCTGGAACATTCTTTGGCGTTTCCTTTCTTTGGGATTGGGATGTAGACCGATCTTTTCCAGTCCTCTGGCCACTGCTGAGATTTCCAAATTTGCTGGCATATTGCGTGCAGCACCTTTACAGCATCCTCATTTTGATTTTGAAGAGTTCAATTGGAATGCCGTCACCTCCACTGGCATTGTTGTTTGCAATGCTTTCTAAGGCCCACTTGACTTCACTTTCCAGGATGTCTGGCTCCAGGTCAGCAACTACACTATCTTGGTTATCAGGGACATCCAGATCTTTCGGATATAATTCCTCTGTATATTCTTGCCATCTCTTTTTGATCTCTTCTGCTTCAGTTAGGTCCCTACCATTTTTGTCCTTTATCATATCCATCCTTGCACAAAATGCCCCTTTAATATATCCAATATTTTTGAATAGATCTCTGATTTTTCCTTTTCTGTTGTTTTCCTCTATTTCTTTGCACTGTTTGTTCAAGAAGGCCGTCCTGTCTCTCCTCACTATTCTTTGGAAGTCTGCATTCAATTTTCTGTATCTTTCCTTTTCTCCCTTGCATTTTGCGTCCTCTCCTCCGCTATTTGTAGGGCCTTGTTGGACAACCACTTTGCTTTCTTGCATTTTCTTTTCTTTTGAATAGTTTTCATTGCAGTCTCCTGTACAATGTTACAAGCCTCCATCCATAGCTCTTCAGGTGTTCTGTCCACCAAATCTAGTTCCTTAAATCTATTCTTCACTTCCACTGTGTATTCATAAGGGATTTGACTTAGATTGTACCTGACTGGCCCAGTGGTCTTCCCTACTTT
>JAHTLZ010003246.1:0-20607 GCA_023846285.1 Phrynocephalus versicolor | reverse complement strand
GTGTCATCGATGCAACCAATATGGATTTGACCAAACTCTGGGAGGCAGTGGAAGACAGGAAAGCCTGGCGAGCTCTGGTCCATGGGGTCACGAAGAGTCGGACACGACTGAACGACTGAACAACAACAACAATCTTCTTCTGAGAAGAACTTCTAGAACTAACTCTTTTGTCTCTCCCGCAGGGGCCAGAAGGATGCCTACAACAAGCAGTCCTTCATCTCTTCCCTGGGATGGAGCCGAAGCAGATCAGGTAGGCAGAAGGCCTTGTATATTCAAATCATGTGACTGATTCTTTAACTACCGTATTCATTAAATATACTATTTTTTGTTTCAACTTCTCTAAACCACTTAGAATAGTACATGACACTCAATCAATTAGCCGGTTGGCCAGTCATCTAGTCCATCAATCAGTCGCTGAGGAACAGCAGTACCTACCCATCTGTTTCTAAACCTCAATTAAAGTCCTTTTGATTGCCTCAAAAGACAGTTCTCAAAAAGTGTCTCTTCCACACCAGCCCCCCGATATCCTTGTCGCCCTCCTCTGAACCTATTCTATTCTTATATTTTTCACTGAATGAGATTACAATTTAGCATTATTATTCCTATTATGATAATAATTTCTCTTTAAATAATTCACTGCTACCTCAGTCTTGCATTTATCTAGCACTTCTAATTCTGTTCTGGCTGTTAGTTATATCAATACCTTATTCTGTCTGCTTTTTAATCTTCCTCTCACCATTACTTTACTGAATTTTCCAGTTCTTCTTGCACTCTATTTCCTTCTTTTTTAAATCTACACTCTTCTATAATGAATTTTCCTCTCAGGCATGCATTTTAGGTGTGTCCCTCAGCAATGGAGGTTTCATTCTTTCTCATTTATTTCATAAAAGGTTTTTATATCATCAATTGTTTTTCCAGTGTTTCATTCCAATGAACAGACTTAGTAAGAAAGGAGGAGGTGTAGTTTTATATATTAAGAACATATATACTGCTGACGAAATACAAGATAGACAACAGGAAAAGCAGGCTGAGAGCATTTGGGTGAGAATTAAGGGTGAGAAAAATGAGAGTGAGGTCACTGGGGGGGTATATTGTAGACCCCCAAGTCAGCCAGAGGAGTGGGATGGTGCCTTCTGTGAGCAGAGGGCCACACAGTCAAAATGGACTAATGGGAAATTTTAACTATCCCAATATATGTTGGCAGTCTAAGTCAGCTAAGAACGCACGGTCCAATAAATTCTTTAATGGCCTTGCAGATAATTTCATGGCTAAGAAAGTCGAGGAGGAAACAAGAGGAACTGCTATTTTAGTTCTCATCTTGACCGACAGGGAGAACCTATGTTTAGGTAAACGTGACCATGCCCTCTTGGAATTTGTTATACAGTTGGAAGGTGAAGCTAAGCATAGTCAAACAACGATCTTGGACTTTAAGAAAGCCAATTTCTGTAAATTTAGGGAATTGTTGGCTGTGATTCCATGGACCGAAACACTGAAAGAGAAGGGAGTCCAAGATGGATGTAAGTTCTTTAAAACTGATATATTAAAGGCACAATCTAAAACTGTTCCAACCAGAAGAACAAATGGAAGAGGTCTAAAGAAACCACAATGGTTTACTAAAGAACTTTCAAGTCAGCTAACTATAAAGAAAGCCAAGTACAAGAAATGGAACAATGGGGAATGCACCAAAGAGGAATATAAGCAAACAGCTAATATATGCAGAGGGATAGTAAAAAAAAGCTAAAGCACAAAATGAACTTAGATTTGCCAGAGAGATTAAAAATAGTAAAAAAAAAGGTTTCTTTAGTTATGTCTGCAGCAAAAGGAAAAATAAGGAAATGATAGGCTCTCTGCGTGGCAATGATAACCAGTTACTAACAGGAGACAAGGAAAAGGCAGAACTACTCAACACCTTTTTTGCCTCCAGTTTCTCCAGAAAGGGGGAAAAAATCAATCAGGTCAAAGGGTAAATGAGGTAGGGTGGAAATTGTAGCATAGAATAGATAGGAAGGTAGGACAGGAATACCTGAAAACCCTAAATGAATTTAAGTCTCCGGAGACAGATGAATCACACCCAAGGATATTAAAAGAACTGGCAGAAGTAATTTCAGAACCATTGACAATAATCTTTGAGAAGTCCTGAAGAACAGGGAAGTCCCCATTGATTGGAGGAGGGCAATGTTGTCCCTATTTTCAAAAAGGGGAATAAAGAGGACCCAAATAATTACTGCCCAGTCAGCTTGACATCTCTTCCTGGAAAGATTCTAGAACAGAATATTAAGCAGACAGTCTGTAATTATTTAATGAGCAATGCTGTCCTTGCTAGACCTCAAGACCATTGGCAAGCGTGTGTTACTGAGACCTGGGTGGGTGCTCCACAAACTAGATATACTATTTTTCTATATCTCTTGGTGCATTTTAAATCTTTATTTCTATATTTTCCTATAAAACTGTTTACTCTATAACAGTAGTCACAGCAGTGCCTCCTGTTAAGTCATTCAGAAGAGGAAAGGAAAAGAAAAACAAAATTTGACGGGATATTAGAAAATATATTAAAATCTTTAGGAATAAACATTACTTGGAATTTACAAGATATAGTTATAGAAAACAGGCAGCTGAAAAGAGACAAATGAACAGATGAAATTATAAAAGAAATGAAGACCCAAGAAGAGGACATGAAGATAATAGTTAACCCTTTGTTAAAATATGTTAGAGAACTGGAAAAATTACAGAGGAATACATTGGTACTTTATATAAAGGAATTAATTCATTCCAAATGAAATTATGTTAAGCAAATTTTCCTTTATACAAATTCCCATAGGAATGCATTGAAAATGGGGTTATCCCATTTTATGTTGTACAGATTTCCCCCATCGGCAATTATGTTAAGCAAATTTCCCCTGTCTCTGGAATTTTTTATGTTGTACAGATTTTATGTTATACAAGCTGTTTGTTATACAAGGGCCCACTGTATTTGATCCATAAATCTTGCTTCTTACTTAAGAGGTAGAACTAAAGAAGTTTCTAAAAATAAGAAAATCTAGAACCTTGTGAAAGGATAAATAAGCAAATTGAATAATAGACTGGAAGGAAAAACTAAAGGACAGGGAAAGTATAGATGCAATAATGGGAGGACAAGGGATTTCTTGGTTTAATCTACTTCAGATATAAAAATGGTCAAAGGAATGGAGAAGGAAAAGTAGAAAATGACAAAAATTCCCACAGATTATTGAAGAAAGATTAAAATCAGAAAAAAAAATGAAAGGGAACAGTAAGTGAAATATATAAATTATTAAATCAAGCCAATCAAGACACAGGAAAGCTGAAAGATCAATGGCAAAATGATTCAGGTAATCAAATATTAGTAGATGATATAAGGAAAAGGAGTGGATAGAAGTTTTTAAAGTGATTGGGGAACTGATGTGATATACCAGGCCTGCCCAACAGGTAGCCCACAAAATGTTCAGAATCACCCTGCTGGCCATCAATAAAAAAGTGAGGGGATAAGTTCTCCACCCCTCCCTCCCCCATCCCAATGACAACCACTGCCCCAGCAAAGTTCTGGGGTCTGCCCGCCCACTGTCTCAGCCGAGCAGGGCAGTTCAAGGGCCATGGCGCAGTCCCCTGCTTGAGCCGGGTGCAAGGGAGGCATGTGCATGGTCTGGTGGGCTGCCCCTTGGAAGTGGCGATCTGCGCAAGCCTGCCTGCACCTCCCTTGCACCCGCTCACACTGGTTTGAGTGGATGCAAGGGAAGCGTGTGCAAGGGAAGCCTTCCCAGAGGAATGCATTGAAATCTGTTCCCTCCAGAACGGATTAATTGATTTTCAATGCATTCCTTGGGAAACCGCTGCTCTGCTTACTATTTTTTTTTTTTACTTATGAGCATGTGCTCAGAACTGATAAAATTTGTAAGTAGAGGTTTTAGTGTGGTAGCTCTCAGGCACTTTGGGCCAGAAAAAGTAGACCTCAGCCTATTCAAAGCTGGGCAGCCCTGTGATATACAGTGGACCCTTGTATAACAAACGGTTTGTATAACATAACATTTGTACGACATAAAACATTCCGGAGATAGGGGAAATTTGCTTAACATAGTCACCTATGGGGCGAATTTGTACAACATAAAAATGGGACCACTCTGTTTTCAATGCATTCCTATGGGAAATTTATATAAAGGAAAATTTGCTTAACATAATTTCATTTGGAACAAATTAATTTCTTTATACAAGGTACCACTGTACTCTAATATTCAGGTTTCCTCATTGACTGCTTTATTTATTTTATTTATTTTTATTTATTTTATATAGCTTGTATGGCGCCCACTACCCAAAGGGTTATCCTTTTGAATAGAGGATTTAAATACTGTAACGTTACAGTGGCAAGATTATTTACAAGGAACTGGAAAAATGAAAATTATATGAATAATTATGAATGGTACATAGAATTGTGGGATATGATAATTAACGATAAATTGACTTGTGAACTAATAGAGAGAAAAAAAGCAAAGTGTTCTGCTTATATATCACCCCATACCCCTTCAAGTTGTCTCTGGGAAATTTATAGTTCAATTCTGCAGGCTACACATTGTTTGAACAAAACCTAATGACTTTTAAAATGTATGGAACCTACTTTTGGAACTTGTGGTTCAGAAAGGGAAGGGGAGATACACCAGGAGAACAATCAAGTGTTTTTTTTCTGGAGAGAAAAGGGACAAAACGTAAAAATATTAAACCATGAACCTGGCTCCGAAGGGGAAGGTAGCAAAGGAGAAGTGACAGAAGAGTCATAGGTTAACAAAATACAGGGTTGTAATACTGTGATTTGTGTTGGGTAAGTGAAGTAATAAGGCTAAAAAGAACAGGATGAACTTGTCCTCCAGTATTAATGCTGCAAAGGTGATTCAGGATCATTGACCGACGTTAATAGACCCTCTCACATCACTTCTATTGTTGTTGTTTTGGACTGAGGAGGTTACTTTAATGAAGCCCTTGAGGAAGGCCTGTTTTGTTTTCTGTTTAGCATCCAGTGACCTTTGAGGAGGTGGCCGTGTTCTTCACCCAGAAGGAGTGGGCCCTGTTGGATCCTGACCAGAGGGCCCTGCACCGGGAAGTCATGGAGGATAACTGGCAAATGATGTGTTCTCTGGGTAAGATGCCATTTCCACCATTTAATGGTAAATCCAGTTGTTACTGCTTCACGTATGATGAATTACACCATCAAAGAGAATGTTTCCATGCTGGATCGGTAGTCAACTCAGACTAACCGTTTAGTCTTTCCATAAGAGCTTTCATGCTTTCAATACCCACCTCATCTGAAAAGCTTCTTTTTTTGATTCCTAGATCTTTTTATCTCTCCTGTCCAACCGTTTCTGCATTTACCTTTCTTCCGTACAGATAACTGGAGGGATAAAAATGTATGCTCCAGATGTGAAAAGACTTTTGCACACAAATTAGAGGTTGCCAGCCACGCAAGAACTCACAGAGAAGAGGGCAGCACTCAAGAAGAGTCATACAACTGCATTGTGTGTGGAAAACATTTTTCTCCAATGGAAGCACTGATGCCTCACAAAAGGGATCAGAATAGAGACACGTCCTTTTCCAGAAGAATTTCTGGGACATGTTTAAACTACAACCCATGTTTTGAGGGGCATGAAACGGTTGGCAGAGGTAAGAAACCATATAAATGTCAAGAGTGTGGGAAAGGTTTTAATCACAATTCTGCTGTTGTGAGACATCGCAAAATCCACACAGGTGAAAAACCATACAAATGCGAGGAGTGTGGGAAACGTTTCATTCGGCATTCACAACTTGTGTGTCATACGAGCGTCCACACAGGAGAGAAACCCTATAAATGCCAGCAGTGTGGGAAAATGTTTGCTCAGAATTCACAACTTATGAGTCATATGCGAATCCACACGGGAGAAAAACCATACACATGTGAAGAATGTGGGAAACGTTTTGCTAAGAAATCAGACCTTCTGATTCATAACAGAGTCCACACAGGAGAGAAACCATACAAATGCCAGGAGTGTGAGAAAACATTTGCTCAAAAATCACAACTTATGAGTCATATGCGAGTCCACACAGGAGAGAAACCGTACAAATGCCAGCAGTGTGGGAAATATTTTGCTAAGAAAGCAATTCTTCAAATTCATAAAAGAGTCCACACAGGAGAGAAACCATACAAATGCCAGGAGTGTGAGAAATGTTTTGCTCAGTATGCACAAGTTGTGAGTCATATGAGAGTCCACACAGGAGAGAAACCATACAAATGCCAGGAGTGTGGGAAATGTTTTTCTAGCAACTCCAATCTTGTGTGTCATACGAGAGTACACACAGGAGAGAAACCTTACAAATGCCAGGAGTGTGAGAAATGCTTTTCTAGCAGTTCACGTCTCGCGTGTCATAAGAGAGTCCACACAAGAGAGAAACCATACAAATGCCCAGAGTGTGGAAAATGTTTTCCTGATAATTCAAAGCTCGTGAGACATAGGCTTGCAACAAGACTGCATAGGACAGCAAAATTTTAAGGTCCGATCTCTGGAGCATTTCAGAACAGAATAATAAGAACCCTTCAGAGATGCGTATAGGAACACATTATTTAAAGCTAATAGTGGTTCTCTGCTGGTTTTGGCAGCATGGCAGCTTGAAATGCGGCTTATAATGTGAACTCTGCTTTTTCCAGTGTAAATCAAAAGTAGTAAGAGCTTTTCCTGGCATGGGAGTCTTGGAAGAGTAATAAATTCAGCTTCTAAACTCCAAGGCACTGATATTTGTAATTGGATGCTTTTGCATGTCTTCTGTTCTTTTTTTTGGGAGGGGGGACTTATTTACGTAATTTACTTGTTAACTAACAGAAGCAATTAATAAGCGACGGATAAGGAGTGGGAGGAATTTTTTTATTTTATTTTATATTTTGAATTTTTTTTTACCCTACTTTTCTCCTTGGAAAAGGACCCATGGTGGCTTACAATAATGAGAGACGATATGCAGTCCAGAACATTTAAGACATATTCAAGTTAAGAACAGGGAAATGAGAAAAGGCATTTTAGAACACTAAAAAGGTAACATTATAGCTCTGTTACATTTATAATATTAGAGTCTATATTGCTCAATTAAATTTGGGGACTTGGATGATCAGCATCTTCATTTCCACTTGGAGAAGATTTTGGCTGCATGTTTGTTTTAAGTAACATTAAAAAATGCAATTTAAGAAGGTGAAAAGACTCTGAGTTTTCTTTTACTTACATGAAATGGCATTCTGAAACAGTGAAAAGAGAACAGCTGGATACTGCATGAGAGGAAGTGGTGCTCCATCTGCAGGCCACTAATGAACGGTGTGGAGCTTTAACTTAACTGATTTTTTCCCCTTCTGTTTCATTCTGCATATATTTTAAATTGGCTCCCAGTTGAGGGACAGCAGATTTAATGGACATTAATTAACTCATGTTCATTCTCAGAATATGATTTAAGAGCTTGGGCTCTCTAATTGTAAGCCCAGCGACTACTTAAAAGTGGCATGGGGCGGTATATAAGCAGAACACCTTTTTGCTTTGCTTCATATGCCGCCCACTACCCAAAGGTCTCTCTGGGCGGCTTACAATTAAAATGAACAGTTAAAACAGTTAAAACACCAAAAAAAAAAGGCAATGGACAATTAAAACAAACATTTAAACACAAAACAGTAAAATTGTCACCAAGACCCACGATCTATGTTTGTTAAAAAAAACATCAGAAACAAAAAGGTTTTTACCTGGCACCGAAATGTCATCAGTGTTGGCGCCAGGTGGGTGTCACTTGGGAGGGCATTCCATAATCTGGGGGCAGCTGCCGAGAAGGCCCTAGAACTACAAGCCATCCCTTTCACCTCCTTGAGGGGTGGCTCTTTCAGGAGGGCCCCCTGGCCAGATCTTATTGGCCGGGTAGGTTCATATGGAAGGAGACGGTCCTTCAGGTATCTTGGTCCTAAGCCATTTATAAGATATAAGAAAGTCCGCATAGGAGAGGAATCTTATAAATGCTGAACACTTATAAATAAACACCATTAGTGTTGGAAATGTTTTTCCCCGCAGCCGTGATGGTGAACCTTTCAGAAACTGAATGCCAAAACTGCGATTCAAACACACTTATATTTTGCAAAGGGCCAATACGGCAATTTAACCTGAATGCAGTGGTACCCCTGGTTACAAATGCTTTGGGTGCTACCCATGGAAATTCAAAAGCCTTGCTCTTTGATCCTCTTCGAGTCTTGGGCAGAGATGCGTATGGGGTGCTACTACACCGTTGGGAAAGCCAGGGGGAGTGGTGGCAGCTTTGTGGGCTCATTTGTAGCCCCAGGCTCACTCTCCAGCCAGATGAGAGAGTAAACTGGATGGCCAGAGCGGCGTGGCTGGAGAGTAAACTGGGGCTACTAAAGAACCCAGAATCGGCTGCTTCCCTTTCGCCTGGCTCTCTCTGCATGCTCTGAGCGGAGGGGGAGGTTCCGTGGCTGTGAGGGGGCAATGTCGCGTTCCCATCGAAAGGGCACTCGTGGCAGATAGATTTGCCAGCACTGTCCTACAGAACATAAGAACATAAGAAGAGCCCTGCTGGATCAGGCCAAAAGGCCCATCTAGTCCACCTTCTTCTGTCTCACAGTGGCCCCCACCAGATGCGTCTGGGAACGGACGAGCCTAGATCTCTGTCTCCTGATACCACTCCCCTGCATCTGGCCCTTGAAGTACCCCAGTTTTAAGACTGGAGATGATACATCTCCCTCATGGTTTGTAACCCGTGATGGACTTTACCTCCAGGAATCTGTCCAATCCCCTTTGAAGGCTTCTAGGCCAGATGCCATCACCACCTCCTGTGGCAGGGAGTTCCACAGACTAACAACACGCTGAGTGAAAAAAAATATTTTATTTTGTCTGTTCTCACTCTTCCAGCCCTCAGTTTGAGTGGATGTCCCCTAGGTTACATAAGAGAGTCCATACAGGAGAGAAACCATACAAAAAAACCCAAGTGTGGGTGTGACGGAACCCCTGCAGTGAAGTACTGTATATTGATATGCTAATAGGCAGCCAATCCCAGAATGTGGGCAGGGTTGAGCACTATAAAAAGAGTGACAGTTGAAATGAAGTGAGTAGAGAGAGTAGTTGGTATCAGGGCAACTTGTTTGTCAGAGACAGAGACTGGTCAGGAACTAATTAAGGAAGTTAGGGACTGATTGAATTTTATAAATATTGTTTGTATTTGGAAACGTTATTTACTTTGTGTTTTTATTCACTTCATAGAATCATGGAGTTGGAAGAGACCTCAAGGGCCATCTAGTCCAACCCCCTGCCATGCAGGAACCCCCATCACAATATTTCCGACAGGTGGCCATCCAGCCTCTGCTTAAAAACCTCCAAAGAAGGAGACTCAACCACCCGGCGCGGCAGCATATTCCACTGCCGAATAGCTCTAACTGTCATGAAGTTCTTCCTAATGTTCAAATGGAATCTCTTTTCCTGTAGTTTGAAACCATTGCCCCGAGTCCTAGTCTCTGAAGCCATGGAAAACAAATCTGTTCCCTCTTTAATATGACATCCTTTCAAATATTTAAACATAGCTATCATATCCCCCCCAGCTTTCTTTTTGAAAGGCTAAACATTCCCAGCTCCCTAAGCCGTTCCTCATAAGACATTTCCTCCAGACCCTCAACCATCCTGTTCGCCCTCCTCTGCACCCGCTCAAGGTTGTCAACATCCTTTTTAAATTGAGGCGCACAGAACTGGACACAGGACTCCAGGTGGGATCTTACCAGAGCCGAATAGAGTTGTACTATCACTTCGCTTGATCTAGACACGATGCTTCTGTTGATGCAAACAAGAATCGCATTGACTTTCCTGGCTGCCACATCACACTGCTGACTCATTGTGGTCCACCAAGACTCCCAGATCCCTTTCACAGGTACTATCCGCCAGCCAAGTATACCTCCTCCAGCCAATAAACCAATAAACATCATTTGTATTTGTATTTGGAAACATTACCCACTGTATCAGTCCCGCTTCTTCTGAATACAGATAAGAACACAAGTAAATGAATGGTGGCAGCCGAAGATAAAGAAGTTTGTTTTCACAAGTTTCACGTACGGATCGACTTGGACCCATCACAGTGGGAAATATTTACTTGCAGTTCACAGCTTGAGAACCATATTAAATGTCTACATAGGAGATAAATTGCAAAATCACAAAGGAACAGAGGTGAAGGCAATCAAGAACAAAAGTATAAAAAGATAGGAGAGAAGTGAATGTTAGGGAGGAGCCAAATGCAAACTATACTTGTAAGCAGTTCTAAAAACTGCACACAAGTATAGTTTGTAGGTTTGTCTCCAGAGAAACTACAAATGCCAAGAGTGTGAAAAATGTTTTGCTCATAATTCACATCTTAATGTTCATATGAAGGTTCGCACATAGGAGACAAACTGTACAAGTACTTTATGACGGTTAGAGCTGTTCAGCAGTGGAATATGCTGAAATGCAGGGTGGTGGAGTCTCCTTCTTTGGAGGTTTTTAAGCAGAGGCTGGATGGTCATCTGTCGGAAATACTGTGATGGGGGTTCCTGCATGGCAGGAGGTTGGACGAGATGTCCCTTGAGGTCTCCAACTCTATGATTCTAGGAGAAACAGGGCGCTTTTACACGACCTCTAAAATCTGGTGGCAACTTAAATTTGGACCAGAGTTCGTGGGGGTTTGTCCCTCTTCCTGTGTTCCCACCCCTCCACACTCCATTGTTCCTGTCTGCGTGAGGGGAGGGAGAAAAAGGAGAGAGAAAAATGCAGGCTCATCTCCTCTGCCTGAAGCAGTCCTGAGTAGCCCCGTAGTGATTCCTGTCTCTTAAAGGGGCGGCGGGGACAAAAAAAACAAACTGAAGGTGAGGGAGCCTGGCATTCACAGCTTTACAATCCACATTGGATGATTTTTTAACCTCCTGGAGGCCAGGTACTTGTAAAGTGTGCTGGGGTGCGCTTAGGTGGGTGTGGTCGTATTTAATTTTTTAAAAGTCCTGAGCTGGTGGGAAAACATTTTAAAGCTCCGGATCTGGGAGCCCTTTGCCTCGGATTTTAGGGGTCGTGTAAAAGCGCCCCTAATGGAGTTTTGACTGATGCAAGATGCTGCAATGGCTATGATGTAATCTAGTACATGATTGGACTGACATATGGATAAAAATGTTCTGGAAATCACTATTCATTGGGCCTTCTGTTAGTAAAGCACCCTCTTTGTCTTTCTGTGATATATATTGCCTATGTATGCTGATATGCTGTTTGATTTTTGTCTCCGTGTACTAATGTGATTCCCCCCCCATGCTTTGTTTGTTGAAGTTTTATGATGCTGTGATATATATTCTGTACATTTGTAATATAGCTGTTTGGCTTTAAGAAAATTCTGACTCTGAACATTATTAATCAAGTATTGCTTCTGCTGGGAAATTAAATGGCTCTTACTCTTGACAGACACTATCCAAGTTCACCAGCATTATTCCCAAGGTTCCTGTGAGTTACTATTGTACAGGTAACAATAGGTATTCACGTTAGCAAGAGAATGAGAAAGCCTTACCAAGGGGCAATCCCATTCTCAGGTTCTCCTTCCTTATTTTCTTCAACAAGATCCTCTAGCCAGGATCCAGTCGTGCCCTCTCCTCATAGGTGAAGGACAGAGCTTTAATCTCCACTGGACCCAATGTGAAAATGGGAGCAGGTCTTCCTAACAGATCTCATGAAGATCACCTCCTCGGCCCCAAACATCTACGGAACATAAACAGCTGATGGTTCCTTCCATGGCTCTAACTTTCATGAATGTTTGTGAGTAGAGGCCCAGGATGGCAGAAGATATTCATTTGTTACACTTTTATACCACACCATCTTCCATAAGGAACCCTGGGTGGTTTACAAGGTTAAAAGGCATAAGAAAAAACAAGAAGAAGAAACATCCATAGTAGAACGTCTGTGAAGATTCTCAGTCATCCAGGTGCGTTTAACTGGGAGTTGAGTCATGGCTACTGGACTTCTTTTTGGGGGAGATAGAAACGTTTCGCTGTTCATCCAAACAGCTTCATCGGTCTGACAAGAGGTCAAGCTGACTATAAGAAGGACTACTTGCACTAGCTGTATTCAGACCGATGAAGCTGTTTGGATGAACAGCGAAACGTTTCTATCTCTCAAAAAAAGAAGTCCAGTAGCCATGACTCAACTCCCATCCATAGTAGAACAACAATATAAACAGAAGAGGAGAAACCCTGAGCAGGATACAGCAGGCACACACAAAAAATTAAGTAGAAATAAGGTTACCAAAGCTTAGTTTTAAAGCCTTTTTGAAGGTGGGCAGGGACTGTGCAAGGCGCAACTCACTCGGTAGGTTGTTCTATAATAGGGGGCCAACAACAGAGAAGGCGCGGCTACGCATTAGTGACTTCTGTGTCTCCCTAAGAGTGGCCACCCTGAGTGAGGGCGCCCGCGACATTCGAGTGGGCCTAGCCTCGGTTGACCTCTGAGAGATACGCTCTGCCAGGTATTCAGGACCCAAGCCATGGAGGGTGTTGAAGACCAAGGTAGAAGGACTGAGCCAACCCCTCCCTCAGCCAAGGGAAAGGAGACTGGCCAGATAGGTGCCTTGTCCTTGGCAGTGTGAGGAATGAGCCTACAGTGGGCAGAGGACCTACAAAGGGGAAGCGGACCCAAGAGAATGGATGGTCTTTGTTTATCCAAAAGGGAGACATCCAGGAAGAAGCAGAGGATGCACTCAGCTTGAAGACTCCTGTCATAATGCCAAGCTGGGAAGAACCACTCAAGTTAAAACCTGAACTCTATCACAATGTTCTACACAGGCTTTCTCTTGGAAGACAAGTTTGTCAAGGACTACCAGGCACGTTGGCCATGCTGTCCCTCCAGAAAGGGAAGCTTTTGAATTTCAGTTGCTGGAAAACAAGAAGCAAAATGATCCTGGTGCCAAGCCGCCCTTGGGAGCTTCCAGTGGGTATCTTGAATCCTCATAATAATCCCATTAGTCTTAGAATTGCAGAGCTGAAAGGGACTGTGAGGGAAGCTTCTCAGAAGGGAAGAGAGTGACCCCTGCATGCCCTGATGAGTGGCTGGAGAAGCAATGGCGCAAAGGGGAGCTTGAGAAACAACCAGCATTGTCACCTGTGGAAAGGGTTATGTTGTGGAAGGGATATTATGACGCCCTCAAAATAATTGAGCAGCAGAAGGAGAGGAAGAAGGAAGAAAACCCGGGTCAAACCGGAACTAAAGAGGAGGACAAGGCGGGAAATCCCGACCAATCAGCTCCTGTGGAGGTGGGGTTCGGGATTTGTAAAACAGGCAGTCAATGGGTGCTTCCAGAAGGATGGGAGTGGGTGTGGATGGAAGACCCCTGGATGGGGAACTGGGAGCAAATGATGATGCCCCATAAGGAAGCTGAAAGCTATCAACACCGAGCCCACAAACAGGGGTGTTCCTATTGGGGAGAAAGGGAATATCGGGAATACAACAGAAAACGAAAAGAGATCCGCAAAGAGATTGAGCTGGAAGAATGGCTGGCAAAGATCCGGATGGAAGCCGAAGCCGGGAAACTGGACCCCCGAGGGGACTTGACTCAGAGGCCCGACTATCCCTTGCGTACACCCCAGCGGAGACATCATGGTCCCAGATCCACTTCGGAGGTTGGGGTGCAAGTGGGAAAACCCAAACCCTCAGTGAAGGAGATTGGGGTGCAAGTGGAGGGGCTGCAGCTCTCCGAGACGGAGGAGGGGATCAGTGGTGGAGCCAACTATCCCCAGGTGGTGGTGGGGAACTTAATCACCTTCAGAAGACACCAAGTTCGGGAGGGAAAAATAACTCGTTTATAACTGATGTTAAAGATGTTGAGCCTGTAGTTAGAAGAAAAACCTCGTTTATTGTTGATGGGCCAAATAAAAGTTCTGTTTGTTCATTCCGAGAGATGCCTTCTTTAAAGTTGGAAGGGCGGGAAGCCTGGGCAGAGACGGAACCCTCACAGGGACCTTATGGATCATCAGTTTTAGAGGCCCAAACCACTTAGCTATCCAGCAGTTATAGGAGATTCAAAGACATGAGGGGTCTTTGAACTATCTTGTCCCCATGCATTCTGTGTTGCCCTTTGTAGACACGGTTGGAATCTGTGCTCTCTGACTGTGCTTAGGTGAAGATCCTTCATCAAAATCACATGAAATCACAAAATCACAAAGACTCGTTTATTATTTATTTATTTATTTATTTATTTATTATGTATGCTGGATTTTATATTACCAATCACTAGTTGAAAGCTTTCCAAGCGTTTAGGACTCAGTGATGTATCGGCGAATTATGCAAGCAGATCCCAGTAAGGTGGCTTTCTGCATCTGACTGATGGTGACTTTGTCCACTCCAATTTCTTCTAAATACTTGCTTAGCTCTTTGGGCACCGTACCCAGTGTGCCAATTACCACTTATTATTATTATCATTATCATTATCATTATTATTATTATTATATGGAACGACTCGACTGGTTTCCCTTGCAAAGCTCCAACCAGACTTGATTTTCACTGGGGGTGGGGGGAAAGAGAGGGAGAAGAACTGGAATCCTGGAAATGAGGAAGAAGGCAAACAAGGTGGCCAAGTTAGAATCCCTGGTGCTGAAAAGGAGATGGGAAATAAGAAAATGAAGAAGGGAGGCAGTTTCTGGGCAAGGGAAATCTCGATACTTTTCCCCACGAGGGAGAAAAACTCCAGCGGGTGCCTTTGGGGAGGTACGGCACATAAGGGGTTAAAAGTATAGAGCAGCGATTCCTAGAAGGTAAAGAATATGGTAAGTAGGTGACACGTGAGCCTCCATCGGAAATCCTCTTTCTTTAAAGAGGTCCCTTCCTGTCCGTCCTTTTTTTTCCTCCGGACGGAAAGCGTGGTTTCGGCTGCTGAAAAGGACCGCCGGGGCTCTGCTTGTCCCTTGGTGGGAATCCGGGAAAGAGCCTCCTCTTCCTCCTCCTCCTCCTTCCTTCCTTCCTCTCCCCCCATCATTGCAACTGGGAGGGATGGTGAGTCTGTCCCAGCAGGGGAGGGAGGGAGATTGGGGGAACTGGGGGAGAGGAGGGGAGGAAAACTCGAAATCTCCAAGCACTTCCATAAAAGCCTCCATCATCCCTAAATCCTGAAGCCTTTCCTTCCTAAACCGTCGCCCCATTAATAGGCAACTTCCCAATGAATATCCCCTCCTGGGACCAGCCCCGATCCCCCTCCTGGCAAGAGGAGGCTCTCCCCGAGAGTCAGGGCAAAACCGGCTGCTTCCATACCAACCCCTGGAGCTTAAAGGACTCTCTTGGCGGAGTTTATATTAATTAAGAAGGCTTCACATTGTCCCCCTTGCCCCACATGCTTGGTGTTCGTTTTAGTAACCTCAGAAGGACGGAAGGCTCAGTGAACCTTGAACCAGTTACCTGGGATTAAACCCAGGGTTGGGAAAGCAGTTTGGCTGCAGCACAACAGTTTAATCACAACTTCACAAGGTCAATACTGCTGATGTGCAGTTCACACGTGGACTGGGACATTGGTGGTGGAGATACAGAAGATGCCTTAGTGGCTATACAGTGGTACCTTGTATAAAGGAATGTATTTATTTATTTATTTATTTATTTATTTATTTATTTATTTATTTATTTATTTATTTAGCTTGTATGCTGCCCACTACCCAAAGGTCTCTGGGCAGCTCACAATCAAAATGGACAATTAAAACATCAAAATACAATAAAATTAGAACAATAAAAACATGTAAATGCAATAAATACGATACATTAAAAACACATCAGTAAAATTGCCATCAGGACCCACAATCATTAGTTAAAAAACTTCTGGAACAAGAAGGTCTTTACCTGGCGCCGAAATGTTATCAACGTCGGCACCAGGCGAGTCTCATTTGGGAGGGCATTCCATAGTCTGGGGGCAGTTGCTGAAAAAGCCCTATTCCTGCAAGCCACCCCCTTCACCTCCTTAAGGGATGGCTCTTTCAGGAGGGCTCCCTGACTAGATCTTAATTGCCGGGTAGGTTCATATGGAAGGAGGCGGTCCTTCAGGTATCTAGGTCCTAAGCCGTTTAGGGCTTTATATGTCAACTGGTAACCAGTGAAGGTTATATAAGAACATAAGAACATAAGAACATTAGAAGAGCCATGCTGGATCAGGCCAAAGGCCCATCTAGTCCAGCTTCCTCTATCTCACAGCGGCTCCACCAGATGCGTTTGGGAGCGCATGAGACTAGATATCTGTCTCCTGATACCACTCCCCTGCATCTGGCCCTTGAAGTACCCTGGTTTGAAGCCTGGAGATTACACATCTCCATCATGGTTTGTAACCTGTGATGGACTTTTCCTCCAGAAATCTGTCCAATCCCCTTTTGAAGGCATCCAGGCCAGATGCCATCACCACATCCTGTGGCAGGGAGTTCCATAGACTTACAACGCGCTGGGTGAAAAAATATTTTCTTTTGTCTGTTCTTACTCTCCCAGCCCTCAATTTGAGTGGATGTCCCCTAGTTCTGGTATTTTGGGAGAGAGAGAAGAGCTTCCCTCTATCCACTTTACTCATACCCTGCATTATTTTGTACGTCTCAATCATATCCCCCCTCAAGCGCCTTTTTTCCAGACTAAAGAGGCCCAAATGTTTTAGCCTTTCTTCATAAGGGAGGTGCTCCAGCCCAGTAATCATTTTAGTCGCTCTCTTCTGCACCTTTTCCAGTTCCACTATGTCTTTCTTGAGATGCGGTGACCAGAATTGTACACAATACTCCAGGTGGGGCCTTACTATTGTTTTGTATAATGGTATTATAATGTTGGCTGTTTTATTTTCAATCCCCTTTTTGATAATCCCTAGCATGGAATTGGCCTTCTTCACTGCTGCCACACATTGGGGAGACACCTTCATGGAGCTGTCCACCAACACACCAAGATCTCTTTCCTGATCTGTCACGGATAACTCAGAGCCCATGAGTTGATAGATGAAGTTTGGATTTTTTGCCCCAATATGCATTACTTTACATTTGGCTACATTAAAACGCATTTGCCATTTCTCAGCCCATTCCCCCAGTTTGGAGAGATCCTTCTGGAGCTCTTCACAATCTTCTCTGGTTTTCACCACACGGAAAACTTTTGTGTCATCTGCAAACTTGGCCACCTCACTCTTTATCCCTGTCTCCAGGTCATTTATGAACAGATTGAAAAGCACCGGTCCCAGGACAGAGCCCTGGGGCACACCAGAATCGGCGTGATGTGTTCCTTGGTGGCCCTACCTCTCACCAGCCATGCAGCACGATTCTGAACCAGTTGCAGTCACTGGACCGTCTTCAAAGGCAGCCCCACGTAAAGCGCATTGCAGTAACCAATACAGGATGTTACCAGTGCATGCGTAACTGTCATAAGGCTCCGTTCATCTAGGTAGGGGCGCAGCTGATATATATTCTGCAGCTGGAGAAAGGCACCCCTGGCCACGGAGTCCACCTGGGCTTCCAGAGTTAGACCGGGGTCCAGGAGCACCCCCAAGCTGCGGACCCTGTCCCTTAGGGGGAGTGCAACCCCATCCAGGACAGGGAGGTGGCCCTCTAGCCTGTCTGACGAAGCACCCACTAACAGCACTTCTGTCTTGTCTGGATTGAGTTTCAATTTATTAACCCTCATCCAGTCCATTATCTGGTCCAGACACGAGTTCAGAACAGAAACCGCCTCACCTGGATTGGTGGAGAACGAGAGGTAGAGCTGAGTATCATCAGCATATTGCTGACTCCTCAGCCCAAACTTCCTGATGACCTCTCCCAGCGGTTCCATGTAAATGTTGAACAGCATGGGAGACAGTATTGAGCCCTGAGGAACCCCATGACGTAAATGCCATGGGGCAGAGCAACTGTCCCCCAGCACCACCTTCTGGACACGGTCAGCCAGGAAGGATCGGAACCACTGCAAAACGGTGCTTCCAACTCCCAACCTGGCCAGCCTATCCAGAAGGGCACCATGGTCGATGGTGTCGAAAGCCGCTGAGAGGTCCAGGAGTATCAACAGGGTTGCACTCCCCCTGTCTCTCTCCCGGCAAAGGTCATCGTACAGGGCGACCAAGGCAGTCTCTGTTCCAAAACACGGCCTGAAACCAGATTGAAATGGATCCAGAAAATCTGTTTCATCCAGCAGCGCCTGGAGCTGTCCGGCCACCACCCGCTCCAACACCTTGCCCAAATAAGGGAGGTTCGCTACTGGTTGGTAGTTAACCACCAGTCCTGGGTCCAGGTTAGGTTTTTTTAGGAGTGGTCTAATTACTGCCTCTTTTAAGGCAGCAGGGACCACTCCCTCTCTTAAAGAGGCATTTACAGCTTCCTGGACCCAGGTGCGACCCCCCCCCCGGCAGATCTTTCAATTAGCCAAGAAGGGCAAGGGTCGAGCAGCGTGGTGGTGGAATGGACAGATCCAAGCACCCTGTCCACATCCTCGGGTCTCAACAATTGAAACTCATCCAATAATGCTGGATCTAAGCATGGCGCACTGGACACATCCCTTGATACTGTACCAATAGTGGAGTCCAGTTCACTGTGAATCTGAGCAATTTTTCCCTCAAAGTGAACAGCAAACTCATCACAGGATGCCGCCAAATGGTCCTGGGCCTCCACCCTATCTCCTGGCTGAAGAAGTTCCCGGACCACCTGAAACAGCTCCGCTGGACGGCACTCTGAGGAAGCAATACGGTTGGCGAAATACTGCCTTTTCGCCAACCGTATAGCCATAGAATAGGCCCAATAGTAGGCTCTAAGCCGTGTTTGATCAGACTCACTGTGATGTTTTCTCCATTTGCACTCCAGCCGTCTCCCCTCCCTCTTCATTGCCCGCAACTCAGATGTATGCCAAGGAGCTGTCCGGGCTCTGCGTATGGGGAGAGGGCGCTTAGGTGCGATCATGTCAACTGCCCGGGTCATCTCCCTATTCCATAAGGCGACCTGAGCTTCGACAGGAGCGCCGACCATGTCAGCTGGATAATCCCCCAGAGCTTTCAGGAAACCATCCAGATCCATTAGTCTCTGAGGGTGGATCAACTTAATGGATCCCCCACCCTTGCAGAGGGTTGGAGAAGCTAATAGCCTAAACTTGACCAGGAAGTGGTCTGACCATGACAATGGAGTCAAAGCCAACCCCTCCACATCCAAACCACCATCCCCCAGTCACGTTGAGAAGACTAGGTCCAGAGTATGGCCCTTCTGGTGTGTTGGGCCGATGACATGTTGAGACAGCCCCATGGTTGTCATGGTGGCCATGAAGTCCTGAGCTGCTCCAGTTAAGGTAGCCTCGGCATGGATGTTGAGATCCCCCAGTACCAACAGACTGGGGGTCTTCAACACCATGTCCAAGACCACCTCTGTCATCTCAGGCAGGGAGACTGTTGGTACGCAGCAGGGTGGGAGGTACACCAACAGAATCCCTAATTTGTTCCATATGAAATTGTGCTGACAAAAGTAGGCTCTCCTCGAGAGTCAGGGCCAAAGGGGCTGCTTCCATACCAGCCCCTGGAGCTTAAAGCCTTCTCTTCGCTGCTTTTAATGTTAATTAAGGAGGCTTCACATTGCATTCTGGAAGGCTTTCACAGGATCTGATAGCTGTTGTAAGTTTTTCGGGCTATTCCACATTGTCTCCCACCCAACATCATGCTAGGTATTGATTTTAGGAACTTCAGAAGGATGGAAGGCTAAGTGAACCCTTGAGCCAGTTACCTTGGATTGAATCCTGGGTTGGGAAACGAGTTTGGCTGCAGGGCAGCAGTTGGTTCACAAGGTCAATACTGCTGATGTACAGTTCACACATGTACTGGGGCATTAGTGGTGGAGGCACAGAAGATGCCTTAGAGGCCATACAGGTAACTGTGGCTGTCAGAGATTCATGGAGGAGGAGGACTCTTAGGTCATAAGACTTTGGATTCTCCTCTCTTTCTATCAGAAATGAGACTTGGTCAGTTGTGTTGCATTTTTTTTCTGCTGACCATGCTAACACTGGAGTGTCTTGGCTTTGCAGAGGTCCATCCTTATGGGGTGTTAAGGCAGTCCTTGCCCAGCAGAAGATTTGTTCTGAGACTCCATTGGAGGCATTGTTTGGTCCAGAATAAAATGACAGACCAACACACATCTGACCCCAGTGCTGGAGGAGATGAAGGTGTTTTCAAGTTAGGAAGCCTTGGGGCATGCAAGGAAAGAGCAGTGCAGAAGGTCCCCAGTGAGAAGATGGTCAGCTCAGATCCACAAGGCCAACACTTCAGGACATTCACCTACCAGGAGGCTGATGGTCCTCGGCAGGTTTGCACCCGACTCCACCACCTTTGCCGTCAGTGGCTGAAGCCAGAGCAACACACCAAGGCTGAGATCCTGGACCTGGTGATCCTGGAGCAGTTCCTGACCATCCTCCCCCTGGAGATGTCGAGCTGGGTGAGGGAATGCGGGGCCGAGACCACTTCCCAGGCGGTGGCCCTGGCAGAAGGTTTCCTGGGCCTGAGTCCAGCAGAAAACCAAGATCAGGAAGAACAAGAGGTGAGTGCAATTCCTGTTGGGGACTCAGTCTTGGAGTGGGGAGCCAGTGGACCTCCCCCCCC
>JAHTLZ010003244.1:22754-41264 GCA_023846285.1 Phrynocephalus versicolor | reverse complement strand
CTAAGCTTCCGAAATCAGGCGAGATTGGATGTGCTTAGAGGATGAAATTTTTTTTTTTTTTTTGGCTAGACCTGGGCCAAGGCACCATATAAATGTTCAATTTTTCTCTTTCAATGACATGTCAGGGAAACTGAAAAGATAGGTGAACAACATGCGGTCCATTAAGAGCAATTGCATGATCGTGTTTTCCTGCCTAACCACCTTGTCCCATTTTCATTTTGGAAACTGGGATATGTATGTATGGAATTAAATCATCAACAACTCCAACCGCTGGGGATAGATTTTGACAATGATTTGCATGCCGCATGAAGTTTAAACATTACTGGAAGTAGACATGATTTTCAGGAGTCTCTAAATTGGGGTAGGAATACAAATATTCAGAATGAGAAAGTATGGTGGGGGTTTTTTTTGTCCTAAGGGCCTCGCAGTGTGATACTTTCTGTTGAGGGCTTTCACATTTGAAAGAATAATTTTACACAAACTCCATACATTTTTCATATCCTGACAACTGCATAACCAAACCATGTTATCTGCTTGTTGCATGGACTTGTAGTAACCCAATACACTGGACGGGTTTATTCTCAATGGCTTTCATGGCCGGAATCTGATAACTGTTGTGAGTTTTTTGGGCTGTTTGGCTGTGTTCTGGAGGTTTTTCTTCCTGCCATTTCACTCCTTGCACTCTGCCATTTCACTCCTTGCCCTCTGAAGATGCTAGCTACAGAGACTGCTGAAATGTCAGGGGCAAAAATCTTCCAAAACAGGGCCAAACAGTCCAAAAAACTCAGAGCAGCTAACTGGATGGGTTGTTTCTTGTTTGTGTCTTTCTGGTTTTTAAACGTCCTTGCTATAATTACCTATGCCTTACCTCAGAGCAGCCTTGTTTCTAGATGCCGAGGTATATAAATCTAATAAATAAATAAATAAATTCACAGGGGGTGAAAAACATTTTTGCATCTAAAACATTTTGCAGAAATGGATGCTTAAGCAAAAAAACTTATCTTGCGGTAATTTCAAGAAACCAGGTGTTAACAGCCTGGCCATGTTCAGGAAGCTTATTTTTTCAAGAACAATTCATTTAAGTAGCTCTCATCATATCTGGCCTGGGTGCAAAGTATCTCAAAGACTGTATATCCCATTATGAGGCTGCTTGGGTGCTAAGAGCATCAGGAGAGGCCCTTCTCTTGGCCCTGTTACCCTTGCAGGTGCACTTGGGTAGGGACAGGAGAAAGGAACTTCTCTGTTGCTGCTCCCAGACTTTGGAACTCCCTCCCATAGGAAGCCAGGCTGGCCCCATCTTTGCTGTCCTTCTTCAAGCTGGCAAAGATCTTGGGCCCAGGAATCTCAGAGAACTGATGCTTTGCAACCTCCCCTGAGCAGTAACTGGGCACAGTGCAGAACTTCCCATAAGGGCAAGGTGCTCCAAAATGATGATTTTTGTCCCACAAAAGGGGCATGGTATTATGTGGTAACCTTGACAAAGAAAAAAAAACCATTAACTTTTTTCAATTTCCCACAAAATGAAGCAAAATTGTGCACATCAAGCCAAGTTTCCATTGAAAAATTATACAAACTGCACAAAGTGTTGATTGCTGCTGTGTTGTCTCATGGACCTTTCAAGATTAAAAGCACTGAGTGGGTTATTTTTATATTTCCTAAAGATCAACCAATCATTCTGTGCTTGGGTATGTCTCTCTATGGGACTTACTTTTTCAAAGTGGGCATTTTGTGCAAATTACAGCTACCTTCATGGGATAAAACCATGAATCACATCTCACGCTCACAACATTTGAAATTCCTCTTCAAATTCAGATCCTAATGAGTGTTCGAAAGTCGAGTCATGGCAACTGGACTTCTTTCCTTGTGAGATCAAAACATTTCAATCTCACAAAAAAGAAGTCCAGTTGCCATGACCCACCTTTCGGATAATCCCACCTGGATTACTAAGAATCTTCACAGACATCCTAATGAGTGCAAACACCTTCCTTATACCCATAGAATGTCAATTTGTTCCTTAAGGTATATAGCCTAGAAATGAGCATGAAATAAAAAGATAGCATATTGTTTTGTTTTGTTTGTCTAGGAGTTTCATTTTGTTACTAACAAATTTTTAAAGAAGTTTCAGAATGAAATGAAACAAAACAATTTGTTAGTGGCTCCCCTGGGTCTTTGAGGCACCAAAATCACAGGGTAGCTTCTTTGGCCTCTTCCCTGCAAGCCCCCCAAATTTGGAGAGGTTTGGGGTTCAGGGGGCTGAATTATTAAACTCCAAAGGGGCCCCCTAGGAGAAAATCATTTCTGAGCCAGGAAGCCAATAATAGCCCCCTGTTTCTCAACTCAAATAGAAATGATTTTCTCCTAGTGTGAACCACTTTGAAATTTAATAACTCAGCCCACTGAACCCCAAACCTCTCCAAATTGGGGGGTGGGCTTACAGGATCTCCCCTGTGATTTCCATGCTTTTACATGCATGCCTGCTATCATTATTTTTATGTACTTGAAAAGAAAGATTGCAGGCATGTAGCAGCGTGGAAATCACAGGGGTGCTTCCTCAAGCTCTTCCCTGTAAGCCCCCCAAATTTGGAGAGGTTTGGGGTTCAGGGGGCTGATTTTTTCAACTGAAAAGAGGGTCCCTCTAGTTAGCTCATTGCAAAAGTGTGTACGGTGCATACCAGCAATATAGGGGTTAACCAAGAGGAAGTAATAAATTGACCTATTGCCAGAATGTGCACAGCACTTTCAATTACTGCTGGGGGACCCTCTTTGCAGTTGAATAACTTGGCCCCCTGAACCCCAAATCTGTCCAAATTTGGAGGGCTTACAGGAAAACACTTGAGGAAGCTCCCCCATTTTATTTTCCAAACCATAAAATTGTGGCTCAGTTCAGTTCGTGATGAATCGGTTTCTGTAGTTTCATTACCTAATGAAACAATTCATTATGTAACAAAATGATGAAACAGTGTTTCATTTTTCATTTGGTGCCCATCTCTCATATAGCCCCATACTGTTCAGCATCTAAACAGAGTTTAAGCAATAAGCCAGAGCAATTGTCTCATTGTGTAGCATTGTCTGTGCTGGATGAAGGCCCTCACCAAACACTGAGTTCATATTTTCTTGGCAGCACTAAACGTCCCATGCATCGTAATGCTTTGTGAAAGGATGCTAGCTGTGCACAATTAGGATTCCCTGGGTACACTGCAAATGGCTGACCACAATTTTCATTTGCTTTTTAAAATAAACCCAGAATAATAACGACAGCTGCATTCTGCTGATGGGATTTAGAGAGAGCAGAGTTTGTGCTCCTTTTGGTAGAGGTTGGCTTTGGTGCCACATTGGGCTCATCATAAGTAGTCACCAGGTAGTCTTTCTGTGTTCTGGTCTGGCATGACATCTAGTGCAGAAGGTATGCAAATGAAGTTCTCTTGAGCTTTCTTGGTGAGCTTACTTGGCACAGGCGCTCCACGAAGAGCCTGCTGACCTACCTTCAGGCTTTATGGATAGGAGAAATATTTAGACAGGCCCAAACACATTGTGATTTGTTCTGTCTGTACAATAGCTAGCACCAGCATTCTCTTGCCGGATTTTGTCTCTGTTAGGCTGTTTGATGTGTAATGTTGATTTTATTCTGACTATTTTTGTATTATTATTATTATTATTATTATTATTATTATTATTATTAGTAGTAGTAGTAGTAGTAGTAGTAGTAGTAGTAGTAGTAGTAGTAGTATTTTGCTGGGATTATTATTTGTATTTTGATTGGGTATTGTAGGTTTGGACAGTTGTTTTTGCAACATGTTGTACACCGGCCATAGTTCCCGTGGGAAAATTGGGCGGTTAATAAGTACAAAAATAAATAAATAATAAATACACCTATAGCCCCAACCTGCTGTCATGTAACAAGTGAGAACATGCTGTGGAGACAAGAAGCCGTAAAGGTGGAGATATATTGAAGTTCAGTCAGATACATCCATGCTTTCATTTTCATCCAGACCAAGATAAAAAAAAAATAAAAATTACAAAGCTACTTGGCAGAGTGAATCATGCCCTTGGTCTAGTTGGGACTGGACAACATGCCGCCATAAAAGGCCATTATTGTGATCCAAGAGGCCAACGCAAAAGCTCATGTGCACTGGGGTTTGCTTGTTTTTAAGCCCAGAAAAAAAATATAGCCAGACAAAGCCTGTTTTCTGCTTTTGGAGGCTTCTTAGAGAGAGCATTCATGGAGCATTTCCTGCAGCCTAGAAGCCTTGCAACCCAGTGGTTAAACAGCTAAAACAGTGTCCCTTACCCTGGCTTTAATCCCAGGTAACCATCTCAAGACACAGCCTTCTATCCTTCCAAGGTGGGGAGGGGACAATGTGTAGCCAGCATAATTAAATTGTAAAGTGCCCAGAGAGTGCTTTAAGCATTAAGGGGTGTTATATAAGCAACATGCTTTTCTTCCTTTTTAAAAATATTTTTAACTTACCCAAAACAAACACCACCAGAAGAAGGGACATCTTTTACACTTCAAAATCTCTGTAGCACCAACAGGATGGCACATAATTATAAAAGGTGCTTCCCTTTTTGGGTTCTGCTCAGAAAGAGTGGCCCACAATTAACCCATGAGCATGCTCTTAAAGTGACAGATGGTCCACAAAATAGCTCAGAACTAAGCAGTTTAGGACTTTATAGCTTAGAACTAGCACATTGAATTCTGCCAAGAAATGGATCAGCAGCCCTTAGAGCTGTTGCAACAGGGTAGGGTTGGGTTGGGTTCAGGGCTGGAGCTACCACTAGGCCAGTGTTGGTGAACCTATGGCACGGGTGCCAAAGGTGGCACTTGGAGCCCTTTCCATGAGCACCTGACATCACCCCTTCACAAGCCACCTGTATCCAGGTTAAATGGCTATATGGGCACTTTGCAAAAAATTAGTGGGTTCTGCATTCGGTCTTTAAAAGGTACGCCATCAGTGCTCTAGGTGAACTAGGTGACTACCTAGAGCAGGCCTGCCCAACAGGTAGACCGTGGGCTACCAGTAGCCCGCAAAGGGTTCAAAAGTAGCCCACCGGCCACCAATAAAAAAGTGAGGGGATAAGTTCTCCACCCCACCCTCCCACATCTCAAAGACCAGCACTGCCCCAGCAAAGTTCTGGGTCTGGTAGCCCACTGTCTTAGCTGAGCAGGGCAGTTCAAGGGCCATGGCATGGTCCCCTGCTCCCCCCACTGGCCAGATGATTGAGCAGGTGCAAGGGAAGCGTGTGCATGGTCAGCCTTCCCATAGCAATGCATTGAAAATCAATTAATCCGTTCCAGAAGAGCATGTGCTTGGGATGGACAAAATTCATACATAGAGGTATTAGTGTAGTAGCCCTCAGACACTTCGGGCCAGAAAA
Organism: Phrynocephalus versicolor; assembly: GCA_023846285.1. Classification (NCBI taxonomy): domain Eukaryota; kingdom Metazoa; phylum Chordata; class Lepidosauria; order Squamata; family Agamidae; genus Phrynocephalus; species Phrynocephalus versicolor. The sequence continues at coordinate 35,888 of JAHTLZ010003244.1, read as the reverse complement.
AATAGACCTCGGCCTGTTCAAAGTTGGACAGGCCTGACCTAGAGCATAGACCTGAGAGGGGTGCAAAACTGACCTCAGAGGGTCGCAGAACTGACCTGAGGGGCACTGAAGTGAACTCTCAGGTCAGGACTAACCTGAGGGTCACCATTTTATACAGTTTTCACAATTTCAACTTTTGCACTTTCTGCTTGTCCTACCATTTGTCTGGTTTTGAAAATTGCTTGGTGGAGGGGTGCAGGTAGTTAGTCTTGCCTAGGGCACAATAAAAGCCTGGCAGTAGCCCTGGGTAGGGTATGTGATCTATGTGGCCAGCCTCAGTTAGCAATCTGGCTGACACATTTTGGACATGCTGAAGTTTCTGAATGAACATTATATATATACAGTGGTACCTCGGATAACAATTGCTCCGGATAACGAATAATTTGGATAACAACCGCAAATTTCCGGGTATAGGGCTGCCTCTGATAACGAATTTTCCCTATGGGCTGCCTCGGATAACGAATCACAATTCCTAGGTATAGGTTTGCCTTGGAGAACAAATTTTCTCTATGGGCTGCCTTGGATAATGAATCTTCCTGTGGGCTGCCTCGGATAACGAATTTTCCCTATGGACGGCCTCAGATAATGAATTTCCAGCATGCATCAGTAAAAAAGTTATCCCAGGTGAAATTGCATCTGTACCTTTAAAGTGCACTTTTAAAGAGTTTTGAGCAAAAAATCTGGTGTTTGTGCCTTTTTCCTAGGCTCCAGAATGGATTAAACGGTTTCCCATTCATTCCTATGGGAAACTGCATTTCGGATAATGATGTGTTTCGGATAACAACTAACCTCGGAGAACGAATTACCATCGTTATCCGAGGCACCACTGTATTTTAAAAAATGCATACCCTTCTCTATTTATAATTGTGAGTTGATAGACCATGTGAACAGGTTCTAGTTGATGTGAATATTTTACCGTCATGGGGTTTATGCTGCATCTCATGGGAATTGTGCTTTTTTCTCTCCTTCCAGCTGTAGAAAATTACTTTAACTTGGTGGGGTTTTCCCCTCCTTGACAGCTTCCAATAGATTCTGGAAGGCAGTTAGACAAAACTACAAATCAGTTGCTAGTAAACCTCATGCTCATTGGCTCCATAGAGGCCAGCAGCATGTGCTGGATTTCAAGAAAACTGTACCCTCTTATTTGGTATTGGTGTATTTTTTAAAAGTCTAGACATGTGGCCTGTCCACAAAGTGAAATTTGGTGCCATTCGTCCAGTGCATAAAAGGTCCTCAACTGCAGTACAATCTATTATAATTCTTTGTTACCTGTGTGCAAAGACTGAAAAACGTGCTACACTAGGACCCGGTATCCGCTGGGGATTGGTTCCAGGCCTACCCATGGATAATGAAATCCGTGGATAAGAGAGAACGCTAAAACCCCTCCCAAAACTGCTGTTTTGTGACAGTAGTTTGCTTTCTAGCTGCAGCTTTGAGATAGTAGCTTGCTTTCTGGCTGCTGTTTGTGACAGTAGCTTGCTTTACACTGCTGTTTTATGAGAGCAGTTTGCTTTACAGATGCTGTCTAGAGATGGGCACGACTCAGAAAAATTGGTTTTTCGTTTTTCGTTTTTCGTTTAGGGGTCCAATTCATTTCGTTTCCGTTTTTCGCGAAACTTTTCAAAAATTTGTCGTTTCGTTTTTCGTTTTTCGTTTTTCGTTTCTACCCACTTTTTGCGCGATTTTAAAGCATTTCCGGGGGCTGCCAGAGCTTTTTGGCCCTCTGTGGCTGCCAGACCTGCCCAGTCTGCCACCTGGGCATGCTATTGGTTGAAGTTGTCCAAGAATTTACATGACCCCATCACATGGCTTGCCTCCATGTTGTGGCTGGAGTGGCGACATCCATTTTGTCATCCTTAAAGTGAAAAGAAAAATATGTCGCGATGGGAGAAGACAAAAACAAACGTTTTAAGGACCCCAACCCCCTGGTAGGTAACAATTTCAAATAATTCTCGCATTATCGCTGCATTTTAATGGATGTCCAGGGCGTTTTAATACCCAAGAAATCAATATTAGGCATCTGGGAGCCATTTTGGGTCGATGTCCCCTAACTCCCCTTAAAGGAAAAAAATACAACGATCTGAGAAAAGACATAAATGCACGTTTTAAGGACCCCCACCCCCCTGGTAGGTATTATCAGGCAGTATAAATAATTATCGCTGCGTTTTTTATGGATGTCCAGGGCATTTTTTAACATTTAACGAAAACGAAAAGCAAAAACGGAAACGAAAATTTCGCTAAGTCGTGCCCATCTCTAATGCTGTCTGTGACAGTAGCTTGCTTTGTGGCTGATGAATTATTATTTTATTCTGCAAACCGTGGATAACTGAATCAGTGGATATGGGGGTCCTACTGTATTCTGCATTTCAATGGATTGTCCCAAAAAGACTGCATGCCTATATCTGCCCTGGTACCAGAAAGATATGGACCAATTCATAAAGGGGAAGAATGGGTCATCCATCCCCTTTATGAGCACAACTGGTACACAACTGGACAAGGTATTTTGTTTTCTGTGCCATACAGTGCCACTAGGGAATCACATACTATGACAATATGCCAGTGTGGACAGGCTCTGAGACACACATTAAGATGTGTTGTGCTTGAGTTGCTTATTTACTGCAACTCTTTGTCATTCCAGCTTTCGAAACATAATAGTCTCATCTTTCTTCATCAGGCAGAGCCCCAGTCTGGTTGATGAAGGTTATGAGTGCATCAGACCTGTAAATTTATATATTCCTTTCTTCCATTCATACTCCTAGGAATAGTTTTCTCTCTCTCCCTCCCTCCCTCCTTTCCTTCCTTCCACCACTGCAGCTCGACTTGGTATTTTCTAGAAGAGAATGACACAGCTGGGACAGAGTGCTGGCCACTTCCATATCTATTTTTCCCTCCATTTTGTTCTGCTTCTCCCATGGCCTCCCAGAGAGCCTCCATGCTCTGCCTTGCCTGCAAGGAGAGCACTCTCAACTAGAGATGGGCACGAAATGCCAAAATGGCATTTTGTGGTTGTTATTCAGACCCTGGGGTCCTCTTTGTTCCGTTTCCATTTTTCGGGGCCCCCGGGCCTGCTTCGTTTCTGTTTCTTCATTTTTCGGGTGCAACAAGCTGCAGCCACAGGGAGCTCTCCCAGGGCTGGGCGCCACCGGAGCCGGTGGCAAGCCTGATGGGAGAGCGATCCCATGGCCACAGGGAGTCCTCCCGGAGCCGGGTGCTGCTCCGATCACCACCCCCAACAGGCCGCCACCCCCGGAGCACCGCCAAGTGCCGCCCTCCCTTGGAACCCCTCCCCAAGGACCAATCCACTGCACCGTCCACCCCCACCATCGGGTTGCTACCCCCGGATCTCCGCGCAGCACCGCCCTAACTGGGGCCCTTCTCTCCAGGATCCACTCTTCCCCTGGAGCCACCGTACCCCCTGCCTAGACACAGGAAACCTGTGGGGGGTTCGCCGCTGCAGTCCCCCCTGCTCCAATGACACCCTCCGCTCCAGCTTCCGAGCCGGCTGCACTGTCGCCACTTTGCCACGTGGCCGAGATCCCGGAGCCTAGCCCATAAGGGCTTGGATCCTACCTCTTCTCGCGAGACCGGCAAAGTCCCGCATCAGCTCTGGCAGGGAGGGGGCAAAGAGGCTCCACCAGGCCCAGGCCCCTCTCGCCGCCCTCCGCTGCTCCATTTTTGATTGCGCGAGGGGCACAATGGCAGTAACAGAAATGAACAGAACTGAAGAAAATTTTCTTGGCTCTGTTCTGTTCGAGCCTGCCCCATCACAACAGTCGTTATTCGTACCATTACGTAACGGAATGAATAATGGAGAATGGTAACGGAAAAATGGTCATTTCGTGCCCATCTCTACTCTCAACACATAACAAGACCTCCACCTTCAGCTCCTCATCTAACCAACAAATCACTTAATGACCTAGTTGTAGGAACATAACTACTTCGGTAAGTGAAGGGTGACTGTGGTAATGTCTCCTTGCCAAGACTTGGAAACTATGCAATCACTTGTGCAATAGACTTATGGAAAAGAAGAAGCAATTGGATTCTGCCCATTACCACAAACACTTCACATAATATATTCAAATATGAAAATCCACACACTCCAATCTTTGTTGAAAACAACTCTACATTAATTAATATTTGGATAAACTGAACAATCAAGTGCTGAGTGGACTCTTATGCCAGCATCATCTCAGCCAATGCAATGGGAACAGAAATGCAGCTAGCAGCAGATTGGTGTTAATTAAAACAAAACATTCTGGATGTAATTTTGGGTGTGTGTAACTCTGTATCACATCACACACACACAACTAAATCAAGAACAGAACTGTTTGACCAATTGTAATCTCATGGTGACCTCCATGCCCTTGCACTAATGGATCTCCTCCAGAGGATACTGGCTTTAAATCTGGAGATGTGGATTAGGAAAGGCTAATATCAGGGTCTCTTGTTCAAAAAGAGACCCATCAGGTTAGACGTCTTGCCAAATGCTGAACTATCGTCAGTAAGTACAGCATTGATTTAGGGCTACAGAACTCACATAAGCATATTCTTGTCATGTTAGAATCAATAATACCTTAACTATGTTTATCATGGTTGTGCAGTGGAAAATAAGATGACTTATTTTCTGTAGCCAGTTGTTGCATCAAAAATATCAAACCACAGGCCATGGAAATAAAGTTAGATCATTATCAGCTGAAACACACCAGGACTATAAAAAAGAGCCCGTAGCGGGCAGGGGAAAATAATTGCTCTGGGGAGAAAATCAACGATGGTGAAGTTATCTGTTTTTAAACACTGGTAGTCTTCCTTTAAAGTTTGAAAAATGGTAGATTTTCCTTTTTAAAAAAATGTAGATGTCTCTCCCCCATGGTTACATTTGGGTTGGCTTTCTACATCGTCAGGGGACCTTCTTGTTGTCCTAAACATAAAGGCTCCTTTTTCCTCATTTTAGTCTCATATTTCATCTTAATGATCCTTTTTTGATAAACATCTTCAAAGACCTTGCTTTTTTGAAGAAGATGAGAGATGAAAATGCAGAAGGCACGCGGCCTGTGAACTCCCTGGCATCCTCCGACAACCAAACACGTGTGTGTGTGTGTGTGTGTGTGTGTGTGTGTGTGTGTGTGTGTGTGAGAGAGAGAGAGAGAGAGAGAGAGAGAAGTGGTGGTGGTAGAGAGACCCGGCTTTGATTTCAGTAGTAGATTGTCTTTAGCAACAACAATGGCAAATAACAGCAACCATTTCCTCCTCTCCTCTCTGTTGATTCATACACACATGTTGTGTGTATGAACACATAGGGACATGTCCAAAGGCATAAACAAATTGTGTGTGTGTGTGTGTGTGTGTGTTCCCAGTGGGAGAATCAAACACTGCCTTGGTTGGATATGTACATACTTGCTAACTCATACACATTAATTCATCCACCTAAGGCAGGGATATCCAAACTCCAGATGTTTTGGACCACAACTCCCAGAATTCCAAGCGTGTATTGCCAGTGACAGAGGACTGTGGGAGTTGTGGTCCAGAACATCTGGAGGGCCGAAGTTTAGACACCAGTGACCTAAGGGATGTGAGCTATTTTTTTTTAATCAGATCACCTTATGAGGGCTACAGCCCATGCTATATTAGAGATTCAGGATGTAGTGGGCCAAACTTTCCCAATTTCTGCTCATAATTCACCATAGAATCACAGAATCATGAAGCTGGAAGGGACCTACATGGCCATCAAGTCCAACCCCCTGCTCAAGGCATGAATATCTGCAAGTTGGTTGTCTACATTTCTCTTGAATGACTCCAGCGTTGGAGCACTCACTACCTCCCAAGGTCATGGGTTTCTTTGACGTACTACTCTGACAGTTCGGGAGTTCCATGAATCCCGGTACTTCTGCTATGCAGCTAGAGGGATTTAACCAAAATTCAAAAGTTGGCAACATGAGATTCCTACCACAGGTACCTAAAGTTGTACTTTGTTTCTTCCCTCCACTTACCCCCATGGCTGTGGCATGCATTTGCCTTGTATGCAATGGTGTGTGTGTGTGTGTGTGTGTGTGTGTGTGTGTGTGTGTGTGTGTGTGTGTGTGTGTGTGTTGTGTTGTGTTGTGTTGTTACACTCATGACCGACTCTTCGTGACCCCATGTCCATGGATTTTTCTTGGCAGGAATACTGGAGTGGTTTTGCCAGTTCCTACTCCAGGCATCTACATCACTTGGTATCCCCTGGTGGTTACCCATCCAAGTACTAACCAGGGCCGACCCTGCTTAGCTTCCGAAATTAGGCGAGATCAGATGTGCTTAGGGCATCTAGGCAGCTTTGTATGCAATGTTATACATTCCCAAACTTTGACATTTCAATAATGCATGGATGCTTGTGTGCACATTTCAGCTGAAGGAAGCAAGACGCCAATGACTGCAAACTCTCAGATTAACCTCCATAGATGAGCCTTTGTAATGGACGTTTTCCATAAGAATTCTGAACCGAAGTAAACTGTTTGCCATGCCTACTACGACACAGCACATCTGAGCACACAGTTTTAGGCTTAATCCAATTACCCCAAATCTCAGAGTTCAACAGGAAACCTATTTTCAAATCCCCCCTTCAGTCCTCCTTTGACCCCCCCCCCACACTGCCACTTGGCTTCACGTGAAACTTTTAATTGCCTTGTTAAAGACAAGACAACAGCTGACAATTCTTTGATTCAGATTGGAGCCGCTAATGTTTTTGCCACTCAATGGAGGCCATTAATGATTTGAGCAGGGATATTTCTTTGTACTCTGTGGTGCTGTCATGTCTGTTTGGGGGCAGTGGGAGAGAAACAAAAGGAGGGAAGTGAAGCAGACATGGTCTTCTGTTTGTGGTAGGTGTCATTATAAAGCAGGTAATTATACCCGGATGTCCCCCACAATCTCTGTTTTGCTCATCTGTCGGAAAGCAGCTTTGAAGTGCCATATCTTAAAATATTCTCTCTCCGGCTTTTTCTCTTGGCCCCTACAGGGCTGGATTCAATAATGTATCCTCCCCATTCCAGTATTCCTAGGAAGACAGAGGCATGTCTTTAGGTGATATATTCATGGATGCAAACACTTAGGGTGTGCTTTGCAGGTAACAAGAGCGCTCCCCCAAGGTTCTTCCTTTCCTCTCATTCCACATCATCCTCTGACTTTTTTTTTTAAAAAAAGTCATATGTCTCAGTGATAGGTGATGCCTTGGCATTAGAAGAAAGACAAACAAACAAAAAAGATGCAAAGAAAGTTGTTTGAAATGTATCTGCAGTCAAGGAGCTTTGCAATGCACCATAAAAGGATAGGAGAGGCAGGACCAGAGGAAGGAAGGAAGGAAATATAGAATGGAGGGGCAAGGGTGCATAAAAAACAATATGAATGGGGAACTCACAAATCTATCCTCAGCCTTTGTGTCCACTGTTTGCAATTTGAAACTTAATCATGTCCACAAATCAAACTGCAGTAATACCAAATCCTTCTGATTCATTTTTCCAATGTAGCCACTCCCTGAGTTTCACACTGCTTGGTCTGAGCCCCCTCAACTATCTTCTTGCCTTGTGAGATTTCACATGACCTTATTGTGCTAGCTGTGTGGTAGGAAAGATAAAACTGCTAATCCATTCATCTTCTGTCCAGGGACAGATTACAACAGGCATGTCCAAAGTCAGTCCCAGGGGCCAAATGCAGCCCGTTATCAAATTTCGAGTGGCCCGCAACCTCTTCTCCCCACCGGCTCAGCCTCTCATGCATCCCTGCCAGCTGGCCCCTCCCCATACCAGATGGAGATGTCAGCTTGCAGTTTTACAGTTTGCCTGCCCTCCTGCCTCTGTCCATCCCCCTGCCACCTGCCGAGTCAATCTGCCCCTGGCTCCGTTGATGCAGCGTCCTCCCAACCTCCTTGCATATTATATAGAGACTTGTCCAAAGTCCAGTCTGGGGGGTCAAATTTGGCTGAATGGTCAGCTCCCACATATTTTCACCTCACCCAATCTGGCCCTCCTTGCAAAAAGTTTGGACACCCCTGGGTTACAGTCTTTGGGTCAGCCATTTCTTCAGCCTAGAGCAGGCATGTCCAAACTTTGGCCCTCCAGATGTTTTGGACCGCAACTCCCACAGTCCTTTGCCATTGGCAATCTAAGCTTAGAATTCTAGGAGTTGTAATCCAAAACATCACAAAGGCAGACGTTTGGACATGCCCGGCCTAGAGCTTCTCACACTGGCTGGCTGCCTCCATTTTCCCACCTCATAGCTGCATTCTTACAAGTAACCAAGATAAAGGACCGAATACATTCCATCTTGAATGAGTCTGTCTTGCAAATAAGTCACCATGTATGGTGATCTCATTGCATGAGTTCATGGATTTTGTTTATTAATTGTTGCTTTTAGATGTTTTATTCTATACTTTAACAATTATTTCAATGTTGTTGCTTTGTTTCTAGTGACTTTGTTAGCCACCTTGAGCACCATTGGCCATCAATGGAGTTGTCAGCCACCTTTAGCGACATCAGTAGGAGATGTATTTGTGATATGAAAAAAAGTCAAGAAAATGTTTCCCAATGAATGTGAATCTGGATTGAATCCAATCACCTTGTTTCCATGAATCTCCCAAAAACCCTGTTCATCATGTCCCTTTTTTGCCACTACACCTGGAAAATACTTTTGGAACACATAAAAATTATGCATCTAAACAGAACTTTGATGCATTCAGCAAGATCTAGAGGGAACTTTGTCAGCAGAAGTTGGTTGTTAAGCTACCCAGGCCTGCTGGCTATTTCTGCAACAAGGACAACCCAATGTTGGTACTGGTGGCTTCGTGCTGACTTGTTCAGGGCAGGGCATCTTTGCTCCCCTGATCAGGCTTGGCGCAAAAAATTAGCACCAGTTTTGGAGCCAGCTCAGTGGGGGGAGGGCAGCATATATAAGGGCTGCTCTCATGGTACTTGAACTCTTTTCTTCTGGAGACTTTCTTCCCACCCCACCCCCACCCTAGAGGTAAGAGAAAATGAGATTAACTGATCACGTAAGGGCTGGATAGGAATCTTTGGCTACCATTCTGATCGGCCATGAATGATGGTGCTTTTTTGCCCATCCCATTCTCTTTCGGTGGTGCGGAAATTCATATATGTAGGTTATATGAGACCCTTCCATTCCTGGTCAGAATTTGGTGAGTAGCCCAAGTGGTAAGGGAATTGAACATGCCCCATAGGAAGGTGCCTTTGAGGTGCCAGATAGCCATCTGGCAAAATACGGTAGAGTTAGAATTTAGAAATAATAAGACAAAAATTAAGACAACACTTGAAGGGATGGAAAGGGAGGCTACTTGGGGCTTTATGAGAAATTGATTTTGGAAAGGTGCTGAACAGATGGGCAGCACCTTCACGACATAGGAAAATCAATTAATTGTGAGATGGGTTGGAAGATACTGGGATCCCAGCTGTTAACCCACTTGCACTACATGCAGGCCCCCTTGGCTTGAGGAAGGTCTAAAAGATGAAAATTTATGGTTAATGGAATTGTGGGCCATTTTAAATTCAGCAAAATGTCTTGCCTCTTTATTATGATCAGGGAAGGAGAGAAAGGGACAAAGTACAGTGATCCCCCGCCTATCACTGGGGTTAGGGACCTGACCTAACCCGCGATAATTGAAAATCCGCGATATGTGGATGCAGGTCGAGTCAGGCCTGGGGGAGCCTATCTGGGGGCTCTTGTACTTTCCAGTAAACTGAAAATAATTTCTGAGGCCTCTAACAGGCCTAGAAAGGCTCTCGGAGGCCTCAGAAATGATTTTCAGTGATCCGGAAGTCACTTCCAGGTCGCAGGGAAGCCCTTTTGAGGCCTCCAGAAGGCCCAGGAAGGCCCTCACAGGCCTGTTCGGGGCAGCTCCAGTCCTGTGGTAAGTATGGGAGGCTTGAAACAGGACTTTCCCCCCTTACCCTAGGGGGGCTTTTTTCATATACTGCGATTCCGCGATATAGCGGGACCGCAGTATATGAAATGTGAAAAGGCGGGGGACCACTCTACTGGAAGAATTTAAAAAAATGAAAACAAAGGATCCTTAGACTTGGGTGGACAGAATGTGGCCCTTCAGATGTCATTGGGCTGCACCTCCTAGGATTCCTTGTTATTATCCCCCCTGGTTAGGAGAGAAGGGAGTTATAGTCAACCTCTGGAGGCCCACACGTGGTACACTTCATGCTCAAGTAAAAGATTTTCCAGTGTGATGTACTTGCCGTGGTTATTGCAACAATTAATGAGGTGGTGGAAGATAACTCTTGTTAGATTCCCCACTGTTTCTCATATGCAGAGTTTCATTATCTCAGTGAGCGTGGCTGTTTCTCCAAGTTTCAAATAAACGTATCGTGCACATAAGGCTGCTCCTGAAACCTTTCGTGTCAAACTTAACTTTGCCACTTCCAAGAGATCCAATTGCAAGAAGTAATTTCCATTCTGAATGCCCCCCTCCAGCATTTATACATCTTACCCAAGAAACACGAAAGCTTTGTTTCAAGGCAGTCACATAGCCTTCTTGCGCTGTTATCTTATCCCCTCTATTTGCCTTTCTGTCTTTCTCTGGAGATAATACATGACAGATCTTTTGTTCAACTTGATTCCAGGCCTTCTTTCAACATCCCACTCTTTTAAAAACTTTAACCAAATGGAAAGCATTTTTTTTTAAAAAATGAAGTCTTTGACTTTTTGTGGGTGGGTACTTCCTCAGAAATCCAATTTCAGACTTGAAATAAAATCATATTCCAACCACCACAGTAACTGCACAATATGCCTCAATATCATTTTATAAATCTTCTTTTTCATTTTTTTTAATTATTGCAGGACTTTGCAATGTTTTCCTTTTTCTGTGGCTTAATCTCAATGTGTTAAAGATTTTGGACAGTAAATGGTAACTCTTTCAAATCTGTGCTTATTCCCTCCTATGCAGAACTGCTTCACATACTGGGCCCAGTTGTCCTTCCTATTTTGCAGTGCTGTGGCATGATAACTAAAATGACACCATTCTTTGTACCCTGAATCTTCAGCAAATAATTAGGTAGGGAGGCGTTCAAAAAGATCTTAAGAACATTGGGAGATACTGTTGGAATGTTTGCAACCTTGCATGCTGCCTCTAGCAGATATGGGTGGGAGTGTCCTTTCCAGGTTGTGGTGAGTCTGTCAATTGGTAACAGCACCAATCAATCGTTCCTGCCTTGCCTCTGATTCAAAGATTGCCCACCTCTCTTCCCTGACCCATTCCCTCTCTGACTGCTGTAAGTCAGTGAGTCTGTTGGATCCTGTGGCTGAAAGCAGTCAGTCATATTTGTTAGCTTGCTGTTATCTGTCCACTGCAAGTAAATGAAATCTTTCATCTTTTTCTACTAGTACTAATGTCTCAGAGAGAATTACTGAGACTGTAAGAGCCAGTCAGTGAAAAAAGAGGGTGGAATAATCTGGGGAACTTGAAGCTATTCTGCTTGGCAAATCCCTGCAACAGATACTGTACTGAATTAAAATGGTTCTAGGTAGGACAGTCTGAGAAAGTGTGACTGGCACACACCTTACCTTCAAGAAAGTGGAAAACCCAATCCCTGCCGTTAATCTTCACAGATTATCAGTGCTGCAAACCAAGCTCAATCATTTAAAAAATTCTGAAACTCTTCCGCTTAAAAAAAAAAAGAGCTTAAAACACAGACTTGCCCCTTCAACGAAGAGTGGGGAATCAGTAGTAATTTTTACCTTTGTGTACCTATCCTCGATTTGTGTGCTCAGGGGGAGAAGCTGTGCCTGGAATTCACATATATAAACCTAACAACCACTTTGCCATCCACTTCTTCCACTGCAGTGCAAAACAAGCTCTGTCCAGGCTCTGTCGAGTTGCTTTCAACGTTGCCCTGCTCCTGTTCCACTGACATACATGAGGGTAACATCCAAAGATGCTCTTCGCAGGTCGTTCATGTGTATCAGGCCCAGTGCCCTTGCTGTCAGCTTGATAGGTCCACTAAATGGCTGTGCAGTGATCCAGAAGCAGATCTTCTGTGTGCTGTGCAACCCACTAGACACTTTTTCTGCATGCCTCCTGGAGCAGTGACAGGTGTATGTCCACTCTCCCTGTGTGTGTGTCTGTACATAGGTGTGTGTGTGAGAGAGAGCCCACATGAGGCATGCAGTTGTATGGGCATTATATGAAAACATACTGTTCTTCTCAGGAATCCCCCCCTCCCTGCCGCCACCTGAATCAGCCAAAGAGCATCTGACATATCCAAGCCATCCGTGGCAATTGAGACTAAGTGTTTTCATGGATGCAGCAGTTACCTCAGGCAGCAAAAAGCGAGGATGGGATATTTCGTTTGTGCCAAAGGCTCCTCCACCTCAGCCTGTCTGGCACTGGCATAGAATTCAGACACAGCGTGAAGTCCCTCCTACCAACTACAGGTGTAGATAACAAACAGGTTTGGTTTGTGGCAGCTTCCGGACTGCTGCATTTCAATGTTAACTTTTGTGGAAACAACCATGTCTTTATTTGATTGTTTGCTTCTTTTTTGGCCCTGTTTCTCCACGCGAGGGACTAAAAAGACATCTTTAGGTTGCCTTTTTTTGGGGGGGGGAGTTGCTTCTACTTCTGTCTGGATATGCTTGCACAGATTAGACCAGCTATTCCTTGAAAATTGCCTAGGCCATCCCCTCCACCACACACTGTAATAATGTTAAACAGATTGATGTTTCTTCTGAAAAAAAGAATAACTACAAAAATCCAAGTAGCTTTCTGTGATGTGACAGACAGACAGACAGACAAGATAGATAGATAGATAGATAGATAGATAGATAGATAGATAGATAGATTTTTTTTTCCTTCTGCCATTTATACCTTGCATCCCAGAGAAGTCTCCCTGTTGGGAACTGTAGGCACTGTCAGGGTGCTAAGCCGGTTAGAATACTGTGTTTGTTTGTTTGTTGTTTGTTTATTTTTACTTTATTTTGTTGCCCTATTTTATTGTATTGTTGTTATCATTGTAAGCCGCCCAGAGTTACCACGGGAAGATGGGTGGGGTATAAATGCAATAAATAAATAAATAAATAAATAAATAAATAAATAAATAAATAAAT
>JAHTLZ010003244.1:7252-18178 GCA_023846285.1 Phrynocephalus versicolor | reverse complement strand
TCTATCTATCTATCTATCTATCTATCTATCTATCTATCTATCTATCTATCTATCTATCTATCTATCTATCTATCTATCTATCTATCTATTTTACAACGTTCAGTTAGGAAGGTGAGGATGAATTTGTTTATTTAATTGTTTGTTTTTACCAAAGGTCTCTGGGCGGCTTACAATCAAAAAATTAAAACAGTTAAAATTAGAATATCAATAAATAATCAAAACAATAATAAAAACCTTGCACTAAAATCATTACACTAAAATTGTCATCAGAGGACCCACAAGTCTATATTGTATCAATTAAAAAACTTCTGGAACAGGAAGGTTTTTACCTGGTGCAGAAATGACATAAATGTTGGCACCAGGCGGATCTCAGTTGGGAGGGCATTCCATAGCTTGGGGGCAGCTGCCGAGAAAGCCCTACGTCTACAAGCCATCCCTCTCACCTCCTGTGGGAATAACCCCCACGTGGGAAGCCCCAATCTGTGAGGCTTGAAAAGTTGCTCGCCAACAGTAGGACTTAACTCCTGTGAATCCTTAACGTTTTAAGGATTGAAAAAACTTGGGAAGCCTATTCCAGAAATAAGCTTGAGTATTGATGGGAACCCAGCAGGGAAGCTTAACCAGCAACCCCCCCTAATGGGTTGGAAAATAAAGAGTCCACACGTGTTTCTTGGTGCAAAATGGATGCTTCTTCTTCTATCCCCTTCTCTCCTCCTTTCTTGCATCCAGGCAGAGCCTTTATTGAGAACCACATGACTACAAATCCCATTTAACTTTGCAACAATCTCTCAACCAATAACAGACTTATACGTCACAATAAAACACAAATACAGACATTTCATTGTTCTAAGAGCTGAGCTCACTACGCATGTGTAGGAATGCAGGTTACTCAACAGTGAACTAGCCTGGGAAACTGATGATAAGTGAAACATAGTGTCAGCATATCTAAACCTTGACTTTTCAGTACAATACGCTTGTGTTAAACTGTACTCGTTTGTTACGTGCCTTCCAGCTTTCTGTTAATGGATGCCACAGAGGCACTGTGAGTGAGAAAGATTCTCCTACAACCTCCTTGAGGGATGGCTCTTTCAAAAGGGCCTCCTGGCTAGATCTTAATTGCCAGGTAGGTTTGAATACATCCCTCTTCTGAAACTCTTATTTAAAGTCGTGGACACAGAGAAAGTAGCACACACAATTAGCTTGCACAGAATGCATCCATGGAGAATGCACAGTCTCCCGCGCAAAGCCTGAATGGCTCATGCAGCCAAAGGAAAGGGAAAAGTGGATTATCTTGGTCTGTGAAGGAAATGAAATCTCTGATTAGACTTTTGGGGAGGCTGATATACAGCATGCACTATCATCTCTGAAAAGCAACTACAAAATATTTGAGGAAACCTCTGCTCATCTAGCCAAATTAGGTTTCAAGAGGGGACCTCTAGAGTGCAGAAATAAGACAAAGTGCCTCTGCAGGGACTACAAGAGGGCAGTAGCTCAGAACAGTAAATCTGGAGGTTCCAGGTCTAAGTTCATGTGGTTTTGATGAAATGAACCGAATATTTAGGACAGATACCTCGATACATCCATTATATACTATGGAAAGTGAGGCACCACAAACCAAATGCAAGTATTCAAATATTAGTACTTTTACACAGCAGTCATTCTAAAGCTGCTATGGTAATTACCTTGACAACATCTACTGCTTAGTACACCTTCAAATGATTGTGTAGCAAATGTAGTGGAGGGAAACAGTACTGATAATGATACTGATGATGATGACGAATCTTCTTCAGTCTCACTAATACCATTGTCCAAAAATATTGATCCTGATTCTTGCAATGAGACTCAAATACTAGTTCTCAGGAAAAGGTGTCTGAGAATTGTAAAAATAAAAGTAACAAAAGAAAGACTGGGCATGTCCAAAATGGAAACCCAAGTTCAGTAAAACTTCCAATTGATACCAATCAGGATATCAATCCTTACCTCATAGTCAAGAAAGAAAGCTCTCAACCAACAGGGGGGGGGGAACCCTCATATAACACCAGTCAAAAGAATTAGAAAACAAAAGCAAATATTTTCACCACAATGATTTCATTTCCTATAATTACTGTACAATGAAATAATTTTGTTAGGGCTCTGTACTGCCTTAACCCTACTTCTGTAGTGCAGTACAGGAGGGCTCATTATTACCTCAAAAAAAAAAATTAATGAGTCTAAAGTTCAATATGTGTTCAAGATTATGTTGTTTGAACACCATCTTATTTCAAATATGATGTGAAAACCTACTGAACACTTTTAAATGACTTATTAATGATGATGAATGAAAATTTCCCATATACCACACCATTTTGCATGTACCAAAACTTGTACCAAAAAAGCATGACTCAGAAGTAACGTAAAAGTGATATATTGATATATTGTACTTTTGTTTGCTAAATCTCATGTAAGAGGGGTGCATTTTTGTCCATTCCAGTAAAATACTTAGAAACTGGGCCATTTACTGTCCAGCTGTGAATCTAGCTTTGTTTGTCTGCTTGTTTTCAGAAGCAGAACTGGTAGTCACCTCCCTTGCTGGAGGGGTTCCTTGCAGTTGTCTCTGTGCAAAGAATTTTCCTTAATACACATTGTGTAAAGGGATGGATTATTTTTAGTCAAGTACCTGGGTTAGAATCTGGGCCATTTAATTTCCCTATGTAAATTTAGCTTTTGTTGTCTACTTTCTTCAAATTCAGAACTGGTTGTCAACTCCCCTGCTGGAGAAATTCCTTGCATAGGTTGCTGTGCCAAGAAGTTTCCTCCCACCAAATTGCTTCCTGAGGACAGGGAACATAAAGAATTCTTATCAGTGCTTTGAAGGTGGCTTCCCCCTCCTTGAAAAAAAACCATGAATATAGATATACATTGAACATATTGCGTTATTTAATTCGAAAAGTTGTAACAGAAGACAGGTAACATGTAAAAATGTTATCCGTGTTGTGAAGCCGACTTATTCCTACTTGGGGGGGGGGGAAGTCCGTGGATAGACTGTGAACACATTGTGTAATATGACTGAAGAACTTGTTGCAGTCTTGTTCAAACAGTTGATGGATATGCTGATATTGTACTGAAGGTTATGTGTTAAGAATGCCTTCACTGCTGCAATTTTATTCCAGATAATAAAGCACTACATGTGCTGTGTTTATTAAAGTAGCAATAATTTTGGACAAGAAGGGTGATGGGTTTCAAGCTCCCCATCAGTAGAACTTCTGCTTTTTGTACATACTCCTCAGCCTTCTTTTTTTCTGATAGGATCTGGTGAGTGTGCACACTCCATTCATTTGTGACCTTGAAGAATCGCTGTTGTGTTTTATGGTCATATGTTACAACTATGGCCAGATAGATTCCATGGAATTCCATAACTCTGAATTTCACAGTAGTCCTATACTGGAAAAAGAGGGCTCTTGTTTTCTGTACTGTTATTTAGCAGGTAGAATATTATTTACAGAAGAAGTTAGGAAGTGAAATGAGAAAGGTTAAATCACAACATGGGAATAAAAAAAAACAGAAGCAGATTTGGAAATGCATTGACATTTGTAACATTGCAAAGAGGGGTTGATAGGCAGAGAGTTACATAAATTTTATTTAGTAGGGAGGCCAACAAAACAACAAAGGAAGACAAATAAGGTATTGATTCAGAAAGGTAATGCAGGGCATTCTCTGATACAGCTTTATAAGTGCAATCACATCAGTATTTGTTAAGGGTACGTCCAAAACACAGACTGGAGTACGTAATGTCAGGGATGGGAAGGGTGGCAGGGCGGAACCTGTTTTTGGCTGGAACAGCACTCAGAGAGTAATTAAGGAGCAGACAGATGTTGACAAACCCAGTTTTAAAAATGAAGGCGCTGTCAAGTGTTTTCCCAAATATTTACAGCATCCAGGTAAAAAACACATCAGCAAGTACATGCTCCCTGAATACACTTCATGGGCATACCATTATTTACAGTGATACAGTGCTTGAAAACGGAAATAATTAAAATGGGGTAATAATAACAACAGTAAAAAGGACTGATAGATACCGCTGTACTGATATGCCATAGGAAGTGCTTTAAAAATACCTCATGGGAAAAATCCAAATAGGGAATGGAACACTAAAGCTGCAGATTAAGCAATCCCCAACCGGTATACAATCTGCACTGGAACAGCGGCAAGGATTCCGCCACTCCGAGGCCAGGTACAAGGAAAATGTGCTGAGTCCTGCTTTGGGGTGTGTGTGGCCGCACTTTATTTTGCTTAAAGTTCGATGGATGTGAGGAAAAGTATCTATGTTCTGCAACAGAGATCAGTTTCTATCACATCTTAGTGGACGTGGGATAAGCAGCTAAATGCGCCTGGGGGGGGGGCGAGAGGAAGTCACAAATATAATATTTCCAGGGGAGAAAATGTTTTCCCCATGCTCCGAAAAGCACCATTAAAAAATATAAATACACAAATCACTAGAGTCTCCTCCAGTGCAGCATTGATGGCTAGCATCCTGTTTGCAAGTTCAAAACAGTGTTGCTCCTGTTGTTCAGTCCAGAAGTGCATACCTTTGGAAATAGGAAACAAAAAGAAAAGGAAGGTCAGCCAGGTTTAAGCAATAATGTCTGCCTGCTTCCTGAATCCAGTTTCCAGGCTTTGCCGTTTGCGCATCCCTTTGGTGGTTTTTCTGCTGAAAGCAGTCAAAAACAATTTTGTCTAGCTTATCATCACATTATTGATTCCGTCATTTTTTATGACCTCAGATTGATGTGGATATTGAAAACTGCTGAAAGGCAGTTTAAGAATATGTTATGTTCCATAGAGTTTTTGTAATCTATTGTGCAAAGCCGTGTTTTCTATTACAGCACTTACATTTAAAAAAAAAACACTCTCTCACTTTTACAAAAGTAGTGTGTTTGCTATTTTTCAAATGCCCTTTTAGGCTTCTAAGCTGAGATGATTTAATGCAAATTGAAGAGATGGCAAACATGCACAAACACACACAACTTTTTAAAAAGACAACCCAGTACAGCAGGAAAAAAATCTTATACCCTTTCAACCATTTATATCTGCAATATGGTTCCTGGCATAAAATAAACTACTTCTCCATAAACAGCTGAAGGATTGCTTCCTATTTATTTGAGTTATATTCTTACAAATGAAAATGATTCTATGAGCTGAACTTTATTTTTTAAGAAAAAAAGGTTTAATGTATTCTCAGATACCTTGTAGTTGTGGCCAGGTATATATTGGGACAACAAAGCGCAGCAACCAGACCAGAATCAAAGAGCATAAAAGACACTGCAGATTAAAACAACCTGAAAATTGTCAGTAGCTGAACACACCTTGAAACAAACTGGACATGAACTCCTTTTCCAGGAGACAGAGGTACTGGACAACACTACCAATCACTATGTCAGACTACAAAGGGAAGCCATTGAAATCCACAAATATAAGCACAGTTTCAACAAAAGAGAAGGAAGTCCAAAAATTAACAAAGCCTGGCTTCCAGTACTAAAAGCTGTAGAGTTCAAAAGGTCAAAGCTCAATGATTCCCCATACAGCCACAAAGCTGATCAGTTCACACAATAGAACAGCTAACAACACCCATCCAGGATTCTGGCTACCCCTGATTGCATTGAAACTTCTTAATCTCCTCATCACAATACAATGACTAACACCTATTTTCCTGCCTAGAACAAGTTCCTCAACCTTAAAAACTCCAGTCTCACTCACTTTATAACCCAAGAGCACAGAGAGAACTCCTAATTCCCTGAGCTCCTTGCCCTCTGAAGATGCCAGTCACAAAGTCTAGCAAAATATCAGGAAGAAAACCTTCCAGAACACGACCAACAGCCTGGAAAACTCACAACTAAAAAAGGTTTAATCTGACACACACACACACAGAGAGAGAGAGAGAGAGAGGAGAGAGAGAGTTGCATAGATAGATAGATAGATAGATAGATAGATAGATAGATAGATAGATAGATAGATAGATAGATAGATAGATGATAGATAGATAGATAGATAGATAGATAGATAGATAGATAGATAGATAGCACAAGTTGTTCCAATGCTGACCACATCTCCACTGCTGAGAGAGGGACTGTATTCCCAAGTGGGTGTCAAACTGCCCCCTGGAGTGACAGTGACCCCCCACTGATTGAAGATGTTCCTCGTTATGTTAAAAGCAAAGTGTTCTGCTTATATACCGCCCCATACCACTTTAAGTAGTGTCTGGGCGGTTTACAATTTTTAATTACAGTATGCAGGCTACACATTGCCCCCCCCCCAGCAAGCTGGGTACTCATTTTACCGACCTCAGAAGGATGGAAGGCTGAGTGAACCTTGAGCCTGCTACCTGGGATTGAACCCAGGTCGTGAGCACAGTTTTACCTGCAGTACAGGCATTTAACCACTGCGCCATCGTTACTATTTCCCTGTAACGACATTCAGGACTTGACTATCCATATACTGTATTATTGCAAATGGGATGGGATTGTGGGGTGGGGGGAGCAAAGCGAACCGTAATGACCTGCCCCCATTATTCTTGGTAATGATAATATTTACAGCTGTGACATTCATTCTGACCATATTCTTAAGGAATATCCAGCATTTGCTTTTTTTAGAAACAGCACTTAAGTGCAACTGGGGCAGGAAGTCCTGGTCACTAGGGATGGGCATGAAATGGAAAAACAGTGTTTCAGTTTGTTCTGTTTCGGTAACCCTGCTTTTCATTTCATTTCATATCATACATTTTTTTAAAAAAAGTACGAAATGAAACAGTAACAAAATGATTTGTTACTTTACTCAACTACTACTACTACTACTACTACTACTACTGGGCTCCAGCTGGCAGCGGGCTTAGGCCAGCCTGCTGGGCCCACTCACCCTCTCTGGCTGGCTGATAGGGCTCTAGCAGTGGCAGCTTTGGCAGCTCTGTCGGCAGAGAAGGAGGAGGAGGAGGAGGAGGAGGGAAACAAGCAGGTAAGGGAGCTGTTTTACAGACAAAGGAAATGGTTTATTTTAACAAGAAAAAAAACCCACCATTTTGTTTTTTCTGTAATGAAATGCTGCTTCATAGTTTTGCTTTGTTTGTTTCATTTTATTAGTTAACAGAATGACAAAACAGCATTTTTTTTCCATTTTGTATCCATCCGTACTAGTCACTGAAGCCAAAGACACCCACCCCAAACAAAATAAGAAGAAATTATTTTTCAGTGGTTCCTAACCTTGCGTAACCAAGGTGATCTTGAACTGCTTATCCCAGAAACCCTAAGCAGCACAATTGCTGTTGAATGCTTCTGGGAGTTTTAGTCCTAGAACACTTGGCTTACCCAGAGTTAGGATCATTGGTTCTGATTTATCTCTGCTTAATCTATGCCAAAGCCACACCAATCCACAACTTCACCAGGATGAATGCGTACCAGGCAAAAGACAAACACATGACAGCCTCATTCACGGAGTTACATAAGTGAACCAGTAGATTAATAATGATAGCTGCCAGCCGTGTCCAGTAGCTTGTTAGGTGGCATTGCTTACTGATTTATTTGTTGCATTTATATCCTGCCTTTCCTCTGATAAGCTCCAGAAGTGTTTATGGGGCTTCTTCTCTTTTGTACTTTCCCCTCACAACAGCCTTTTTAGGTAGGACAGTGTGTGAGAGAATGACTGGCCCGATATCATCCAAAAACCTCCAAAACTTATTTATTAGAGTATTTTTACCCCGCCTTTCCCCTTGGAAAAAGGTCCAAGGCTGCTTACAGTAATGAGGAACCATACACAGTCCACTACAATAAAGACATATTTGGGTTTGAGAACAGTTAATTGTTGACTACTCCAGCTTGTACAGCATGGAATTATGTCAAAAGAATTTGTAGATGACATTACATTTTACAGGTTCTTGGATTCCAGGCAGCAGCTACGATAAGGCAACCATATTCAGTATCCACTGCTTGAAAATATTAAATAAAATTATCCAGAAATGCACATTTCCAAGGTGTATTACTAGAGGTTGCCACTCGAAGGAACCAAAGTCTATGCTATATATAGGGTATTTATAGCTGCAATTTCTAGAGATGGGCACAAAATGAATTTTTTTTTTCATTTCATTATTCGTTATTCATTTTATTACTTAACAAAATGAACCCTAGGGGCAAATTTAACACGAAACAAAACGAACCAAGAAAAATTGGTTTGGTTAGGTTCGTTTTGTTAATGGGGGGCGGAGATGTCTCCTGCCTGGTGCTGGTCCAGAGGTCCTTTCATGCGGAGCTGCATGGAGGGAGTACGTACCTCATTGATGCCATCAAGGGACACGGCGGGCTCGAGCCTCAGCCCAGCCCCAGGAAGAGAGATAAGCAGGCCGCTTTAGGTGGCCAGAGCAGCACAGCTTCGAAGCCACCCCCTTGTGCCTCCCTCCCATGGCCCATTATGGCGCGGCCGATTGGGAGGGGAGATAAGGAGGCCACGCTTAGGTGGCCAGAGCAGCATGGCTTCAAAGCCACCACCCCCTTTGCTCCTCCCTCTTGTGGCCCGTTATCACGGGACTGATCGGGAGGGGAGATAAGGAGGCCGCACTTAGGCGGCCAGAGCATCGCAGCTCCAACGCCGCTCCCCTCTTTATTCCTCCCACGCCCATTCGTAGGCACCCCCCAGCTCCGACCGGGCCCTAGGGGCCGCACAGTGGGAACTGGGGGGGGGAAGTGGGTAAAAACAAATGATGAATTAATGAAACAACAAAATGATTTTTTTCCTAAAAATTTGCAAAAACCAAAATGAAATGAACCAAACTCTTTAACAAAACAAAACAAAACACAATTTTTTCAATTCGTGCCCATCTCTACCAGTTTCTGTAATGGGTCTTAGAACTGATTGTCCACAGATACCATACTCCCACTGTATTGTGATTATTTGAAATTGGTAACCAAAGGTTTTGGAAGGAGGATGACTTCATCCAGTTTCCATGCTCTTGCCCCAATGTTATTGGCATATATCAGAAGAAACATCAATACATTTCTTACTTGAAAGCACATCTCATCACACAAGTATTGTACTACCAAGTATCTTTTTATTTATGGCACCCATAATAATGCTTTCAAAGTATGCCTTACTTTCAAGGCATACTTTACTATTGCCACTGGCCCATGAATTTTCATCACTGAGCATGAATTTGAACCCAAGTCTCCCAAGTCTGACACACCTCCCACAACTGACCACAATGACTCTCTGATCCAACAAGATAGTGTGGTATTTTGTGGGGCTCTTGACAAGACAAAAGAATGAGCACCATCGGGACAAAATTAAATTAACTGCATAAGATTTCAGATAAGAGGAGATAAGATAAATCTTTATTAATCCCACAATGGGGGAAATTATTTGTTACACAACTCCCAATATAAAGAACAAGCAAGAAGGGTAAGTATACAAGAAGTGTAAAGTGAAAAAGGAAAAAAATAGATAATACAGATTAAATAAAATATAGTATACAGATCCAGTATACAAATATACACTATAAAATTTGGATATAAAATCATTTCCATGGAAATGATTTTGCTAGGTGGACTTTCAAAGATGAGAACTGCCAGAAAAGTTGTTTTCCTTTTTAACTTGTAGGCCTGCTCTTCAGGTTTTACTGCCTTGTGTTCTTTGCTTCATAAAGGCTGGTACTTCACGTCCATCTCATCGCTGTTCACGGTCCCGCTGGGAACTGGTATGAAGTAATCTGACCGCACATCCATTGTGGGACGAGGGGAGTTCATCCTGACCATGGCCCCTGAACTGCGATTTAAGTGGGATGAGTGATTCCCCTCCATGGCCTTGGGAATCTGCTCATCACGCTTGTCGTTCCAAGATGAGAGCCCGTGAAGTCACGCTCGTTGCGGAACAAGTGACAATAGGAGCAGAACCCATCTAGTGGTAGGAGCGTGAAGTGACATTCTCCGGTAAATTCCCTATGGAGTTAGTAATGTAGTGAATAGCTTTTAAAAGACAAATGCATCGAAGTTTGCTCCGTAACGCATTGAAGGCAAGGCTTCGGAGGATCGAAACATCGAAAGACGGAAGGTTGGGCTGAAAAAAAAGGAGAACGAAGGCATGGAATTTCACATATCATCATGGAACGAGGAGTGCATTAACAGTCATGCTAGTATCATCAATCACGCCAGTGTGTACATGGAACAGGGACAGAACCAGAAAAAGACCACGTGACCACAATCAATATCAACACGCAACAAATTTCCTCCTGGGACGAGAATGGATGTGAAGTAACTGCCAAAGAGAAAAGGCTCCAGTTTTTTTGCAGAGACATTATGCAGTTGATGAGACATAGAACTTCGTCTGTGGTCTTCAGATCCCTGTCTCTAAGATGTTCTCAGATCAGTTTGCCAAATGTGTTCCTCACTGAAGGGAACAAAGGCTGTCTGCCAAACATACAGGAACAATGTTAAAAAGTACCCTTTAGAAGAAATATTCCTGAACTACCTAAGATGAAGCTACAAAGGTCTTGGTGTCTTCACCGAACCAAAATTCACAGGATTTGTTTCTGGAGAACCTTGAACAGTTATACCAGTCAGGAGTCCATCACACAAATATGCCCCACCATGCCCAGTTTTATTTTGAGTTCCTCTAACAAAGCTTTAATTGGCTTTCATTTCTCCACAGAAACAATGTTCTTTTCAAGTTCTGGTGCCTACACATCTCTGACAGCTGGACCTTTCAGTTACCAAATTATGCAGACATTACCTGAGGAACTCTATGCTGTATCTACAATTTGTGTGTATGTAAGATCTATCTTCTCCCTATTCAGCTATTTTAAAAGGCATGGCTTTATTTACATGCATGTTTGCTACATACAGCAGTTCTTGAACAGAGAGTAGAAAACATTTATTTATTTATTTATTTATTTATTTATTTATTTATTTATTTATT
>JAHTLZ010003243.1:19484-30666 GCA_023846285.1 Phrynocephalus versicolor | reverse complement strand
GCACGTTGTTAAGTCTGTGGAACTCCCTGCCACAGGAGGTGGTGATGGCATCTGGCCCGGATGCTTTCAAAAGGGGATTGGACTGATTCCTGGAGGAAAAGTCCATCACAGGTTACAAACCATGATGGAGATGTGTAATCTCCAGGCATAAAACCGGGGTACTTCAAGGGCCAGATGCAAGGGAGTGGTATCAGGAGACAGAGATCTAGTCTTGTGCACTCCCAGAGGCATTTGGTGGGGCCACTGTGAGATACAGGAAGCTGGACTAGATGGGCCTTTGGCCTGATCCAGCAGGGCTCTTCTTATGTTCTTCGTGGGAACTGCAGAGAATGAGTCGTGTTCTTCAGTCAGATTTGGATTGGAAAATGAAGGCAGGATGGAATCAGTAAAAAGGAAGAGCCAAGCTGGAAAGCCTGATAACGGCCAGAGCTGACTGCTGTTTCACCTGCATTTAGGCTTGATAAAAGCCTGCTTTAGTCTTCACTGCCAATGACTTTGATCTGTCCTAGTATTTCTCCCAGGTGTAGCAAGGGTCTCCTTTTCTACTCCATGAGAATCATGCGGCGCCCATGCTCTAAACCAGTGTTTCTCAACCTGTGGGTCCCCAGATGTTCCTGGACTGCACCTCCCAGAAATCCATTCCAGCACAGCGAGTGGTGGAGGCTTCTGGGAGTTGCAGTCCAGGATCATCTGGGGACCCACAGGTTGAGAACCACTGCTCTAAACAAATCAAAACCAAGGACTTTTCCAGACAGCACTGAACAACATAGCACAACGCAAGCGCTACCTCTCTTTCTTCTCCATGACTGCACGTGGATCGGACAGATCCTCAGACCAGGGAAGGGACCCACACAGCCATTTCACCAGGCAGTAACCCAAGGACTCAAGATCACTCCGACGGGATGGTGCTGATAAGAGCAAGAAAAGAGGAAAACATTTAAATCCTCCATTTCGCCCAGATACTGCCAGAGGAGAGTGAAGCCGGGTTTAGGGTTAGGATAACTCGGCCAGTATGGCCAAGCTCTGCAGGGGGTGGGGGGTGGAGGGGGAATCAGAGCAGGGCGGGGAATCAAGCTAACAGCTTGTACGGCATAGATATGGTTCACACTCACAGTTTCACGCTCAGGTGGCAAGGCATGAGATCTCACCTGCTCCTTTATGGCTCTCCAGGCTGATGAATTCCAAGGTGCCCTCGTGAGGAGTCCTGCTGCCCTCACGCTGGCAAACATGCTTCCCTCCGGGGCTGTACCGGAAGGCAAAGTAGTAATTTGTCAGGGTGACCTGCAGGAAAAGACAAGAGTGCTGACACAGTGTGCTATGCATGAGCAGTATGGAGAACACGCCACCGACCAGCCTAGTTGGGTCTTTAACAGGCTTATCAAATGCCCTGCCTGATACCCTGATCGGTGCCTCTCCAATGCCTTGGAAGAGATCATTGTCAGAAGAGGTTTAGGCAGCAGGTACGGTCATAATATCTTGTGACCTCCCACCATGTCCTCGACTAAGCCACACAATAAGCTACTTGCAGCTTTCGTACTCCTCTTCTGCAATAGCACTGATCATAGAACCAGCAGCTGTCAAGTGCTGGCTTGTAGGAGAATAAGATGAAGGCGCCTTGTGGGGGTTAAACAGCTATATGACAGTCAAAACTGTGTTCACGACCTGGGGTTCAATCCCAGACTGTCCAGGTTGACTCAGCCTTCCTTCCTTCCTAGGTCGGCAAATATCCAGCTTTCTGATGGGAAAGGGGCAATACGCAGCCTGCAAAATTAAATTATAAACTGCCTAGAGCAGTGATGGTGAACCTATGGCACGGGTGCCAAAGGTGGCGCTCGGAGCTCTTTCTGTGGGCACCCGACATCGCCCCTTCATAGCCACCTGTATACAGGTTAAATTACTGTATTGGTACTTTGCAAAAAAATAAATAAATCAGTGGGTTTTGAATTGCAGTTTGGGCACTCGGTCTCTAAAAGGTTTGCCATCACTGGCCTAGAGCGCGCTTGAAGTGTTATGGGGCTGTATATAAGCAGCACCCTTTGCTTTGCCTTCAGATACTTATTTCACAAAACCACTAGTTTGCACTTAAAAAGATATATAGCCTTGCAACTCCTCACACGAAGCTCACTGGAAGGAATAGCATGTTCTCCGGCTGTCCATGAGCACTCGTCGTCAACAAAGTGGGTTCCTCTTTTGTTCAAACTATATTCCTTACCACAGCAAGGTCAGAAGGATCCACATATATGTTTTCGGCAGTGATATCCCCATGGGTATACTCGTTCTCATGGAGGTACTCCAGCACGTCCAGCTAGAGACAAGATTAGACCAGAAGAGTCAGGTCACCCGCGGAAGGCCTGCGTTCCCAGGGTCACTGACTCCCATGGAAAGTTTTCCTAAAATAGTTTCAGAAAGCGATGGTGAGGATGGTGTGGTAAGGAAGCCTTCTACAGTCTGGGATAGATAGCTGAAACATCCACTCACCATACCAATCCAATAAGGGACTTTTTTTTTTGCCTGAACAATACTACAAACCATCATCCACAGCCATCACTTGGGTTGATTAGTGGCATCTCTAAAAGGCTGGATAATTGATTATGGCTCCAAGGGCACATTTGGCATTGCCCGAGGGGAGCAGGACTCAGATACAATATGCACGTATCACATGCGTACACAACCTCTGGAGTCCCTGAGAAAGAAAGGATTAAGGCAGGCATGTCCAAACTTTGGCCCTCCAGATGTTCTGGACCGCAATTCCCACAGTCCTTTGTCACTGGCAATCTAAGCTTAAAATTCTGGGAACAGCGGTACAAAACATCAGGAGGGCCAAAGTTTGGACATGCCTGGATTAAGGCCTCTGTCTCCCACAACTGATCCTGACTGTTGCCTTATCACTGGCAACAGCCGATCTAACAACCTACATCTGCTGCGGTAATAATTTGAGGCACTGTACAGCACTGAATTCTAGCCCTGCTTTGGGAAAGCATCCACTCTGAGGAGCACAGTAGAAAATACACCATCTGCAATGTTAACAGGTAAGTTTCTCCTCTGAAATACAGTGGACCCTCGTACAGCAAACGGTTTGTATAACATAAAATCTGTACAACATAAAAAATTCCGGAGCTAGGGGAAATTTGCTTAACAGAATCGCCTGTGTGAAAAATCCGTACAACATAAAAACGGGATCACTCTGTTTTCAATGCATT
Organism: Phrynocephalus versicolor; assembly: GCA_023846285.1. NCBI lineage: Eukaryota > Metazoa > Chordata > Lepidosauria > Squamata > Agamidae > Phrynocephalus > Phrynocephalus versicolor. The sequence continues at coordinate 27,466 of JAHTLZ010003243.1, read as the reverse complement.
CCTATGGGAATTCTGTATAAAGGAAAATTTGCTTAACATAATTCCATTTGGAACAAATTAATTCCTTTATACAAGGTACCACTGTATGAGTAAACCAAGTGCAGTAGCTAGGAAGACTGGAAGGGATGGAACTTATGTATGTCTAAATCACCCATCATCCCCGAGTGAGCTGCAAAATGTTCCATTTTATAGCTTGGGAGAATGTGTCAACAGATTTTTTTTTTAAAGAAGCCCCCTCCCCCGCTTCCCCTTCCCCTTTCCGGCCATTCCATTACCAGCCTGACGGCAAGCTGAAGGGCAGCTTTCTCTGACATCCTCTTTGCACCGTCATCCAAGATGGACTGAAGGGAGCGGCCCAGATCAGAGAAGACGAGGAACCTGCCAAACAGAGGAGAGACGAGTGCAAAATGAATTGTGCCATTTGTTGGAGATTTCCGCTACCTTCCATCTCTTCTCTTTCCGTAACTACCCCATCTCTATACTATTGTATAGTCCTGGTGATGGCTGAAGAGTAGTAAATAAACACCAGTAATCAGGAGAGGGGCGAAATACAAGTAATGTTAATTCATTTTTAGTTGACCGCATTGCAACACTATGGTCATCAATGTCCACAATTGCATGACCCTCCCTGACTTGTATACACAATTTAGTACTATACAAGGATTAGGTGGGGGAAGGTGCACAGCACAATGTGGCAATAAGGAAAGGCTAAGAAGATAATGATAGTTCTGGGTAAAAATGTAAGCTATTAGAATTAGTGGGTGTTTTCCCCTGGTGGAAAACAGGATAGTAGATGAGTGGGGAAAATAACATCTTGGCAAGAGCAACATAATGGAAAGGTTTAAGTTAAATATTTTTGAAAGGCAGGGCACGTAGCAAAGTAAAGAGGCGCACCATTGCTTCATTGTTCTATTCAATGACTCTTTACCTTGAGTTAAGCTCAAAGAAGCAGGCCCATAAAAATGGCCTCAGAACCAGGGAGGGTGTTTGTGAGCTCCCTCCCACGACACTCTTGGTACAGAGCGGGACCTTGAGAGGATGGAAGAGTCAATAATGGCAGAGAAAGAGTGGATTTATCAGCTGTATAAGCAAGCCAAAAAGGACAGGAAGAAAGGGTCGTGTCGGTGGTGGAGAGATGGTAGCGCTGGATCAAGAAGAACTAGGGATGCGAAAGAAGGGACGATATGCAGGAATTCCCCAGCCTGGACTGACTTCCTGTACCTGTAGGCACCATAGAGGCCAAAACCGACGCAATCAGGGATCCCCAGCAATGGTACGCCATGCTGCTTCTTCCACTTCTCCACTGCGATGGGAGATCAAACACGAGAGACAGGAGAAATGTGAATAAACAGAAGGGGACTCTCCCAACGTGAATGTAAAACGCTGGCATGAACAGTTTCATCCGTTGTTGTGAGCAATGTAGGCGAAACATTTTTTCATTTACAAAGCAACAGATTTTTTTTACCCTCGTGCATTCAAATCATTGAAACATTACTAAACCAAGGGGATAGATGGGTGATACAGAAATCAAACACAAACTGCCCTTTTGAGATTATGCCGCTCCTCTTTCAAACTGAAATATAACTATCAGTTTCATGGAGTATAACATTACTTAAGGCAATAACAAAACAGAAAAATGAGGACTGCAGCACCTTAATAATAAATTTATTTTGGTACAGTATAACTGTGTTTTTGGACTACCAACTACTTTCTCAGCTATACAAGTCCTATCTAGACATGACTGAATGCAGTTTCTTCAACTCATTGAGCAGAAAGTGCCCAGGCTGTTCATTGGCAGCTTGTTCCTTTCTTCATGTGATCTAATGAACAGTTTGATGAGAAGACATTCCTGCTTGTACAAACAGGCAGTTTAACCACTTGAGTTCTTCCGGTCTGGGTTATATAGGTGGTCCTTTGTCAAGTACACAGACAATTTTCAAAGCACAAAAAAGGACTTCAAACAAGTTTATTCTGGATTTGACCATATGGGGCTAATCCATTGAAACACCCCTTTGCTTGAGAAATGAATGGAGCGAAATGGAGCAAGACATTTTAGCTTCTATCTTCTGCAGTTGCAATAAGTAAACAAGTTGCATACTTAAGCCAGCAATTTTAGAAAATCATATGACTATCAAGAAAACCTTCTCAACACGACAGATCAGTATGATGATGGAAGCAATGACCTCACTGCAACACTGGAGGCACTGGAGAGAAAATTAGCCTACCATCTGTCAGACAGATTTTGATTTGGATCGCTGCATTTAGCAGGGGGTTGGATTCGGTGGTGGTACAAGCTCCTTCCCACTACATTGCTCTATGATTCTGTGCACAAGAATCTACCGGCTAAGAAGGCACCCCAGTTAGTCAGTGAAAGTCCTACCTGTGGCTTTCTTTGCAGCTCGCTGCAGGAAATTCTGCTCGTTGAAGATCCTTCCATCTTTGGCATCCTGCAAGGAAGAAGCAGAGAATCTGGCACTGAAATATATTTCTCTGCCTCACTGCTAACCTTCCATCAATTGCCAGAAGAAACTGTGGGCCTATATGCAATTTTACTATCAATCGTTTGACTTTTCTGAGCCAAGCCAAGACTCCCACATTTGTCTTACAGATGGGAAAATCAAAATCAGAGAGAGGAATCTGCACCAAGACATATGGAAGAAGCCACCCCAAAATGCCATGAGGGAGGCCTTTCCAATGAGGCACCACTAACAGCTAATGCACTTTAGTATCTTACAAACCCACACACGAGGGGCATCTGGAATGCAATGTGTTGCTCTTTCTCTTTTGTCCTTTGGTTTTAAAGCACGGAAAGTTGAATAGTCCACAAAGTGAAGAATAAAAGATCAAGATTTGGGGAATGTAGAGGTATCTCTGGTGATCCAAGGGCAGATATGTCAAACACTTCCAGGGCTACTATAGAAAGCCTATAGTCACATTTGATCTCAAAGAACAAGCCAAACAAATAAGGATCCATCAATGGATGACAAATCTCCTCCTGTGGAAACGCACACACAAAAGAAGCAAGATACGTAGAGAACAGAGGAAAGAAAGGTTGTATGATTTTGCAAGAGAACAGAGCAGTATGCCACTCTTATGATAGGTTCCATCAATTTAAGGCAGAGCTAGAGATCCTGTGAGGCTCCAGATTTCGGCTAAACATTGGCCCTAACTAGTGTAGTGAATGGCCAGGTATCATGTTGGGTGTAGTAGAGTCACAGACCATTCTGCACTCCCGTGAGCCTCCTTGCCAGGTTTACCTTGCTGAGATCTGGCCCCAGCGTCCTGCCAAGCCCAGACTTTACATCTAATGCATACAGTACTTTACATCTAATACAGAGATAGGAACTCACAAGTTTGAGGGAGTATCTCTGCTTTGTACGGCAGGCTCCAGATGCTGACTTAGCTGTGAAATGACAAAACATAGGAGAAGCGTGCGTTTCATGGCTTTGTACATTGGTCCCAACAAATCTCGGTGGTGCTCTAGAAAAATACAGTTTCTCATTCTGAAACACAGGAAATATTGTCACTGAGACCTTTGGCTTGCCAGCGCCTCACCTATTTAAATAACCACACAAGCAGGGGCTTATTAAAAGCACAGAGACAATGTATTCCGAACACAGCAACCTACGCCAGACAATCCTTCAATCTTTCCTATCCAGAATTGAAGAATAATTTCCATATCTCCCTTCCGCTGATGCATAACAGCTTTGGTACAAGTCTCTTGATAATTTAAGAACAACCCTGGGAGATTTTTTTAAAAAACTTATCAGTATAATACACTGGGTGAGGACAATTTTAGATGACAAAGCCCCTTCCATTTAACATTCTATTGACATGGCATCCTGCTTTGTTACACTAAGCAGGAATGATTTCAGCCGGTTATGTCAAGGAAAACTGTACGGCAGGGCAGTTCTCCAACATTTTTCACATGAAAGATGGATTTTATTTCAGAAAGTGGTTCAGAGAAGAGAGAGAGAGAGAGAGAGAGAGAGAGAGAGAGAGAGAGAGAGTTCCTTAGTCTAATAATTTATTATGTGAAAATGTTTTATACCTTCGTACATCAGCCCACGATCGCTCTGGCTCAGAATTTTTGTCAGTATCCACTGCTTGTTGTTCAAGTCTTTCAAGATTTGACCTGCTGGGAGAGGTGTCACTGTGGCACTTCTGTCCTTCCTGGGAGAGTGGGGACTAGGCTTTGCTTCCCGAAAGAAAAATAATACCGGTTAATTTTAAGCAGCATCACAAAGGTTCAGGCCAGGGAGCTGCTTTTGCTTTTGCATGCTCCCAAAACCCAAGTTAACACTGCAGACGTTTTGACTGTGCTTGACCTCAACTTTAGCTCAACTTTACATGAGTGTTTCGCTGCAGCAATGAACTGGATGAGGATGAATAAAATGAAACTAAATCTGGACAAGCCAGAGGTGCTTCTGATCAGTCAAAACAGAGAACAGGGGATAGGGATGCAACCTGTGTTGGATGGGGTCACCCTCCAATTAAAAAAAGAGGTTCGCAGCTTGGGGGGGGGGCTCTTGGACTCATCCTTGAACTTAGATGCCCAGGTGTGCATTTGCAAAAGTAAAACTAGTATGCCAGTTACGTCTGTTTCTTGAGACGCCCGTTTCTTGGTCATGACTGTTAACGACATACCACACACACACACACACACACACACACACACACACACACACACACACACACACACACACACACACACACGTGTGTGTTACAAGTGATCTCTAAGAGGATATCAGGTAATATGCTTCTCTTAAAGGTTCAACTGCAGCCTAATACAGACAGGTAATACACAAATAAAGATATTCGCCTTGTGTTAAAGGCCCAATTGAGAAACTCTCTCTCTCACACACACACAGTAAATCTTAATTTATTTTAATGTTGATTGAAATGTTTTGTATGCTGCCTTGGGTCCCTACCAGGTGAGAAAGGTGGGATAAAAATAAAATAAGCAAAGGGATTTATTTTTGATACACAAAAACACTCACCTTTTCCCTTTGGGGATATGGCGGCCGCTTTCTGTGCAGGGCTTTGTTTAACTGAAACAAAAGCCTTTTCCTTGCTTGGTGAGGCTACCTGCACCTTTTTCACTTCCGGAGACCCTTGTAGCTGATGCTGGGAGTCCTGGCTTAGTCCTAAACCAGACAAAATTGGCACTGTCAGTTAAGAAAAGAGGCAGGCCAGCCAACCTGTGCTTCTGCTGGGGACCGGTCAAACAGCTGAAGAGGAGGAAGAGCGGAGCACGTCTTGGCTGGGGAGTGGGTCACAGGACAGGAAGAGAGGGGCAGGGAGACACCACAGATACGAACTGGCGCCAACCTCTGATCTCAAGTACTTCTGGAACAAACATCTGAATATGCCAGCCTTGCTGTCTTTGTTCTGGTAGGCTCACTCTGGCATGGATAGTTTAGGGCAGTGTTGGTGAACCTATGGCACAGGTGCCAAAGGTGGCACTCAGAGCCCCTTCTGTGGGCACCCGACATCGCCCTTTTACAGCCACCTGTATTCAGGTTAAATTGCTGTACTGTATTGGCACTCTGCGAAAAATTAGTGGGATTTGAATCGCAGTTTGGGCACTCAGTCTCTAAAAGGTTTGCTATCACTGGTTTAGAGTAAGAGATGGCAAAATAAAAATAATGGGGTGTTGCCTCATCATTGATTCAGTGCTGCTGAACCATGACTGGGCAGACAGCTGCCTACTTGAAATGAAGTAGGATGGCAGGACAATATAGTAGGAATGCTGAGCAATACTTTGGATCATATCTCCACACTCAAGAGTACTGCTGTCTTTATCATGCCAGCCCCACTCCATATATGTGCGGCAGGATTTAACCAGCAGCATTAAGAGAGAAGTAGGAGCAAGCATGGGCGTGAAACCAGGGAATCTGCTCAATGCAGCTACTTTGGTCCCATCTGTTTATTAGCCAAGTAAGTCACGAGGTCCGTTATGGTTAGTAGCCAACCTCTCTGTATACCAACCACCTAGTAGCTATGAATGGTTCTAAGTCTCAATTTTCGTAACCACCCATGTTCTCCAAAACTATTCTCTGATACTGCTGTCCTGAGAACACTAACCTGGGATATACCTCCAACAATCCCCTAGTACAGGAGGTCTGCCGTATCCACTGATTCATTAACCACTGATTCAGTTACCCACAGTTGGCAGAGGAAAAAAACAGCAACTGCAAAACAAGGTACTATCAAAAACAGCAGCTGTAAAGCAAGCTACCATACTGTGACAAACAGCAGCCATAAAGCAGGCTACTATCTCAAAGCAGCAGTTTTGGGTGGGGTTTGGTGTTTTCTCTTATCCATGGTTTTCATTATCCATGGGAAAGCCTGGAACCAATCCCCAGCAGATACAGCGGTCTTGCTGTACATGTTTTTGTTATGTACTGTCAGATCACTTCTGACTTACGGTGACCTGTGCATTAATGACTTCTCAGAGGTCCTATCACTAATCATTCTGTTTAGGACTTGAAAATGAAGGCAGTGACTCCCTTTATTAAGCAATCCATTTGTCTCTCTCCTTCCCCCTCACTTTTCAAAGTTCCTCTCATTACTGCCAATAATTCTTAGTGTTTTTTATGGTATGTCCATAGTACAATAACCTTTGCTCCTGATGAGCATTTGGGCTTGGTTAGATTTCGGAGCCACTTATTTACCTTTTGTATGATCCACAATATTTGTAAATATATGCATGTTTAAATGCCTATCCCTCTTTGTCCTTATTTTCTCTCAGGAGTGGGCATGCAAAGTCAGTTAGTGACCTGCCGTCTGCTCACAAGAAACTTAAGTAGCTTGGCTGGACCAAATGGCATTTACATTCTATTTGCTCATTTTGCCAGGACATCTCATTGTAGAGACTGTACCTACGGAACAGAGGTGGACAGCCAAAAGCCCTGGGGCTAAATCTCCACCTTCCCTATAACAGTAAAACTGTCATAAAAAACCAAAACAACCCAATAAAACAAACAAAAAGAAAAAGAAAACATAGGTTTTAATACAGGGCAAAGGTGGAGTAATTGGTAGCCTGTTTGTCCAGTCCTGCGAGGGACAATCAGATGCAAACTCCGCCTATCCATCTAAGCTCAGCCTACCTTCTTAACTTTTAAACTTGCCCTAAGCAAAGAAGCTTAGCCCAGATACGTGGGCACATTGCACAGCTCTGTGGTGCTTTTCCTAAAAAACATCTATGTGGAACAGAAGCTAGCTTCTGATTATAATTATAAGCGGTCTAATACAGGTATTAGCTGCCTAGATGCCCTAAGCACATCCGATCTTGCCTGATTTTAGAAGCTAAGCAGGGTCAGCCCTGGTTAGTCCTTGGATGGGAGACCACCAGGGAATAGGAAGTGGCAAACCACTCCAGTATTCCTGCCAAGAAAACTCCATGGACATGGAGACACAAAGAGTCGGTCATGACAGTAATGATGCAACACAACACAATACAGGTATTGTCCTCCCTCACCTTTGAACTGTTTACACAGACAACATAACTTTCCCCCCTTTTGTTGAATTATGACTGGATGGTTTCTCTCCCTCCCCCTACAAAGTCCTTTTTCCATTCTAAATTTTCTCCAGGCTTCGCTGGCTGCGTAGCTCAGTGGGTTTGGTACATGGCTGTGGAGTGGAGTTTGGCCACCTTGATTCCCTACCATACTTCCTAGGAGAAACACCAGCCTGTGTAGCCTGGGGCAAACCATAAAATCTCAGAGTACTTTCAAAAGAAGACCCTAGTAAACTATTTATGAGTTACTGTTATTTTCTCAGGCTTACATATAGCAAGAACCTTAAGGTGCAATGTCCTACTAATTTTACCCTACCTGTTTTCCTTTGGCCATACCCACAACTGGAATGCGAACTCTAGTTTTCCAAAACAGAGTTTGGCTTTCAGGGTGAAATGGGTTTGTCCAGCTTGCCATACAGACTAATCTGTCTGGGATTGATTAGCTGCTGAATATTCTGCT
>JAHTLZ010003243.1:0-19474 GCA_023846285.1 Phrynocephalus versicolor | reverse complement strand
AGCGGCCCGGGGGACCCACCTGGCGCCGCCGGGGCTGCCCGCGGGGAGGAGGAGGAGGCGGCGGGTTTTCTTGGCGGCCGGATCGGGGCCTCCTCCTCCTCCTCCTCCTCCCGCTTCTCCCAGCCCGGCGACGGCGTTGGCGTTGGAAGAAGCCCCCCGAGGAGAACCCCCGCCGCTGGCGAGCCTTTTCCGCCCTCCTCCTCCTCCTCTGTCCCGGGAGCGCTTCATGGCGCCTGGAGGGGGGGAGGAAAAGGCCGCCGAGATGGCGGAGCCCGTGGGCCTGATCGGCGGCGGCACCACCACACACACACACACACACACACACACACACGCACGCACACACACGCACTCAGGCGCCTCGCCAAACACACGAACACGCACGCACACACACACACACACACACGGGCGATTCGCCTCACAAACACACGCGCACTCAGGGGACTTTCCTCAAGCACACTCACTCGGGCGCTTTGGCACACACACACACACACACGCACTTCGACACACGCACACACACACTCTCAGGCGCCTTGCCCCCCCCTCTCTCTCTCTCACACACACACACACACACGGGCGCTTCGCCTCACGAACACGCACATCTAGGCTGTAAATAAGGGTATTTAACCAACCAGGTTGACTGTGCTTCACTACCTGTTAGGCCAATAAAAGTGTTATTACAATAATTGATTCTTTAATGTAAGGATCAAAGGTTCAAATTATTTATTTTTGGAAAAGGAGTCAAGGTGGCTTGCAATAACAAGGGGCAATATACAGCCCAGAAACACAGCCAGGATTAAATCTTGTGTCCAGTATGTAGGCGCAAGACCCACTTGGGGATATTTCAGCACCTTTCTTTGCAAATTAAGGTTTCTTGGGGCTATGAGAAGCATGGGAACTTGAACCCAACTGAAAAGACAGTCAAGACACTTGGGGAAGATTGGATTTAATGGCTGATGTCCTTTGCCCTGGGATGGGGGGACTCAATTCAGACGTCATACTTGAGACTCTTTTATTTGGGGAAAAGGTCTTATTTTTAATCAGGACTTGTAGAGACAACTTCAGGAATCTTTGGGAAACAAACAAACATAAACCCCATTTTCAAATCTCCCCCATGACTTCAAAATTTCCAAAAGTGTTCTCTCTCTAGGAACTCAGCCTTGGGACCCAGACTCGGCACCCCTGCATTCTTCCATCCTCTGGTTTGGATTTTGCTTCATGCCAGGTGGTCTGATGAGTGCTGTGGAAGACTCAAAACATTCACCCGCTTCTTTGGCATTAGGGTTTGCCCATTCAGACTCATACTTGGGTCTCCCAAGGAAACCGAAAGGGACTCCTGGCATAAAGAGAAAACTAGACTTATTGAAATGCACAGGCTGGAACAGCGTTTTTCTTGTTAAATTTATTACCTTACCTTAGTATTGTGTTGATATTTTCCAGTACTGTAATGGAACGAGGGTGGCATTCATAATGAACAATACACCATTTCCAAAATTAATTTCCTTTTGCCAATACATCATCCTTTAACTGTTTTCCATGCAGTTTTGCTGCTACAGCCTTCCTATAGAGATCCATGCAGAACCAAAAACAGGATTGTCTGATCTGATATGTCACCTGTGCCCCCACTCCAGTAGAAGGAAATCTGTCTTCAGGATGATTGTTAGTGTTAGATATTACTATTTTTTTCCAGGTTGTGTTTATTTCTGCCCTTCTTGCTTTGCATCTATTCAGGGCCGTCTTAAGGATATGTGGAGCCGTGGTTCGAAGATCCCTCTGGCGCCCCCCCCCTTTCACAGAGCTGTCTACCTTCCTTTTTTAAGGGAGCTAACGCGACACTTAAATATTATAAAGAAAGTCACCTTCTCTCCATAGGCAGACTTGAGGCGTCACAAACCAGGCCGGCTCCAGTTTACACAGAAAAAACAGAAGAACCCTCCAGCCCGAGCAACTCTTTTCACCTGGGGTTGGAGCAAAAGCACTCTGCTTGTGCTCAGAGGCTGCAGTGATTTTATATCCATTTGTGTTGGCAAAAACAAGAGATGCCAAGAGGAGGCTGCTGGATTAATGCCCCGTGTTTCGGCAGCCCCTCTGCATGGTGAATTCATAGTGGCTCAGTTGGCTAGAGCACTGAAAACTGTCAGCTACAAAATCAGCAGCCCAGTAGTTCGAATCCCAGGTGCCACAGCAGCAGAGTGAGCTCCTGCTGTTAACCCCAGCTCCTGCCAAGCTAACAGTTGGAAAGCATGTCAATGCAAGAAGATAAAGAGGTACCAACAGTGTTTCCTTGCAGCCCTGCCGGCCACATGGCCACGGACTTGCACAACACTGTCTCTTTCGGCTTGAATAAGGAGATGAGCACCGCCCCTGGCACGGATCTGCTGGGGGAACCTTTACCTTTACCCGCCGCTCGTGCCGGGAGGGCCTCTCTCCCCCCCACCCCCCCAACCACCTCGCGCTGGGGCGCCGGCGGCGGCCACTGAGGGAGGGAGGCGGGCGGGCGAGCAAGCGAGCAACCCTCCCTTTCCGTCCCAGCCCGGGAGTCTCTCCAGGGCGCGCGCGCGCGCCTTTCCGTCAACTAGGGTTACTCACTCAGACGGAGCTCGGGGCGGCAGAGTCGCCACCTCCCCTCGAGCCAGGCGAGGCTGGCAGCTGCGGGCTCCCTCGCACCCTCTTCCCTTCCTCCTCCTTCCCTTTGCCCGCCCCGGCCGCCCCTTTCCATTGGGCGCCCGCGCGCAAGAGAGAGCGCCCTCCCCGCCCCCACCAGCTGCTTGCGCCTCCCGCCCGCCTCGCCTGCTGAGCGGCGGCAAAAGGCGAGCCAGGCAGGCAGGCAGGCAGCGCGAGGCAGAGTTTTGGGGGTTCACAGGCGCCCTTGGGGTTCAGGCGCCCTGGTTCATTGAACCATAAACGCCTATGGGAAAGTCGCCCCTGCATCTATTGCATCTGCTAGTTAGTATAATCATACTACAATACTTGAATGCTTACTTGAATGTGTAACAGTGTTAAATCATCCTTATCTATAGTCTTACCATTGTTAAGTTGTGGCACACACAAACCTTAGGCATTCCCCAAGAACTTTACCACAGAGTCAGGAGTCAGTTTATATATAAAAAGTTTGTTTTTATAGAAAAAAACACACAATTGATTAACACGAACTGTCATTGACATTACCTTCTTTAAAAAGAAATCACTTTGTCCACTGTGTCCACCACCTAAATTATGTACTGCACTTTTCACCAAACAATTCTCTTGTACCTTAGTATACATTCTAAGAAGGCATAATTTGTTGAACGAACAAAGTATTATTCTGGGCCTCCATAATACAAACAGAGAGCACTATCCAGAATTCTTTTTCCCCCTTGTACAAGAATCACAGATATCTGAGGGCACAATTTTATCAAACTTTTGCTCTTGTACAAGTAGAAATTATTCCAACAGAAGAATATTCCATCTTGTAAACCTAAAATTACTGAATTCAGATTACTAGTGTAACCCGCTTTGTTACAAAACAATTCATCCCTTAGATTCTGTGAACAATGAGCTGCGCTACACACGGTAGCAGTTTCAAGCACCTGTGTGTCATCTTTTACTTCCTATTTTCTCCAAATACATATCTCCCATAAACTTGACTTAAGATGTGTAGGTTTAACTCCCATTGTCAAACTTCTGTACAAGAAATGCTTGCAACCCCAAGGATGTGGAGTAATCAGACAAGTAGCATCTAACAGTAATGTAAAACGTAAGAAAGGAAGAAAGACAAGAGGAAAACAAAAAGCAAAATAAGAATGAAAAGACAAAAAACATAAGGACGTCCAACTAAATTATGGCAGAGAACTCATTTCCCCAGAGATGGCCCTTTTGCCACTGATTCACATGTGCCACTAGATTGCATAAGATGCACAGAGCAACCAAATAGCCTTTTAAAAATTACCCTTGTAAACACGTGCGCTATGCACCTTAGTAAACTGCACAAGTTGGAATAACTAATGCAATGGAGAGTGCAGATCTCAACTGGCATACCAAGTACAAAAATTCAGCCAAGATCTCTCTTAAGATCAAAGCTGGGCTGAAACTTTTAAGCCCAGCTTTAATCATCACATTTGGGATCAGAAAGGAAGCCACCTGTCCTGTAGACTGGACAGCAGGCATTTGATGGGACAAGGGTTACTTACATTCACAGGGGTGTTCCTGGATTGGCAACTTTCCTTCGTTCCACTTATTCTGCAGCTGGTTTGCACAAACTCACAATGGTGAGTAAAACCATAAATGAAAATGCTTTAATACAGGGGTGGGCAAAGTGTGGACCACGGCCCACCCCGGAATCTGCCCCAAGAATGGCAAAACCTCCCTCAAAAAGCCTTGGGCAAAGAGATTTGCCATTTAAACACAACGCCGTCTAACCTGGTTTGAGCTCAGAAAAGGCATTTTGGAAACAGGAAGCGATGTTACATTCAAATAGCAAACCATCATCTCAGTGCTCTCGGGGTAGCAATTTGCAACTGAAGAAGACATTTTCAGGTTTCAAGTGAGCAGATGTTCCTCCACTGTTTTAACTGCTGATTGCCCCAGTTAGAATCACAAAAATAGATGTAGGGAGAAGACCATGCGAAAGCCGTAAACATCAGACGAACCCAGAGCTACACATCCCACGGGCAACCATGGGAAGTACAACTCACAACCCACGTACAGCGCTGCATCCAGTAAGGCCTGCTTTCACGCTTGATGTTCTAGGTCAACACCACCACCAGGATATCAGAGGCTTAAGAAGCCCAAGTTCATCCTGTCCTCTTCGCTGTATTCTGCCACGTTCTTCCGTTTTGCTTGCCTTCTGCCAGATCTCGTGGAGCGTAAACAGGAGTAAAGAGGCAACAACAGGTCTTTGCTCATCGCAGGGCCCACAGGATGGACTGAGGTAGCTTTAAGAGATTCACCCAAGATGCAGTCCGTCACAGAGGTAGGGCTGGCACTTGTGGAATAGCCAGAGCTGGCGTCAGTGGGAGATCCCTGAATGGTGCCACCTACGAGCCACTTTCTCTCCCCACCAGGCTGGTTGTAACACTTCGGGTCGCATGGAGACGCCTCTTGGGGAGGACTCTCCTCATCGCTGGATTCTTGACAACAGCAGCCATCATGGTCTTCAGGGGCCATGCACATCACAGTTGCATCCAGAAGTCCACTGGGAGCTGTAACTATACAGGGAAAAGAGCCCTTAAAACTGGTCAGTTATATTCCAGTGACAATCAAGTGATAAAGGGAAGCATTCAAACCATCAGTCCCAGTTGTGCTTCGTTGCATGGCATGGAACAGCCGTACCAGTGGAGATGAAAACATGGAAGAACTTACCATCTCCTTCCTTCTCGCCTTCACTCTCTCGATCTCCTTCATAACCGGAGCAGGAATCTAAGCTCCAGTCCAGGAAGTTATCCAGCAGACTTTCCTCCTGGTTGGACAGTTCAGCTGTAGGAGTAGTGACGAAGCTGCCCCGGGTTTCCTGGATGCTGTCTTCTCTTCTCCTGTGGCAAGAATTAGAAACGGATCCTCCATGACAGTGGGAACAAGAGGAGCAGAAGACCTGCTCACTCCAGCAGGGAGATGCGATACATGCGGTCAAGGAACAGATACGGCATGTTCTTTTAACGAACATAGCTGGGTTTGGTTTCATTTAAAACAAAGGTATCCCACTTCCCCTCTACCTCTGAGCTATATCCGTAGAACAGTTCTTGGCGAGGCATTGCCACAACAATCAATTAAATGGTTATTATAAGCATATACGGTTTTTCTTTCCGCCTGTACAACAGGAGTAATGCCACTGGCAGTAGCAAACTGCCACTAGTTAAAGAGTCCCCTCTTGCACCCAGCCTGCATGCAATGAGACAAACGCATGTGGGAGATGGAAAGAGAAACTCTTTAATTAGTGGCAATTTGCCATTGCGGATGATGTCATTCCCATTGCCCCAGGTGGAGGTGGCAAAGAGGTGAGAAATCCACCTGTCTTCCTGGACTCATCAACCCAAGTGCATAACAAGAGATTAAGAGTTACATCACACCCAAGTTTAATCTGCCCATCTTCTGCCGGAACTGGAAAAGTTGGCCACCTCCAGAGGAGAGCTGCCAGTCACTATAATACCATGCTTAATGGACCTAAAAAGACAAGCGGTTGAAAATGGCAGTTCCCAGAAAAGCAGCAGCGGTTCTTAGGATCCAATTGTGATGTGGTGACATATGCTGGAGCATGGGATCTACCATCTGGGTGTTGGCCTGGCTGGACAGGCTAACTTTGGATAGCCATTAGGCTGCTGAACTTGGGCTTGGGCGATCCAGGTTCGAGTCCCCTATGAACCACAAACTTCACTGGGTGTCTTTGGCCTGGTCAGCTTTGCTCAGCTTGGCCCACCACCTCATAGGGTTTTAGTGGGGATAAAAAGCAGGACTTCAGATCTATGTGCATCATCTAGTAGCTCAATGGAAGAAAGTAAGCAATCTCGCAATTTGAAAAGCAAAGTTAGACTAGGACTCGGGGCAATGGTTTCAAACTACAGGAAAAGAGATTCCATTTGAACATTAGGAAGAACTTCATGACAGTTAGAGCTGTCCGTCAGTGGAATATGCTGCCCCAAAGGAGGGTGGTGGAGTCTCCTTCTTTGGAGGTTTTTAAGCAGAGGCTGGGTGGCCATCTGTCGGGGGTACTTTGATGGGGTTCCTGCATGGCAAGGGGTTGGACTGGATGGCCCTTGAGGTCTCTTCCAGCTCTAGGATTCTATGGTTGCATCTAGTAGTAGACGGAGCATTGCTCCCAGTGGCAAACGGATGTGTTAAAGCCTGCTAGAAGATCAACGAGATATGCAGTGGGACAGCCTCGTTTTGCCCTGGTAGACCAAAGGAAGAGCTCTTGCCTTTTAGTTCTTTTTCCTGATGGAGAAGTCAGGAAGGTCTCCACTGTGTTCATATATAAGGAATCCGTCTCTGGTTGGTCCTCTTTCACTCCTAGCAGGGAGCAGAGCTGGCTGTAACTCATGACCTAAGACAAAAGAGTCCCCACATGAGAACAGAGTTGGCCGCAATATACTGTATGCACAATTAAAACTGCCTTCAGCCCCAAAGGATTCCGTCATTCTTGGTCTCACAACTAGAGATGGGCACGAAACGAACAATTTTTCATTTTTGTTTTTTCGTTTCGTTACGTAACGAAACGGAAAACGAATTTTGCCTCCAAAATGAAACAAAACGAACAGAAACACTAGAAGTTTTGTCGTTTGTTTCGTTTTCGTTACGGCAATACATTGAATTGCTTTAAATGCTAAAAAAAATCACAAAAAATTGAAATAAATGGTAATGAAACGGTAATGAAACAAACGAAAATGAAAACGAATTTTTTGCAAAAATTCACAAAAAACAAAAACGAACCGAAATGGACCCCCTAAACGACAAACGAAACACAATTTTTTTGAGTCGTGCCCATCTCTACTCACGACCCTTTCCCATAAAAACCCCTTGTGTATTCTTCCCGGTTCTAAAGACCTAGAGACCCCGGTGAAAACATGGACATTTTACTTGTACCCGCTGGGAAATCTACCGCCAGTCAGTGAATAGTATTCTGACAACATTATAACAATGGTTGCTGCATTTTTTTAAAAAAAAAATGCATTCCAATGTCGTTTGTAATTGTTTTCAGTGATTTGCAGAATGAAAAGCAGGAGCTGGTAATAAACACTTCAAATGCGCATGCATATAGCTACAGCCTGATACCAGATTAAATAGGCATAGGCTAGCTCTAACAGTGCCTTATAAGTTAAGAGCCTGATTCTAATAAGATTTTTTTGAGTTTTGTCTTGGGACTGTAAGGCATACATATAAAAATGGCTGTGGTTTTCACAACTGAATAGATATTTTATTAATTTAAGAGCTTACATTTCCCAGAGTATCTACAGGGCTTAGAGGTACTAGAAACAGGCACGTCGAACCAACTTCTTTTATTTTAAATAATTGATTAAGGCCTGGCCACTCAATAGGTGGAGTAAAAAATGAATCCAACCAACCAACCATTAAAATTAAAAATAAATTTAATTGGCAGACCTACTAGTATAATTTATTCACCTAGCATGAAGGTATGCCACCCACGAGCCATTATTCTGCTATCCCAACAGAGATTCAAGCTGCAGTGCTACAAATCTGGAATACAGTAGGGCTCACTTTAAGGGTAGACATCTGAAATCTCAGTTCTCTCCTTTTCTCAGTTCCCTGAAAGGCAGATCCACCCACCTCTTCCTTTCCAATTTCTTCATAGCGCTCATCTTCAAATCGTTGTTTAACGGCAGTAAGGGATACCTGTCGGTAATCTTTAGGGACATCCTCGTGGAAGCTGGAAGAGAAACAGCAAGGACAATCATCTTCTCATTAGGCATGTCCAGTAGAACCACAAATAAAAGGGGAACAGCGATTACTGATGCCTTTTACATTTAAACCAAGCTTCCAATTCCAGTTTTACCAATGCTCACTCAGACTAATTGCCACCCTTATTTTAAAATGTTAAATACAAACTCTTCTACCAGCACATAATTTAACTGAAAGCAATATCAAAGCACGTCTGTTTAAAAGACAGTGTTCCCCCATTAAAATCCCTTTCTTCAGCAATCAGTAGCCCATGCTTCTGCCCATGACCTGGTGATCAACCAAGGAAGTGGAAAAGTGCACTCATGCCAGTGACTGGGCAATCACCCAAGCAGATGAGCGAGGGAATCAGAGCAGCACCCATAAGTCTCTCTGGCTGAACCGCCGAAGCATGGTTCATGCCCATCCCCAGAGGCGTGGCTAACAGATTGTTTTTGCTCTACATGTCAGAACCCAGGGATAGTAGCTTTTCTATAACAGGGTGAATTTTTTTCCAGTTCATCTTGAACCCAAAACCTGCCTTAAGTACAGCAATAGCTGTTTTACAACAACTGGATGAGCCAGCTCATTGAACCTCATCCACTGACTTTCTTGGTAGTGGCTGCACCGAACACAAAAAGTTTTTTACCACTTCTTGTAGAGATTCAGTGCACACGGTATCAGATCTTCAAGAGAAAATCCTGTGCTTTCGGTTAAGTGGCTAGTCCAGGGATGAGCTGGAAAAGAAAGAAAGAAAGAATCAAAACACATCACAGATACGACTCACCGCCAAGCACAGGTTAATTAAACTCATTGCTCTTAATCATTCTGACTGCAACTCCCAAGCACTGCTGGGTCATCATCTACGCACCCTGACGTACAACTCTTCTGGATAACACTCAGGCAGCCGCCTCCAACATTCTCAACTCAATCTTTGCTAGCTTTGCAGCTGAGCTCAAACGGAAAGCCAGATAAAGAAGCAGCCCGAGTGATTCCACATCTGAATTATATTGGGATAAAGCAAAATATCCCAAATAGGCAAGTTTTTGAGTTCTCCCTAATTCTTCAGCAGGCTTGGCAATAACAACTTTATATATATATATATATATAAAAGAAAAAAACAAGTAAAAATACTGGACAATTTTGAATTATCACCGATACATGCATCGCCTGGCCGGGGGTTTTGGTTCTTTGACCAGCATGACTACTGCTGCTTCTTAATAGTAATATGCTAGCTGTCCAGAGTAGTGATTCACTGCTTGATGCGTCAGGATGTAAGTCTAATGATAGAAGATAAGCAACGACTCTCACCTTGTTGGTGCAATACTTTAGCTAGCAGCAAGGCTGCTGCAGCCAAAAGGGCTGGGGAGTACACACAAAGGCCCGTGTTCAAGAGGGATAGTTCACAGATAAAGCTGTACAGGTAAACAGTTCTTCTCTCCAGTGGGGTTATATTCAGTAGCACTTCTTTGTAGTCCACAATTGTAGGAATCTAGAAGACAAGAGAATACAGATGAAAGAGTGTACAGCATAGAACCATGTACCGAGAAGGGGGGCAGGAAGGTGATATTTTCAACACACACATGATAGCAAATTAATTAACCCAATTCCTCTCCTGCTTTCTCCCTTTAACGTCCGAAACAGGAGATAGGCCAGAATCCCGATTAATGTTTGTGTGAAGGTAATGTGGTTGAGTCACAGTGGCAAATTGTTACTCATTAATGAGGTGCTGGCTGTGCTGCTGGGAACACAATCAGCACCCCATTAAAGCAAAGCAAAGCAAACCGTTCTGGGTGGTAATCTGCAGCAAGACTTGAGCAACATTTTTAATGGAAGCCAAGATCAGCACCAGTATTCTAGCCATATACTCTTCAAATCCCTAAAACTGTGTACCCATCGGGATAGGACAGTGTTGCACAGAACCACTGTAAATTATTAGATATATTGAGATCCATCGTGTCCTGGTCATCGGCTCTTCGAGTTGCTGCCATCGGGGTGGAGATATAGAGTACCGAGGGCGAGAACAAACCGTCTCAAAAACAGCTTCTTTTTTAGAGCAATATTGGCCTTAAATGGAAATTCTGGACTTTGAAGTCAGCTTATTTTATATGTCATATTGTATGTGTTGTAGCTGTTTTCAAATCTATGTGGAATGTTTTATATGAGTTGAATATCGCAACCGTGAAATTTCGTTGTTCCTGCAAAGGGGCAATGACAATAAAGATTCCTATTCCTATCCTATGACGTAGGATGACCATACAAAGCAAAGTTCTGTATTAGCGGCTGTGTTTTACAAGCTGGAATCACCTCTTTGGCATTGCCCACAAGGGTCTTTTCTCAGGCCACCCTGGAAATGATGGGGTCTAAAAATTGAAGGTTGGTCTTATACATGGAAGTAACCCGAGGAGAGAACCGTGCAGTTGCAAAACTGTAATTTTGGGTTGGAAAAGTGAGGGTTGTCTTATACATGGGGAGCATTTTATACAGTAACCCCCCACCAATCGCGGGGGTTAGTGACCCACCCCACCTGTGATGCATAAAATTCCGTGATATGTGGAAGCGGGTGGGTGGGGGGCGGGCAATTGCGCGCCTGTCCGAGTGGTCTTGGCGCGGCGCGCACAGGCAGTGTTGCGGGATTTGACCTTCCGCCGCCACCCGCGCCTTCTCGGAGGGCCGGGGAGCGACGCAATGGCTCCCCGCCACCCCCCCCCACGCGGCTCCAAGGCCTTTCGGAGGGGCTCGGGGAGGCAGCGGGGCGCTACATGGTTGCTCCCCGCCGCCCCCCGCAGCTCCAAGGCCTTTCGGAGGGGCCCGGAGGAGCGGCGGGGAGCAACGCAATTGCTCCCCCCCCCCGCGGCTCCGAGGTGCAGGTACTGCGATCCCGCGATATAGCGGGGCCGCAGTACCTGAACCGCGAAATGGCAGGGAGTGACTGTAGACGGGAAAATACAGTATAAGCAGACCTCAATGTCGTGCAGTCTCTTCCATCAGTATCGGGGTGAAAGTGACATTCATAGGGGAATCTCCCTTATTCATTTGCATGGGAGACCTGCCCAGTTCCCAAGGACAAAGGCTTGCTTTAACTGTGCTCTTTTTATCTTGACTGCATGAAGCCGAGGCAATGGGAAGCCAAGAGAAATGCCAGTAGATACATGGAATAGCCAAGGTTCTACGAAGACACTGTAGCTCTCTAATGTGCAACACGGAACAGGAAGATGGTAGACAAAATTGTAAGTCACACGGAGACCTTATGTGCTCGACAGCTTACCCTAATTTTGCCTTCAAGGGCAGAGATAATCTCTCCCATCACCCTCACAAGATCTTCATATTTGTACGTGTTGTCCGTTAGCCATACGGCTTCTCGTATTGTCAAGATATCTTTGCTGATAAAACTGCAACAAAAGCAGATGAGGATCAAGGTCTACACGAAGAGCAAGTGCAGAATTAATATACTGCACATTTTTTGGAGAGGGGGGGTGCGCGCGCAGTTTTCCTTCCAGATGGCAGGACTCAAGATGGCGCTCACAGATCATGAAAACAAGGAAACAAAATAGAAGATAAATAAAACAAAATAAAAATAAAGCAAGGTATACGAATCATTAAAAAGTTATTAATCACAGAAAGCTTAAAGTCACTCTCTAAAAATGTAAAAGGATTTAAAAGAAAGATTAAAAAGTAAATAGCAGCAGCCACTGTAAGGCACCTCGCTATGCTGATAATTTAATGTTGAAAGCTAGCTGGGTACTCATTTTACCGACTTTGGAAGGATGGAAGGCTGAGTCAACCTTGAACCTGCTACCTGGGGTTGAACGCCAGGTTCTGAGCACAGTTTTACCTGCAGTACAGGCATTTAACCACTGCGCCACAAGGTGATATTTAACATGCAGTGCTTTTTTTCTACAGGAGCTCAGTTCTAATGCATCTGGAGTCAGAGCAGACTTATTAGAACAGACCTCCACATTCCCATTGTCCACCCTCATGTCTAACCAGCTGTTGCTTGGAGTTAAATTCATAAATCTACAGTTCCGGAAAAGACACCAGGAAACATGATTAGTTACCCCTGCTACAACATACAGAAAACTTTACACGTCTTGATTTCCCCTCCGAAAACATTAGCAAACAGTGTGTCACCACTCCAACCCGTCACAAATCTTACCGTGTACAAATAACCATGCATGCGATTCCCAACAGCTGAAGGCGACCCCTCGGTACAGGTCTGATTTTTAAGTACCGATCCACACACCCTACAGTCATATGGAGGCACAGGCTTGAGAAATCCTTCATAGTGGCCACCTCTACCAGCCAGTCAATCAGAATGTATCTGAAACAGGAAACATCATCATCGCCCATGAGAAGCAGCCACCCACGACAGATACCACAGATACTGACTTGGTGGATACAGGGGTCATAAGAACATAAGAAGAACCCTGCTGGATCAGGCCAAAGGCCCATCTAGTCCAGCTTCCTGTATCTCAGTGACCCCACCAAATGGATCTGGGAGTGCACGAGACTAGATATCTGTCTCCTGCTAACACTCCCCTGCATATGGCCTTTGAAGTACTCTGGTTTTAAGCCTGGAGATTACACATCTCCATCATGGTTTGTCACCTGGGATGGACTTCTCCTCCAGGAATCTGTCCAATCCCCTTTTGAAGGCATCCAGGCTAGATGCCATCACCACCTCTTGTGGCAGGGAGTTCCACTGACTAACAACACGCTGGGTAAAGAAATATTTTCTTTTGTCTGTTCTCACTCTCCCAACCGACAGTTTGAGTGGATGTCCCCTATTTTTATTATTTTGTGAGAGGGAGGAGGGCCCTTGCATGCATTAAAAAAAACCTCAACTCTTCTATCAGAAACTACCTTGCTATTTAGGGGCAAACTTGGGCTTTCTCAAAAATCATACAAGAATTCCAGAAAGAAAAGGAACCCCGCCCTCTAGCAGCCTCGTGGGTACCATCCTGCCAAGGACGACAGTAGGCAGGCAAGCATCCAATAAATGCAGGTAACCGCCCGTTTCTCTTTCACTCAGGTAGTTCTCGAGAGAAAAAAAAAAATGAGCCGTCAAGGTCGCGGCTTTTTACCTCATCGTCTCGTTCATTCCTTTCTGAACCGCGAAGATGCTTTGCTTGTTCAGAGGGAGGGAGGCTTGGAAGAGCTGAGATACCATCTCGTTGGAGGCTTTGGCCTCTAGTCCCAGCTGGCTTCCATTTCCGCAGGCTTTCGCGAGCGCGATCTACACCGGAGAGAAAGCCACACGAGCCACGGATGAAGAGGGAAAGGAACAACAAGCAGCCCTCCTCCAAGACAGAAGGGGTGCCCGGTGAAAATTATCTTCCCAAGGATTTTACCTCTAAAAATAATCTCCTGGCAAACCACATCTTTTGGCATGATTGGACTTTGGGGACTTGCTTTGAAAAAGTGGGTATGCTCCACGAAAGCTTGCAGTGATTTTTAATTTTTTTATTAGCGGCTTATAAAGGTATCGCTACAGTTTAGTCTCGCATGTAAATCCAAAAGTAACTTACCTGCGCTTCCCAAGAACCTTTGGCCGCGTAATCCCTGAGTTTTCTGAGACTCTGGAGGTATCTACCAGGGTCAGACATCTGTAAAATAAATAACCAAATAAATAAAACCGTCCTAACAAACTTAGAGCCATAGAAGGATAACTGTCAAGTTCTTTGTTATTAACAGGGTATATTAAAAGGGTATCCATGGCGATCATTATGGATGCCCATGGACAACCTCCGGGTTGGAGAGAGAGGCAGGATATCTCTCAATGCCATTTGCAGGGAATCGTAAGCAGGTGAAGACCTCTGCTTGGGAATATCCTGAAGCAAACGGTGAGCCACTGCTGTGTGAGACAGAATGCTGGACTAGATGGGCTGTGGCCTGTTCCGGCAAGGCTGTTCTTATGTTAACAGTGCATCTTTCCCTTTTTGCATTACTCACACTTAGAGATGGGCACGAAACAAACAATTTTTCGTTTCCATTTTCTCATTTCGTTAGCTAACAAAACAACAAACGAATTTTGTCTTTAAAATGAAACGAAACAAACAGAAACACCGGAAATTTTGTTGTGCGTTTCGTTTCCATTACTGCAATATGAGTGAATTGCTTAAAATCCTTTAAAAAATCACAAAAAAATGAAATAAATGGAAATGAAATGGTAACGAAACGAACAAAAACGAAAACGATTTTTTTTTTTGCAAAAATTCAAGAAAAACAGAAACGAAACGAAACGGACCCTCCAAACGACAAACGAAATGCCATTTTTTTTATTCGTGCCCATCTCTACTCACACATATGAGTACAGATAGAAATACAGGATTAGACTAGAACAGTAAAGGCACGTCCCTCGTACTTAGCACAGCTACAGGAGTTGGAAAGTGTGCAAAGCATGTGCAACTCAGTGGGATGTGAAAAATGTCACTGGACCAAACAGCCTTGCACTGTCAATAAGGACACGCAAATCGTCGGCCTGGGCCCCCCAAGACGCGGTCGATCGGGCAAAGGTAGGGATCTGAAAAGCGGACCCCACACTTGCAGGGAAAAAAAATACAAGAAGAAAAACTGTCATGTGCCTCCTGGCAGGAGAGATACAAGCACCTTACCTTAGGAATTCATGGCAAGGCTTCCAACAAATTTCCGAGAAACAATGTGTGCACAGCAAGGTGTGCTCTTTATGCGGTAATAGAAACGGCTAAGGTGGCAAATAGTTGGGAAAATATGCACAAGCACACACCAGGTGCCAGGGGGAAAGCACACATCAAAGTGTGTAACAATATGTACAAAAGATAATGCATGGCTAGAAGTCAAAGCAATTTCCTCGCAAGCAATCCCCACAAACTTTCAAAACCCAAGAGAAAAACAGACTGGGAAGAAAATGGGGAGAAGCGCAATAAAACCGAGACAGAGAACATCACAACCCTGCCTTAGGGAAACCGACAAGTCCCCTGAACCGTAGGCATGGGGGAAAGTGTTCCAGTCGTCTGAAAAGTAGACTTCCAGACGGCCCTCTGCCTAAATCAGGCCTGCCCAACAGGTAGACCAGGGGCTACCGGTAGCCCGTGAAGGGTTCAAAAGTAGCCCACCTGCCATCAATAAAAATGTGAGGGGATAAGTTCTCCACCTCTACCACCCCCATCCCAAGGACCGCCACTGCCCCAGCAAAGTTCGGGGTCTGCCAGCCCACTGTCTCAGCTGAGTGGGGCAGTTCAAGGGCCATGGCATGGCCCCATGCCCCCCGCCCCGGCCGGCCAGGTGATCAGCACCTCAGCCTATTCAAAGTTGGACAGCCCTGGCTTAGACAAACTTCTTCCTGATAAAGAAATAGGAATCCCTTATAACATGTTAAAGTTTTGCATGCATATTTTAAAAAAATGACCAGTGCAAGTATGCTATAGATAGTCTTATTTTCAATGCATTCCAATGGGAAAGCGTTACTCTACTTACAATTTTTTTTACTTATCAGCGTGTGCTTGGAACGGATAACGTTCGTAAGTAGAGGTTTTCGTGTAGTAGCCCTCAGGTACTTTGGTCCAAAAAAGTAGACCTCAGCCTGTTCAAAGTTGGACAGCCCTGGCCGAAATGAATATGACACCCGTCTTTGTATTCTCCTCCACTTCCACAAAGAGCTGCCGCAGAGAA
Source organism: Phrynocephalus versicolor (assembly GCA_023846285.1). NCBI lineage: Eukaryota > Metazoa > Chordata > Lepidosauria > Squamata > Agamidae > Phrynocephalus > Phrynocephalus versicolor. The sequence continues at coordinate 3,463 of JAHTLZ010003243.1, read as the reverse complement.
TTTGTGCCCCTTTACTTTGGGCCCTTCTGCCGAGCGCCCCCCCCCCCCCCGCTTTGGCCCCACAAAATGGACACCACTCACAGCAGCTTTTCGGTTATATTCCCAGAGGAGATAGGAGCTGTGCAGGCAACCGTGCTTGGAAGAGTCTTCAAACATTTCAAGAGCTTCTTTCTTTTTCTCCTCTTCCTAAAACGAGAAGCGCCCACGATGTTAACTGTTCAGTTAAAGCCAGCTGTGAAGCCACCCACGTCGTGTCTCAAATACAACCCTTCGCGAAGGCTTAGCAGATCTCAGTAATTTAAAGAAGGGCAATTTGGCAAAAATTGTGGTGCAGCTCCTTTGAGCTAAGGGGTTCCGCGCATACAGGCAAATGTACAGATACAGTAGTATGCCTGTATCCGCTGATTTGGCATCCGCTGACTCAGTTATCCTTGGTTGGCCACACACAAAAAATTAAATAATTAGCTCTCGCAAATAAGGTGCCACAAAGCAAGTTACTGTCATGAAGAGATTTTTGGAGGTGCTGACAGAGTGTTTGCTCTTATCTGTGGATTTCGGTATCTGCGGGGAGGCCTGGAACCAATCAAATGCAGATACAAGAGTATTGTAGTACTGTAGACGATTTTGCTTCTAGATTGACATGTATTCTTTACTCACTGCCTAAAAATGTACTTTTAAGAGACCTGTTAAGACTGAGCCAGACTATGTATTAATTTCAGTATGAAGGAGAAAAGCATAACACTTATTTAATTCATTTTATTTATTTTAAATGTTTTATAGGACCCAAGGTGGCTTCCATCACTAGAGAGCAATATTTAAGGCAAAGAACAATAAGTATAAAGAGGCAGCGTACATCATTAAAATACACTATTAAAGTTCAAAAAATAAGTATATAACTAATAAAAAGGAGCAAACAAGCACTACCTTGGTAGACGGCAAATACAGTAGGACCCCGTTATCCACTGATTCATTATCCACGGTTGGCAGAGGAAAAAATTAAATAATTCAGCAGACACAAAGAAAGCTGTAAAGCAAGCTGTTGTCACAAACAGCAGCTGTAAAGCAAGCTATTGACAAAATAGCATCTGTAAAGCAAGCTGTTGTCACAAACAGCAGCCATAAAGCAAGCTACTGTCAGGAAACTGCAGTTTGGGGTGAGTGGGCAGGCGTTCTCTCTTATCCATGGTTTTCATTATCCACGGGAAGGTCTGGAACCAATCCCCAGCGGATACCGGGGTCGTACTATACAAGTACTACTAAAGACCTAGTCAGGGCAGTAATGCAATAAGAGGTCATGTGAAAGTCACACTTGTGTAGCCAGCCATGGCTGCTGCACTGAGGTTTTCCAAGCTGTAAAAGAAACTGCAGGGTAAGATGGTACCATCAGAAAGCCTTACCTCAAAGAGGTTTAGAACCTTAGCCAGGCAGTAGAGAATAGATCCCCTTTGTGCCTAGGAAGGAGAACAGAGGTATCAGAAAGTGGAACGAGCAAAGCACATCATCAGGAGGATGTTGATCCCATTTGCATTCATCAAAATGTGTCCTTGATCTGCATCTACCTGCAAACTCATTTCTAGTTGTTTGATGGAAAGAAGAATACTCAACTTAGGGCGAACATTCATTGGCAAACATAACTGGGAACCTTAGGCACGCTACGTTGTTGACTGTCTTGTGTTTTGGACTTCAACTCCCACAAGGCCCAGCGGTCACGACTAACAACTGATCAATGGTTCCAAGCCTTGGGTCACCCAGGTGTTCTTGGGCTACAAAGCTTGCAGTTCTTCTGTGGCAAACATAAGAGGGCCATTTTAAGCCGATGGAAAGTTGTCTTAAGACAATGGTGGCGAACTTCGGCACTCCAGACGTTTTGGACCACAACTTCCACAGTCCTTTGCCACTGGCAATCTAGGCTTGGAATTCTGGGAGCTGCGGTCCAAAACATCTGGAGTGCTGAAGGTTCAGCACCACTGTCTTAGGAAGTACAGTAGTACTGGCCCCGAGGTTGCTTCAGTAGCTTCCCCAATGCCTACGATGCTTAGTATTTTAAAAAATGAGTTTTTTGGCTCTTAGAAAACTCAGGGGGGGGTGCATTAAGCAAGTCACACTACTCCCCAAAACAGAACTGGACATCTCTACAGATCTGATTTTGATTTTTTTTTAAGTTAGAAAAATAAACAATATTAGAATTCTAGTATGGCATGTCGTGCCATGGCTACAGAGATTGAAAAAAAGAAATAACCCGCTTTAGGTGAGCTGTCACCTCCCTTGCGCCCCGGAATCTAGGCTTAAGTCTGCAATTTAATGAAAATAGAAAGCACAAAGACCCCATCTGGAGTACTGTGTGCCTCAATTTAAACAGGATGTTGACAACCTCGAGCGGGTACAGAGGAGGGCGAACAGGATGGTTGAGGATTTGGAGGAAATGTCTTATGAGGAACAGCTTAGGGAACTGGGAATGTTTAGCCTCTCTAAAAGAAGACTGAGAGGGGATATGATAGCTATGTTTAAATATTTGAAAGGATGTCATATTGAAGAGGGAACAGGTTTGTTTTCCATGGCTTCAGAGACTAGGACTCGGGGCAATGGTTTTAAACTACAGGAAAAGAGATTCCATTTGAACATTAGGAAGAACTTCATGACAGTTAGAGCTGTTCGGCAGTGGAATAATATGCTGCCCCAAAGGAGGGTGGTGGAGTCTCCTTCTTTGGAGGTTTTTAAGCAGAGGCTGGATGGCCATCTGTCGGAAATACTGTGATGGGGGTTCCTGCATGGCAGGGGGTTGGACTGGATGGCCCTTGAGGTCTCTTCCAACTCTATGATTCTATGATTTCTAAGTGGCCAAGGCCCAAAAGGAACAGAGCTTGCCCAGCTTACTTTTTGCAACCGACACTCGGTTTTGAGGCTCTCGTAGACCACCGCTTTGCAACAGCTTCCACTCAGGGACCAAGGCGGGCGAATGAACAGCCAGACGAAGGGGGCGGCTGAGACATTCAGGTGCTCCGTCAGGCTGAAGAAGCGAGAGGCTTTCACCCCGTTCACTTCTGCGCGACCCTCATCAGAGACGGATACTAGGGGAAATGGAAAAGGGCGGGGGTGGTGGGTGAGGCAAGAGTTTTAAAAATACGCTTTTGTGACGAAGGCCAGGTTATATAGATCATGGGCACACAAATGACAATGGCGGTGTGATCGTGGGGTTGTTGCTGCTGCCTTTCTGTCCCTGTGTTGTGGTGGTGGTGTTGGAATCTGTGTTTCTGCAGATCCTGGTGAACTATAATCCCCATCATCGGATCAGGTGGAGCTCAGAGGACCAATGTTTGAAGTCAGCACTAGGGGTGGGCACAAACGTGTTTGTCGCAGTTCAGAAAGGCGGCAGCAAAAGGGCCTCTGCAATCGACCCCCAACCGGTCAGCCATTCGCCAGGCCCAGCTTACATGCCATTTCTACCTCCTTGGCTAATCTCCCA
>JAHTLZ010003242.1:0-12366 GCA_023846285.1 Phrynocephalus versicolor | reverse complement strand
CAACTCCTGAATTTCTCTTCCTCTCGCTTTACGAAAAATGCAGAGATTCCTGAACCAGTACAGAGTAGTAGAAATAAATACAGTGGTGCCTTGTATAAAGGAATTAATTCGTTCCAAATGAAATTATGTTAAGCAAAATTTTCTTTATACAAATTTCCCATAGGAATGCATAGAAAATTGAGTAATCCCATTTTATGTTGTACGGATTTGGCCCATAGGCAATTCTGTTAAGCAAATTTTCCCTGTCTCCAGAATATTTTATGTTGTACAAATTGTATGTTATACAAACTGTTTGTTATACAAGGGTCCACTGTATGATGGGAGCCATTTTATTTCAGAGTACAGTACTATCTTTTCAGAATGGTGCGCTCCGGACCAAAAAAAAAGATGTAATAGGAGCAAAGAGTTAACAGTGGTCTTAGAATCACAGTTTATAACTGGGTTCTGAAGAAACTATGGTGGGATGTATCATTTTTAATAAGAGTTTAGCACCAACAGTGACTTTTTCCAACTGGCAAGCTGGAAAACCTTTTTTAAACTGCCTTTTAAAAATTATCCCTGTGCTGCAAAACAAACATATTTGATGTATTGATTTGTGTTATCTGATAAACTAGCAAATTCCAAGTTATTATATTGTAAACTCAAGGAGTTGACGTATAACTGGAGCTTAAATTGGCTGCTTGCAGAAAGAATATTTTAAATGACAGTTTATGAAATTAGAGCCATTAGGACTCATAGGAATGGCAGCAAAAGCATTTAAAATGTCTTCTCAAAGAGTGCAATCCTAAGATTACCAAATGTGGGGTGACATTTTAGCCAGACTTGCAGTAATGATATAGATCTACATTTGAACCATGTTACAACTCAGTAATACTCTGCTGAATTGGCATAACTATAAATTATTTAAATCAGATATCCTCCAGACCTATTAGATACACCACAACCCACGTGCAACAAGAGACATATGCCGAAGGCCATGGATTTTGTAGTTCAACTCATCCAAAGAGCACCATGTTGATGCAATTTGTCTTAAAGGAGTAGAATTTAAGTTGCAAAAGGTGACAGCTCTAAAGAATGACCGCCAGTGGCTGATTCTGTCATCAGTTGGAAGGACTTACATGCCGGAATGGTACAGTCTCTTGTATGATGGTAGAGTCTATGAAAGTGCTTCGTGCATTTCGGCCCAAAATAAAGATGACCTGGCGGGGGGGGGGGAGGAACAGTGGATGAGAGCTGAATCAGAATTGTCAGATGGATTAAAAATATGTAGATTATGGAAATCTACATATAGCTTGTTATAATTGATATTGCTGTAAACTGCCCGGAGTTCCTCCAGAAGACGGGCAGTATATAAATATTAAAATAAATAAATAAATCCTGCTTACCTGTTAAGTGGTTTAAAAACTTGTCTTTCACCCGCAGGTCTCTGGGAACTATTTCTGTTGAAAGTAATGAAGGACATTTACTACTGGAATCGTCATTCATGTCCAGTTACCTTAGTTTTCAGAACAGGATTAAAATTTAAAGTTGGCTCCAAGGGTATTTGGAAATGATCGGTTTCCTCACACAGAGGGCTGAAATCCTTTTGCGCAACTTGCGCAACTAGGATCACGTAACTTGTGCAACTAGGATGGCATGGCTCCCAACTCGGAACCCAACCCAGATCCTGGCTTCTCCCCGGGGAAGCTTTCAGCAGGAATGGAACAGGAAGGAGAACAATTTAAAAGAGGAAGAATTGCTGCCCCTGGTCCTATTTGTGGTGGAGATTTTCTGTCTTTAAATTGTTGCCACTCCCATGGCTCCCAAAGGCAGTCCCAGGACAAAAGAGATTCATAGAATACAGGAGGGATAGACAACCTTAACCCTAAAACAGCAGCAGCATGGCTGCAGTTTATGAAATAATCCTAGTTACCCACTGCAGTTCTGCCAACAGGATTTGAGCCAGAAAAATGTACATTCCAGGAATTGTCTGTACCCTATACCTTATGTGTCACAGGCCATTCATAAAGGCAGAAAATGAACTAGATCCTAGCGAGAATTGGTTCCTGGTTATGTACAGTCATAGGTTCTTTTGGGGTGTGTGAGTTATTATGCATATAAACTTTGCAGTAGAATAGCCCTGGAATTGTATAGAGGCACATATTTTGCTGAACTATCTAGAAATTAGCCAACAGTCTATGCAAATGGATTCTATGGCTAGACAATATTGGATTACTGCAAGAATAAACATAAACAGAGAGACAGAGAGAGAGAGAGTTAATCAGTGCAGTGAGGACCTTGTAGTTCTTTCAACACTCAAAGACGTCTAGTTATCTTTCACTGAAATTTACATTCAGATTTCTTCCAGATGTCTTTTAAAGTTTGTTATCGCTGCTGTTTTATTCCTTGCCTCTTTTGTTTGTTTGTTTTGCAGTTTTTTCCCCATATGTTTGTAGATTTGAAAAGCTATTTTACCGAGTTGGGCACTTTTGTGCTCGTACGAAGCACATGAGTGCCATGAGGGGGCCATCCTTCACCCACCCCTCAGCCCAGCTGGTCCACTTGCCAGGCTCTCCACAGCACCAGGGTCCTTCTTCCATGGCTTTCCTTTCCCGACTTCCTAAGGTGGCTGAGCACTCTAAGGAGGAGGTGGGACAGGAGGCAGTCTCCCCATGCAGCCAATGAGTGGTCAGCTGCCGGTCAGGAGCGGAAGGGCCGGTCAAGGTCCTGCCCAGATTGGAGCACCATCCGTGAAGAACCCCCCTGGAGCTGCCTGGAGCCCAGTAAGTGGAGTGGCTGAGTCGGGCGGGCCATGGGCCTCTGCAGCCCCTGTGGTGCTGCGGATGTGCTTTGTACCAAAATGTATGAAGCACAACGCCACTATTGGATATAACATGGGAAGGACATTGTTGTGGAGCTGAGGCGGCACATATGGCTGATGGAGAGAATGTTGGACTCGTTATTGAACTCTCGGTCCATTCCTGTTTTGTATCACTGCATAGTATTGTTTGCACATTATAGACTTCCAAATGACACTGTGTTTACATATGTCAGTTGAGTAATCTTTACAGTATTCAGTGGAAACCCAAATGCTGATGCTTAGCTAGCTTGTGATTAATGGACGTGTCCACAGTCCATATAAATCCACTTTCATCTCAGAGACTCGCTATTCTTCTCTGCTTGTATTATCAGTTCACATGGCATTAGATGCCTTTATACATCCTTGCTTACCGAGAAGTGTAGATGGCCATAATAAACAAAGACAACCTGGACTTTGACTTACTAAATATTTAGGTTGCCATTATTTCCATGATTTCAGTTCCTCAGGCCAATTACCTAACTTCCCGGACTGCCAAATATTGCCTTTATAGGAAATGGAACCACAATGTTCAACAAAACCTTTAGGCTGGGGAGACAGTAAACAACTTTGTTCTTTGTTCCAGTGGTTTGCTTTCCCACATCTTTTATTCGGTGTTGGCGGGGGAAGGATGTAACTAGATTATTGAAATCCTCTTTAGCAGCTTGTGGCTGTATCTTGATTCAGTGTCATATTTTATTGCTTTTATAGTTACTTAGCTTGATGCCTTAATGTTGATTGCGCACGAAACGCTGTACTTTATTTATTTTTTACCATAAATGAATGCCTAAATGGCCTTTGAATTCCCTTGGAGCCTTTTTATCGTAGATCTGATTCACTGGTGGGTTTAAACATTTCTCGAAATGCAACATTTATGCACTCCGTAGAAGCAGGCTCAGCTGACTTGACCTTATTGTATTTGACCTAATTGTGTCATCTACCACATTCGCTGCTTACACGTTCCTCTTATAATTTCCCTAGGAGATAGCCAGATGCATTACAGAACTGATAGAGAGGGTTCTGGCTAGCAGTTCCTTTCAAAAGTAACAATTTTGAAAGAACATAAGAACATAAGAAGAGCTGTGCTGGATCAGGCCAAAGGCCCATCTAGTCCAGCTTCCTGTATCTCACAGTGGCCTCCTCTGGGAGTGCATGAGACTAGATATCTGTCTCCTGATACCACTCCCCTGCATCTGGCCCTTGAATACCCCGGTTTTAAGCCTGGAGATTACACATCTCCATCATGGTTTGTAACCTGTGATGGATTTTTCCTCCAGGAATCTGTCCAATCCCGTTTTGAAGGCATTCAGGCCAGATGCCATCACCACCTCCTGTGGCAGGGAGTTCCACAGACTAGGGGCAAGTTGGTTTCAGAAATGTTTTCTTTTTATTAGGTTTTAAGTTTCACCAGTATGCCTCAGTGCTACCATTTTTAAGAAGCGCTTATAAAGTTATACACCACCCTTACTATGCTACTTAAATGATTTTTATGCAATAGAATAGGAAATGCTGACCTAGGGTGCAAAATGTGTGGCTCCCCAGCTGAAGTTATATTGTGGCTCCCATCTTTCCTCACCACTACCTGGGATTGAAGGGAATCGTAGTGCCAAGATATCCAGAATGCCACACATCGTCCTCCAGCCCTACTGCGAAGTGGTGCTCTTCTTATTTCGGACTGCAGCAGAAGTCATACTTTTGAGTGCTCTCCTGTGCATTCTTAGGAGAGCATGTCCATTATTATTGAACAAATCATGTGCGTAGAAACAGGGCCGGCGTTAGGGGTTTTTGCGCCCTAGGTGAGGGGCGGTGGGCGGTGGGGGAGTGGGCGGGGTGGTGGGGGTGGGCCGGCTGGCGAAACACCCCCCGGACCATGAAATGCTGACCATGCAAAGCTGAGAGCACCCAAGGAACATCTAACCACACTGAAGTGTCAGAAGACCAAGGAGATCTATCGAACTTTTTGGGTCACGGTTGCCACACACACACACAAATCCAACGCCTCTCCTCATCCAAATTCCCCAAGCTTTCCTCTCACTGGCAGCGGGCAGGGGCGGCTGGCAGGGGACGGCGGCGGGGGGGCAGCAGGCTCGCCAGCGCCCCCTGTCCATTTTGGCGCCCTAGGCAACTGCCTAGTTCGCCTTAATGGACACGCCGGCCCTGTGTAGAAACCCAGAAGACCCTACCAAACAGATTAGAACAGGAGTGGACAAGTACTAGATTCAGAGCAGTGCATGGGAACCGCTATTTTACCACACGGCTGTACATTTTCCGACATGCAAGAATGACCTGGAGTAGTGCTACTGTATGTAGGTCCAGTGTTACCTTGTATAAAGGAATTAATTCGTTCCAAATGAAATTATGTTAAGCAAATTTTCTTTTATAGAAATTTCCCATGGGAATGCATTGAAAACCGAGTAATTCCTAATCGTACCATTTTTATGTTGTACGGATTCACCCCATAGGTGATTATATTAAGCAAATTTCCCTTATCTCTGGAATTTTCTATGTTGTACAGATTTCATGTTATTCAAACTTTTTGTTATACGAGGGTCCACTTTTTTTTTAAATGACAGCCACCTGGCATGGACTGGGCCGTCACTGCGAGGAACAACTTGAATTTCAGCAGGAAAGAGGACCATCCAGAGTGAGGAAACCCACAGGAGTTTGCTGATTGGGAGCCCAGAACTGTCAGTGTTCCAAGAGGGTGGGGACACCGACCTGTAACATGCTGATATGGGAATGTTGTCCACAAGGATATCCAAACACTGCCAAGCACTCATGCAAGCTGGGATCAAGAACAAGACTTCAAGATTTCCATGGTTCCTTGCCTTTCCCACGACTACCAAAACCAGACTGAATTACAGTGGAACGTTGACTTACATCATTAATCCGTTCCGGAGGTCTAGACATAAGTCAAACATGACTTAAGTCAAATGAACTTTTCCCATAGAAAGTAATGGGAAAGTGGATTAATCTGTTCCAGATGATGAAAAAGACACCCCCCCCCCAAAAAAAAACCAATTTAACACAAATTTGACTGGGATAGGAGATTCCTTCCGGGGATGTAAATGAAATGTCTCTTCAAAGAGAGGAGGAGGCAGTGGAATTATAGTCCACAAGTTATATGCCTCCACTTTTTAATGTTCATAGCAACAATGTCTTAACATAAGTTTTACTGATTTTTAGCCTGACGTTCCAAGTTCTGAACAACTCTATGCTTACCATTAGAGTCCCACAACTGTACAGCTCCCCAACTAAAATGCTTCCATTGTGGGCCAGAATTCTGCAGCCAGATTTTTTACAAGACTGAGCCGACTGTCTAACCAGCGGAGCCAGCCCCCAGCTCCCGGCCCTTCTTCTCCTCCAGCAGCAGCGGCGGCTTCGGTGAGGCCGAGGACCAGCTCCAGGTGCTCTGAGCTGGCCTCGCCGAAGCCGCCGCTGCCGGAGGAGGGGAAGAAGGCAGGAGCAGTTTGGAGACGGCAGCCGCGATGCTGGGTCATGGCTGCCGCCAGATTCCGGTGCCTTGTGCCGGGGCTCCGAGCTGTAAGTCAAAGCCTGCGGCTCAAGTCAAACAGGCCCTTTCTTGCTGCAAGTCAAATATGCTGCAAGTCAAGCAGCATGTAAGTCAAGGTTCCACTGTATACAAAACAGGAACATTTGTTAAGTTCAGCATATTTGATTCATGCTTTTGATTGCCCAGTTGCCAGTATTATTGATAGCATTATTTGGGGGGGGGGTGTCATTCATTCATTCATCCCACACCTTGCTCCTTTAAAAGGATCCAAGGTGGCTTACATCATTAAATGGCCGTATTGAAAACTTTAAAAAGTAAGTATACAAGTACCTGTACTTTAAAAGATCAAACATATACCACACTAAAAGAATGATAATTAACAAAAGCAACACCACAAATATGTTCAAAGCAGGAAGGCACAATTCTCAATTTAAAAATCCCACTCCTGCAGCCAGTCACTCAAGGAAAGCCTGTCTGAAGAGAAAAGACTTGCTTGCCGTTGAAGGACAGCAAAGATGGGCCCAGCCTGGTCTCCTATGGGAAGGAGTTCCAAAGTCTAGGTAGGAGCGGAGAAGGCCCTCTCCTGTGCCCCATAGAGGGAAACATAGTCCTTGAGATAGCTTGGAACCAAGCTATTTAGGGCTTTTACTGTGGAGCTGCTGTAACGGGGGTGGGGGGTATCCCTTTTTACTGACATGGCAGTACATGCACAATTCTGCACATAGAAAAACTGTTCTACCATGTTTCCCTGAAAATAAGACAGTGTCTTATATTAATTTTTGCTCCCAAAGATGTGTTACGTCTTATTTTCAGGGGATGTCTTATTTTTCCATGAAGAACAATACGGTACACATTTATTGTTACCTTATTATTGGGGAGGCCTTATTTTTTGGGGATGCCTTATATTTCAGTGAGAGGCAAAACTGTAACTAGGTCTTATTTTCGGGGGATGTCTTATTTTCGGGGAACCAGGTACTTCTTTACTGAAATTCCAGATAGGTAAAATTAAGACCAGCACAAATCAATATTAATTGGTAAAATATTGACTATTATTATGAACAGGCAGCATTCAGAGAGAGAGAGAGAGAGCTTGAATCATCATGATTATTCGAGTTTACACACCCACATCTTGCATCCCCTACATGTGCAGTGTGGTTACCTGGCTATTATGAAGTTGTGCAGTATATTGGTATTGTAGCAATATTGTGCCACCTGTTCTTTGTCAGTCTTTGATGGGTACTCTTACTGACCAAGAGTTATAATTTTATTTTTACTTTCCTGTGGAAAAATTCATGCTTGAGATGGATCAAAAAAAAAAAGAAGAAGTTTGCACCAATGCCTCCTCCCTTTCCCAATTAAGGGAGGACTCGGGGGACATTCTTGGACTGGAGATGGTCTAAACCTGGGGTGGACAACTTGTAGTCCTCCAGATGTTGTCTGATTGCAGCTCCTAACATTCCTTCCCATTGTTGGGAAGAGCTAATGACAAATGAAGTCCACCAACATCTAGAGGACTAAGCTTAGCCTAAAGCAGCCATGTCCAAACTTCGGTCCTCCAGATGATTTGGACCACAATTCCCACAGTCCTTTGCCATTGGAAATACAGGCTTGGAATTCTGGAAGTTGTGGTCCAAAACATCTGGAGGGTCAAAGTTTGGAGATGCCTGGCCTAAAGTAAACCCTCCTTTGTGCACAGGTGCCCAGTACCTATGCAGAAGGCTAGGTTCTTTTTTTTTTTTACTCTGCTCCATATTTGCTAAGCACCATAGACGTCAGTGGGAGCCCAGTTGTCACCTTAGTTTCTAATCCATGAAGTCTCCATCATTTCATCTGCATAGGCCCGTACTGAGTTATAAATCATGCAAATGTTGGAATGCAGGGGAATGTAAGAGCCAACATGCTGATTGGGAGCCCCACTTATGACAGGCCAAAATTCCCATTTTGAGGAGATTCAAGCTTTCTTTAATTTTCAGCTACAGGGAGGGTTACAAGTTCTAACCAATGTAGTTTTACCTATGTCTAGTGAGTAACAAGTCCCGCTGAACCCAAAAACACTTGCTCCCAGGGAGATGATAAACTATAGCCTAAATGTTAAAGATGCATTCCTCAATGATTTTTTTCTTTTTTACAAAACTGCCCCACTATAATAAAATAAATACCCTTCTAATGGTCATTTAAGCCAAATGGCCTGGTCTAAGCTATAGTAGTTTGAGACAAACAGGACTTAGAAAGGTTCCAGTCTATGATGAGTTATGATTTCTAAAAAAACCATGCAGTGATTGAACTGAAATTTAGGAATATGTTCTTTAGAAACTTTTAAAGGCATGCTTGTGTATTTAATAGATCGCAAACATTGTTACAGAAATGATGATTTTCATACATACAATGACTGTAGATCCGTTCACTGAAAGTATTTTTCAATTTACCAATACCACCCTAAATACACCTGGTCTTGAATGATTTTTTAAGCTAAACAAGGTTGGTGCATTTAGTCCCTGAATGGGAAATCTCTAGGTTTTATTGTAGGGAGACTCTTGACTGAAAACCTGGACGGCTGTTGCCCGTCCATCTCCTATTACATTGGATGGACCCAAGGTCTGAGTCAATATGAAGCAGCTTCCAGTGTTCATCCTTATTCTACTGACTTTCAGGAAAAGAGGTGGGGAGAAAAAAGTTGGCTGACATACAGATCCACATTCCGGCAACAAGTCTGCTCTAGAAGAACAGCTGTGAGGAAGCTTTGTCTTCAGAATTGGGCAGAGGGCAACTCTCCAGCCCTGGTTTAAAGCAGAAGGCTCTTTGTGCCTGGAAAATGACCTCTCTCGGATAGGCCGGTTCCTGGGTCAGTCATGAAGCCATCTCGCCTACCTGAATGGATGTTTTTAAAAATTGGGTGGGAGTTTTACCTCTAAAGCACTGAGAAACAACAGCAGCAGGTAAGCCAAACATTTCGGGAAACAAGTAAAGCAACTCAATTGTTTGTGTGGAGGACAGACTTCAAGCCGGACATCATATGGGCACCAGAATGAAGTGGGTGTCAGAAGGGAGCATGGTTTACACCAGGCATGTCCAAACTTCGGCCCTCCTGATGGTTTGGACCACAACTCCTAGAATTCTAAGCTTAGATTGCCAATGACAAAGGACTGTGGGAGTTGTGTTCCAAAACATCTGGAGGTCCAAAGTTTGGAAATGCCTGGTGTACACTGAGAGATCCTTTATATTGATTGGGGAGCATCTTGTCTCATGAAGTCCACTGCCATTTTCCATGCGGGCTGGAGCTTTTCAACCTTGAAGTCCAAAACATCTGGGGAGTCAAAGGAGCTTTATATGCTCTCAGACATCTGCTTCACACTTCCTTTAAAATTAGTAGTTGAACATGCCTGGTCCTTACTGTTTTCCTCACAGGGAAAACAATTATAGATAAAACTCCAACCCAAACAGAAAACCAGAGAGGGTGGCGTCAGAGTGACAAGCAGGCAACAGTCAAACAAGGAATTTTAATTCTATACAGCCAGCCAGAAAAGCATATTCGTGTTGGACTGGTTAAAAATAGATTGTCTCTCAGTTGCTGTCTCCCACTGAGTCCAGATCTGGGCCACGCTTAGAGCAGTCCCACTGAAGTCAACAGGATCTAAGTTAAAAACAACTAAAGTCCAAATCATTGCGGCTGCACTTTTCTTCAGTGTGACTAAGGCTGAACCTTAATTAGCTGATAATAATAATGATGATAACAAGCACCTTTGAGCGGCAGAACAGCAAAGGACCCTATGGATCAAGGAGGAAGAGTAGTGAACTGAATTCGCAAACTCTAAGCCACGGAACTATCCAGCAGTTACAAGCTGACAATTAAGGCATCCGACCCTGTGCAAAATCCAAATTCCTTCCACCGTAACAGATGTCAGAAATGATTTAGGAACACCCCCCTGACCTTGCCCTGTGTTGGTGCTAGCATCATGATGATAAGTTTTTGGACTGATCTGGAGTCACTTAGCTCCTCCCCTTCTCCAACTCCTCCCTTTTTGGGGGGGCTGTTCTGCCAGCACAGCAGTGATACGGTGAAGATCCACTTGTGTTAGCAGATCTGGGATCAGGTGACACAAGTGGATTGTGCCAAACAAAGCCAGTTGCTTTAACACTAGGAGCCTCAGTCCATTCTAAACCCATTGCATTATCTTTGGATTACACTGCTGGTCTAAATCCGACTCTGCATTGAGTGACACCGCAGCTGAAGACTGACTTACGAGGCTGACTACGGAGGCTGTTTAGCTTACTTTTTTTAAAAAGAGTTCTGTGCGGACAGGCTGCTGTGTTGTTAAAGACGGTGATCAGACAATCTCTTTGCTAGAGTGCACCAGCCCCAGCCACTGATAAATTCAGATACTGAAACTAGTGATAGATTAAGCAAGATGGAAAATGGATTATACAATGGGTTGTTATAAACTTATAAATTGTACTAGCAGAAATTATAAGGAAAATAATGTACTATATTGTGTTACAGTAAGGTTGTTAATAAAGACTGTAAAAAAATTATATATATATATATATATATGTTTTCGTAGATTTTCACGGGTATAGGTATGCATGTTAGGGTGGATTCGGGTTTCTTCCCGTGTAGAAATCTGGTTGTTTTGGCGACGTTTCGACGAGGTCTCACTCGTCATCTTCAGGCTGGTGTTCTGGCTTCTTTCTTCTTGAAGCAAAGCGTGATCTCAGTTGAAGTCCTTCTATAAATACTGCTGGGGGGGTGTGGTTTGCTTGCTCTGTTGCTGATTGTAGGTTCGTTTGTTCTTTTGTGATCTGCTGTGTGGCTGAGGCGATCGTTAAGGGATTAACTGCTGGTGGGTTAGATGGCTGTTTAGAGACATCCCGTGTGGGTGAGGTGCTGGATGTGTGTCTATCAGCCTTTTGTTTCTTAACGACCTTGGTGATGGGCGTTCTGGCAGCATCCTGGGCTTTGGTGGAGTGGGGTCCTGTGTCTTGTGAATTCATTTTAGTCTGGCTACGTGTCTGTGGTCTCCCAATGTTTTTTTGGCGTGTGTAGGTGTGCTCCATGTGGTGACTGGAGTGGGGTGCAGCAGTAGATGGTGCAGTCGTGGTCTTGTTATTGGATGGTGGTTTCGTTTATTTGGCCACACGGGAAAGATAAACTGAACAACTTCCTCACACATCTCAACAGCCTACACCCCAAAATACAATTCACTATGGAAATAGAAGCCAACAACCAACTTCCCTTCCTGGACGTCCTAATCTACAAAAAACCCGACGGCTCCTTAGGACATACCATCTACCAGAAAAAAACACATACAAACCGCTACTTAAATGCACAATCACACCACCACCCTGCACAGATCAACTCCGTAGCAAAAACCCTCATCTCCAGAACCAAACGCCTCGCTGACAAAGACCACCTAAAAACTGAATTACACACTCTCTCGAATGTTTTAATTGCAAACGGATTCCAAAAAAACACCATCACCAAACTAATCCAAAAGGAAACACCCCCCAAGAACCAAGAAACAGAAGAGAACAACGGCACTGCCCTCCTCCCTTACATCAAAGGCACCACAGACAAAATCAGCAAAATTCTCCACAAACACAATATCAAGACAGCCTTTTGCACCGACCAAAAAATAGCCAACATTTTAAGAAACCCCAAAGACAAGATTGAGCTAGAACACCAAGGAGTCTACGAAATACCATGCAAAGTCTGCCCAGCCACATACATCGGACAGACAAACAGGAGAATAAGCGCACGCATCGCAGAACACAAGAACGTAGTCAAAAAAGAAGAAAAATCTTCCTCTCTCTTCCAGCACATAAAAACAACAGGTCATGAAATTGATTTTGAAAGAACCAAACTCATCTCCAAAACTGAACACTTCAACAGTCGAATAATCATGGAAGCCATTGAAATAGAGAAACACCCAAACAACATGAATAAACGTGATGACACCTCCCGCTTGCCTGACATCTGGAAACTAGCCCTGGTCAACAGACGAGCCTCTGTCACAAAGAC
>JAHTLZ010003241.1:0-10717 GCA_023846285.1 Phrynocephalus versicolor | reverse complement strand
TGGCCTGATCCAGCATGGCTCTTCTTATGTTCTTATGTTCTTATGTAGTTTTCTCAGACACCTTTGAAGATCACCTGAAACATGTCAAGACTGTGCTTCAATGTCTGCATGATGCAGGGTTAACAGTTAAGGCTTCAAAATGTCAGTGGTTAAAAGGAAGTTATATATTTGGGTCACTGGGTTGATAGTGGAACCATTGAACCTTTGCAAGCTAAAATTGAAAGTGTAAAAAATTGGCCAGAGAACAAAAAGCAAGTTCAATCCTTCCTTGGGTTGGTTGGCTATTACAGGAAGTTCATTCCTTATTTCAGTCAGATAGCAACTCCTTTAACTGAATTAACACGTAAAAGAATGCCTGTTAAAATAGTATGGTCACATGAATGTCAGATTGCTTTTAATATTTTGAAAACTAGTCTAATTCAGTATCCGGTGAATCTAAGCAGAGCTACTACTGAGAGAGAAAAAGAGACAGAGGACAGCACTGGTAAGTTTCTGGGTTGGAGCAGTTCAGCTAGGGCTGTTTGACCTCTGTTTTACCTCTGCTTCTGCTAACTTTAACTGCTCATTTAAATACAAAGAGCCATTAATCAGCCAAACAAAGGAAGTTGCTAGGAAGCAGGGGTGGTGCCAGACTAAGCCTTCCACTGAGCTTGGGGGTGGAGTTACACTAAGTGTTTTCCCCCTTAAGAAGCATTTGAGCCTCAGCATTTGAGCCTGGTGTGTGAATCTAAGCAGAGCTACTGCTGAGAGAGAAAAGGAGAAAGAAGATAGCACTGGTAAGTTTCTGGGTTGGAGCAGTTCAGCTAGGGCTGTTTGACTGGCCCGCACGCCTGACGGCACGCGAGATTTTATTTTTAACATAAAAGGAGGAACAGTGGTACTAGATTATTATTTCCAGATTAGTAGGTAGTAACACTGTAAAATCTTCAAGGCCAAGAATACTGCACTCATTAAAATGAAGTCTGAGGGAGCAGTTGTAGTTACCTGTAATACTTGTGCCATGTTTGTCATCTTGACAAAACACACAGAGAACTACACTTGCTGCAAGTGCAAGCTGGTTGCACTATTAGAAGAGAAGGTCCAGGAGCTAGAGGCCCACATATCAAACCAGCAACATATTAAGGAGCTTGAGCGGTTGTTGGACAGAGCGGAACAGACTATCCAGGTCCAAGAAGAGACAGGGCACACTTCTGAAGATGAAATCACTTCCCCAACCCAGGAGGTAGATGTGTGGAGGAATGTGACTCCAAGGAGTAGAAGGCCAAGGGATCGCTCAGAGAGTCTCATATTGTACAATCAATTTGAGGCTCTTTCCCTCATCACACCTCATGAGGCACACACCAAGGAACAACTGGTTCCACCTGAGGATCTCTCCCTCATCACAATTGATGAGATACAGGATCAGGTACATGTAGAAGAACAGGCTGCAGGAGAGAAGCTCCTTCTGCTAGGGGATTCTATAATTAGAAATACGGAGGGATGGATTTGTGATGAGATTGATAACCGTACGGTCACTTGCCTGCCAGGTGCAAAGGTTGCAGATATCACGAGAAATCTAGATAGCTTGTTAGAGAGAACCGGGAAGGAGCCAGTGGTCATGGTACATGTTGGTACCAATGATGTCGGGAAGGCCAAGCGGTCAGTCTTGGAAGCCAAGTTCAGGTTGTTAGGAAGAAGATTGAAGTCCCGGACTTCCAAGGTAGCATTTTCAGAAGTGCTACCTGTTCCTCATGCAGGACCCGCCAGCCAGGCAGGCAGAGCTCAGAAGCATCAATGCGTGGATGAGGTGATAGTGTCGAGAGGAGGGCTTTAGATTTGTCAGGAACTGGAGAACATTTTGGGACAAGCCAAATCTGTTCAGGAGGGATGGGTTGCACTTGAATCATGATGGGACCAGATTGCTGGCACTCAACCTCAAAAAGGCTGCAGAGCAGCTTTTAAACTGATAACTGGGGGAAAGCCGACAGGAGCTGAGTGGCATCCGGTTCGGAACACCTCATCCACAGGGAATGAGGTTGGAAAGGGTAGACAATCACATAGAGATGACATAGCAGGTATTAGTACTGGGAGAATAATGGAATGTGATAGTTTGTCTACTGAAAATAATAGCTGGGGGGGGGGAGAACAAAGCAGCAGCTGTTGTTGCAGAACCCACTATACAGGTGCCTCTACGCCAATGCTCGAAGCGTCCGATCAAAAATGGGAGAACTTGAACATTTGGCAGCTAGGGATAACAGTGATATAATAGCCATAACAGAAACCTGGCGG
Source organism: Phrynocephalus versicolor (assembly GCA_023846285.1). Taxonomy (NCBI): domain Eukaryota; kingdom Metazoa; phylum Chordata; class Lepidosauria; order Squamata; family Agamidae; genus Phrynocephalus; species Phrynocephalus versicolor. Next base: position 8,449 of record JAHTLZ010003241.1, on the reverse strand, counting down.
AATGTACAGAACCAGTGAGATACAGCAATCCCAGGCTATAAACTCTATAGAAGGGATAGAGGGGGGCGGGTTGGAGAGGGCGTGGCCATCTACGTTAAAGAAGGGGTAAAATCCAGCAAAATGGAGATTGACAGAGGGTCTGACTCCACCATAGAATCACTGTGGGTTAAACTACCAGGTCCAAGGAGTGATGTGATAGTTGGGGTATGCTATCGCCCACCAGATCAAAAACTTGAGGGGGACCTCGAAATAAGGAGACAAATCATGGAGGTGTCTCAGAAGGATAGGATAGTAATCATGGGGGGCTTCAATTATCCCCACATTGACTGGGCCAATGCGAGCTCGGGGCAAGAAAGAGAAACTGGGTTTCTCGACTTGCTGAATGACTGTGCCTTAGAGCAACTTGTCATGGAGCCCACCCAAGAACAGGCAACTCTGGATCTAATACTGTCTGATACTCAGGACCTGGTCAGGGATGTGGATGTCTCTGAGCCTCTGGGGAACAGTGACCATGCTGCAATCTCCTTTGCCATGCATGTTGGAGGAAGAGTGTCAAGCAAATCAGACATAAAAACCCTTGGTTTTCGAAGGGCAAACTTCCCTCAGATGAGGAAACTAGTTAGAAAGAAATTGAAGGGGAAGGTTGGAAGAATCCAGTCTCTTCAGAGTGCATGGAACCTGTTTAAAACAACGGTAAGAGGCCCAGCACAAGTGCATACCACAAAGAAAGAAGAGTTCATCTAAGTCCAAGAGGGTGCCAGCATGGTTAACGAGTGGAGTTAGAGAGGCTCTAAAGCGCAAGGAGAGGTCTTTCTGTAAATGGAAATCCTACCCAAATGAGGAAAATAAAAAGGAAGACAAACTCTGGCAAAAGAAATGTAAGAAGATGATATTGGGGCAAAAAATCAAAAGTTTATCTATCAACTCATGGGCTCTGAGTTATCTGTGACAGATCAGGAAAGAGATCTTGGTGTGTTGGTGGACAGCTCCATGAAGGTGTCTCCCCAATGTGTGGCAGCAGTGAAGAAGGCCAATTCCATGCTAGGGATTATCAAAAAGGGGATTGAAAATAAAACAGCCAACATTACAATGCCATTATACAAAACAATAGTAAGGCCGCGCCTGGAGTATTGTCTACAATTCTGGTCACCGCATCTCAAGAAACACGTAGTGGAACTGGAAAAGGTGCAAAAGAGAGCGACTAAAATGATTACTGGGCTGGGGCACCTCCCTTATGAGGAAAGGCTAAAACATTTGGGGCTCTTTAGTCTGGAAAAAAGGCGCCTGAGGGGGGATATGATTGAGACGTACAAAATAATGCAGGGCATGAGTAAAGTGGATAGAGGGAAGCTCTTCTCCCTCTCACAAAAAGAACAGACAAAAGAAAATATTTTTTCACCCAGTGTGTTGTTAGTCTATGGAACTCCCGCCACAGGATGTGGTGATGGCATCTGGCCTGGATGCCTTCAAAAGGGGATTGGACAGATTCCTGGAGGAAAAGTCCATCACAGGTTACAAACCATGATGGAGATGTGTCATCTCCAGGCTTAAAACCAGGGTACTTCAAGGGCCAGGTGGAGGGGAGTGGTAGCAGGAGACAGATATCTAGTCTCATGCGCTCCCAAACGCATCTGGTGGGGCCACTGTGAGATGCAGGAAGCTGGACTAGATGGGCCTTTGGCCTGATCCAGCATGGCTCTTCTTATGTTCACTATGGTTCTGTTGATGCAACCAAGAATCGCATTGGCTTTCCAGGCTGCTGCGTCACACTGCTGGCTCAGGTTCAATTTCTGATCCACCCAGACTCCCAGATCCCTTTCTCAGGTACTATTTTCCAGCCAGGTGTCTCCCATCCTACATCTGTGCAATTCATTCTTTTTCCCTAGATGCACCACCGTACATTTCCCTCTGTTGAACCCCATTCTATTAGCCTTGGCCCAGGACTCTAATCTGTCAAGGTCCTTTTGGATTTTCATCCTATTCTCTAGGGAATTAGCAACCCCACCCAATTGGGTATCATCTGCAAATTTGATTAGCCTACTCTCAATTCCTTCCTCTAAGTCATTAATAAAGATATTAAATAGCACCGGACCCAGAACAGAACCCTAGGGCACCCCCACTGGGGCTCTTTAGTCTGGAAAAAAGGTGCCTGAGGGGGAATATGATTGAGACGTACAAAATAATGCAGGGCATGAGTAAAGCGGATAGAGGGAAGCTCTTCTCCCTCTCCCAAAATACCAGAACTAGAGGATAGCCGCTCAAATTGAGGGCTGGGAGAGTGAGAACAGACAAAATATTTTTTTATCCATCATGTTGTTAGTCTGTGGAACTCCCTGCCACAGGGTGTGGTGATGGCATCTGGCCTGGATGCCTTCAAAAGGAGATTGGACCGATTCCGGGAGGAAAAGTCCATCACAGGTTACAAACCATGCTGGAGATGTGTAATCTCCAGGCCTAAAACCGGGGTACTTCATGGACCAGATGCAGAGGAGTGGTATCAGGAGACAGAGATCTAGTCTCGTGCGCTCCCAGTGGCATCTGGTGGGGCCAGTGTGAGATACAGGAAGCTGGACTAGATGGGCCTTTGGCCTGATCCAGCAGGGCTCTTCTTATGTACTTGCTGACCCTTTCAAAGGCTCCTGAAGGAGGTCAGTCTTTCACCAACCAGCAGGAGGGCAACACCCAGGATGAGCACCCATGGATCAGAGTCCTATCCTTCCAACTCTGTCCCCCAGCCCCTGAGAGGCTTTCTGCTTGCCAGCCTGCTTGGCACGGCTGAATGCCTGGCCATGTTGTGAAGACCGGCAGCTCTGGGCCTCTTCTGTACAAGCTGCACTTTGTGCCTCACAGATCTTGCTTCGTTTTGGAGGTTGGAAGCCTCCCAGGGCTTATCAGCAGGATCAGACGCCAGCATGCCCAGGGAGAGCCATCTTGCTCTCCATGCCACATGTGGTCACAGGCATGGCAGCCAAGCTCACACACAGAAGCTGCCCCATGGCTGCTAGCCTTGTCCATCCCGTATCCCTCCCCCCACCCCCGTTGGCCTCCGGTCCTGGAGCCAGAAAACCTCGGCGTGCCTCTGGCTGGAGATGGTGACCAGAACGCAGCCACTGCTCCCCATGCTTCGGTCTTCAAAAGGGTCGTGTAGTCCCTGGTTGTGAGGAACAGGGTGCTGGATTTGAGGACCAGGCCCTGAGCCCTTATGCTGTTCCAAATCTTTGCCTTCTCAGCCCATGATGGAACTAAGCGCGCGCGCGCACACACGCACACACACACACACACACACACATCACGACACACAACCCAGCAGGCCTTTGGCCTGGTTCTTTGACATCCCTGGGAGCTCAGGGGCACGTGCCACAGAGGGGACACCTGGGAATGGACACCAGGCAAGGAAACCCCCGTGGCTTTGGCAAAAGTGCTGTTAAGACTGCTTTGGGCTCCTTGGTTAGCAGGCAGTGGCAGGCTCCCGTCTGCCGGTCGGTGCTACTAACGGGCCCTTCGGGAAGGCTGAGGAAAGGACTTGGTGCAGGGCAACCTGCAGGAGTTTCTTTGTATTACAGCTTTCCTCAGAGCACGCTTGCGAGCAAGAGGCAAAGAGTGCCTTGTCCCCCACCTGTGTAGGATTAAGAGGCAAGGAAGGATGATGGAGCAGCTGCCCTGCCGGAATCTGCCTGAGGAGCGATTGGTTGGCAGAAAGAATGAGAACCTTCACTGGGGGGGGGGCTGCCTCTCGACCCTGTGGCTCACCCAAGGATCACGGGATTCTTCTGTTTGGTTTGAACAGAGGAAACCCAGAGCTAAAGAGAGACAAAGGCTTACGCACCATAAGAGGAACAGTCCAAGCAGCTCTCGGTGGTGGTGGTGGTGGTGGTGGTGGGCACTGGGCAGTAATTATCTTCATTAAAAACATGAGAAGGAAAGCAGGTGCAAACCACACCATCTCCAGTGCCTCCATAGGAGTGCCATGAGTAAAGGGAAACAAACGAGGAGAACTAGAGATCTTAGTTCAGGTGGGCCAGTACATGACCTGCTTCCTACAAACGGCCTCCAAAAACCAACCAGGTACTCCCCCCCCCCCCCCCCCCTCCCAAATTCACCACTGATATGGAATCCTGTGCTCAGTTCTGGGCACACTTCAAGAAGGATGCCAGTAAACGGGAAAAAGTTCAGAGGAGGTCAACAAGGGTGAGGAGGGGGCTGGGAATCCTTCTGACTCCACCATGCAACACAAATCATGATGGAGAACAGACAGAGAAAATGCTTGTCCCAACGAAGGCACACACCTTCTGGCCTTTTGGGTTGCTAAGGGCAAACCGGAAAGGACCGCTTGATGTCTGAGGAAACGGCTTGTACAACAGGAGGGGAGGGAAAGGAGGAGAGAAGGGCCGCTGGCTTGGTTCTGGGGGGGGGGGCTCTTCTTGGTCAGGCCTTTCCATCAGGACATTCCAATCACGAACCTCCTCACCCCATCATCTGGTTTCCTCCTGCTCAGAGCGGGTGCTTCCCAGGCTGTCTTGTCTTGCTCTAGAGGAGACCTTGCCTTGTTGGCCTTTCCCTCCTTGGCGGGGCCTGTCCACGTCAGAGGCACCGCTGATGGGCTTAAGCCCCCTCCCCCTCCGACTTCACCTTCTCTGTGGCCCCTGAGGCTATCCTTGTCCCAGGCAGTAGCCCCATCCAGGTGGTGGCCTGCAAAGAGGGACCCCCTCTGCCTCACCCACTGACAAGCTTCCTTGAAAGGGCCGTGGGGAGCTCACAAAGCACCCCGTAGGTTCCCTGCCCCACAAGCCTCTCCAGTGCGGAGACACCTCTGGAGACCTGGCACCGAGTCCCTCGGCCAGCAGATCAGGGGCTCCCCAGCCCCCAGATCCCACCCTCCCCCAGCCCCCCAAGAATGGCGGGCAAGTAAGCCTACCTGGTTATGGCTAGGAGGGCACGGCACCCACTGCTTGGTGGGGCGCAGAGAGGTCGCTGGGCCCCTTGCAAGGACGACAGGCAGGCAGGCAAGCAGCCTCTAAGCACCATGGGGGTTGCATTCTGAGCCCAGCCCACCCTTCCGCCCCTCAGCCAGGCCCCCGTTTCCTCAACAAAAGGCACAGGCTCAGGAGTACCACAGAGGCACAAAACAGGTGGCAGCCCTCTTAACGTGACCCAAGTCAGCAAAGATGGGTGCCACGGCTGCCTTCTTCCCCCCACCTCCTTTGCCATCTCACTCTGCCCTTAAGTGCCTGCCATTGTGCGGCCTTGACCTTTTCCCCCCTTCTCGCCAGGAGCCACGGAGAAGTCTTGGCAGGACTCCGGGCCCAAGAGAAGCTGAGTCAGCAGATGGACAACTCAGAGGAAGCCTTGCAGGAGCTAGCCGGTAGGCCAGGGGGAGCACGGGCGGAGGGGAAGGGAGCCCCAACAAGAGACAAGGAAGGGGACCTATGCCCGCCTCCACCTCCGTCGTCTGCAGGGACGCTTCTCTACGGAGGCCACATCCTGGACCACGGAGACACGCAGGCGGTGCAGAGCCTCTGCCGGCAGTGCCTGGCCTGGGCCGCCCACCGGCAGCCTGGTTCTGGCCTCCAAAGCTTTCTGGCCGAGGTCCTTGCCCCCCCTGGCCCAGGTGAGCACTGAGGGCGGCCGGAGCGAGGGAGGTGGTGGGCCGGCGTGATGGGAAGAGAGGCGCCCCGTCCTTGTGTCTCCTCTTGCCCACTCAGAGCTCTCAGAAGAGGAGGCGGCTGCAGCCACCCTGCGTCGGATCGAGCAGCTCCCCAGCCCCGTGGACCCAGTGTGGGTGGGGCTGTGCAGCGGGCTGCAGCGGGAGGTGCTGGCCGAGCGGAGCCAGGTCCTGTTGTCGGCGCTGCATGAGTCCCAGGGCTACTGGCAACCCCCCAGCACCCCCAGTTGGCAGCAGGAGGAGAGAGACCTGGCGCAGCTGGTGGGGCAAGCCCTGGCCTTGATGCAAGAGCTGCAGGAGGGACTGCTCCGCTGCGGCCTGGAGGTGGGTGCGCGGGGCCTCCCTCTGCCCGGGCAGCCCCAGGCCAAAGCCCGCCCTCTGCAGCGGTTCCTGCTGGAAGAGGCCGGCAGCTTCCTCGTCCTGCTGAAGGAGGTGAGCAGGGACCTCGGCTGCACCCAGAAGCGCCTGCACGGGGAGCCCTGCTCCTCCCGCCGCTGCCACACCGTCGTGCAGGACCTGCGGCGAGGCCACCTGCCACGGCCCTGGCTGCCCTACACGCCCACCGGGCCCCAGCCTCTGCCAGCCTGGCTCCAGACGCTTCAGCGCCGCTGCCAGCTGCTGTGCACCTACCTGGGCTCCCTTGGGGGGCCGCCAGTGGCCCACTACCAGTTGGCTGCCTTCCACCACCCCCGCCGCCTGCTCCTCGCACTCCTCCAAGAGAAAGCACGGACTGAGAAGCAAAGCGTGGACACCTACCGCCTGGACCTGCAGGTAAGAGGGAAGGAGAGAGGGAGAGGGCGGGGCGCCCTTCAGCCAGGCCTCGGCCCGTGACAGACCCTCTCGCCCCTCCTCTGCCTCCTCAGGTCCTGCCCAGCTTGCTGCCCCCCAGCCATGCGCCAGAGAAGGGCGTGTACCTGAGCGGCTTGGAGCTCCACCACGGCCTGTGGAACACCCGCACCGGGCAGCTCCAGGAGACCCTGTCGGCACAGCCCTGCCCGCTGCCCCCCGTCTGGGTCCAAGCCACTCGGCAGCCTTGGGGCACGACCTCTGTCCTGCCTGGTTACCAGTGCCCGGTCTACTTGGGGGCACCCCAGGGGCCAGTAGCCCTCGGCAGCCACCACGCCATCATGCACTTGCCCCTCCCGTCCAAGATGTCTCCAGACTTGTGTGCCCAACGGCGGGTTTACGCCGTCAGCCTTTTGCAGTGAGGCCACCTGAGAGCCACACCCAGTGGGGCTAGCAGTAGCCACCCTGGGGACAGGGAGAGCAGGCCACGGGCGGTGCCCACCTCTGCTACACCTTGCTGTCTCTGTCGCTGAAAGTCCCACATGAGGGCAGAACCTGTGGGTGGCCAAACACAGCCAAAAGCCAGTACAGAAATAAAGTAATATATTAATGAGTGTGTACAAAAGCAGACCCCAGAGTTTTGCTTCTCTGCCAGACACTCTGGGCCCCACATGTCCAACTATAAATAAGGCGCTTTGGCACCCCGCTGTGGGGAGGCCTGGCCTGCAGGACCCCCCAAGCGGCCCCCTCCTCGCTCCGCCTCCCCCCCCGTCCCTCACTTCAGATCCACATCGAAGTCCAGAACGAGCAGCTTGGTCTCCTCCGTCCCGTTGCGACTGCCCACCGCACACACCAGCATCGTGTTGGAGGCACGGATGCGCCAAACCACCCCCCCGCTGCCCCCGCTTTCCAGTGCCACGAGGTTGCGGACAAACTCGCCCGTCTTCAAGTCCCACAACTTGACAGTGCCGTCATCTGAGCTGGTCACCACAAACTTGGAGCTGAACTGCAGGCACGTGACGGCGCTCTGGTGCTTGCTGGGACCTAAAGAGGGGCCGCAGGGAAGAGGCAGCCACAGAGAGAGAGAGAGGGGGGGGGGACTGAAGGAGCTGCAGCCCACAAGGCAAACAGAGTCCACTGTGCCTTGCAGAGAGGACCCCCTGGCCCACCCTGCAGATGTATCTGCAACAGTTGCGTGCCACAGACGTGCTTCTTGGCTCCACAGAAGACCAACAAAGAGCCCTTTTTGCAGCCATGGCCCCACCTGCAGTGGTCCTGGGACTCAGCCTCCTCTCTCTCTGGCCAGGCATTTCCAGAACTGATTGCTCAGCCTCCAGGATGCAGCAGTCACTGCAAAGAGCAGCTCCAGGAGCCCAGCCCAGCCCCAGCCCCAGCGCATGGGGGCCTGGCCTGGCCAGGCCTGCGGACTAATGGTAGCTACTAGTCAGCGGCTGTTCTGCCTGGCCTGGCAGAGGGAGACTGTCCCCAGCGGCCCTGCCCTGCCTTGGCCCCTGCACCTGGGCATCCCCCTCTACCCTCACGGGAGGGGGTGGTGGAGAGTGGCAGCCCTGCCCTCCTCCCCACAGGCAAGTCACTTGCTTGGCTGGTGAACTCCCCCCCCCCACCCGCAGCTCTCCCCAGGAGCCTCACCTTGCAGTGTCTGCAGGCACTGGCCACTCTTGATGTCCCAGATCTTGACGGTGGAATCGGCGTTGCCGGAGACCAAGATGTTGTCTCGCAGCTCCATCCCGCTCGTCAGGGACTGGTGGCCCATCAGGGTGTGGAGGCAGCTGCCACTCTCTGCATCCCATACACGGATGGAGGTGTCCAAGGAACCACTCACAATGTGCGTCCCGTCAAACTGGAAGACAAGCGGGGGAAGGGGGTCAGGACCGGTCGGAGAGGGAGGGGAGGAGCACCGGGGGGGGGGGCTCTGGAGGGTCTCACCTGCAGGGAGTAGACCCGGTTGGTGTGGCCTTGTAAGGTGTGGATGCAGCTCTC
>JAHTLZ010003240.1:0-17100 GCA_023846285.1 Phrynocephalus versicolor | reverse complement strand
GGTTGGCCTTTTCCTTCGTCTCTAAGCACAGCCACAAATGCTATTCCGCACGCTGGGAAATATTTTAATCACAAATACAAATGCATCTAGGATTAAAATATTTCCAGAACAAAAAAGAAGTAGAAAAGTAGAACTGAAAAAGAGAATAAGAAGTAGAAAAGAAAAATAGTACATTAGCCTTAAAATTTACACTCCCAAGGAAGCAAACCACCCCCGCTTTATTTGCTGCTCCTTAATAAGCTCTACAACACATGGGTCTCCCTGCCACCCTCCCCGACTGCCGGCCCCGGCCCAGCCGTCCACAGCCAGACCAATGTCCCCCTTGGCTCTTCATACATATACAGTGGTGCCTCGGATAACAACTGCCCCGGATAATGATTTTTTTGGACAACAATGGCAAATTTCCAGGTATAGGACTGCCTCTGATAACGAAATTTCCCTATGTGCTGCCTCGGGTAATGAATTGCAATTCTAGGTATAGGTCTGCCTCAGATAACGAATTTTCTCTGTGGGCTGCCTCGGATAACGAATTTTCCCTATGGACTACTTCGGATAACGAATTTCCAGCATGCATCAGTAAAAAAGAGTTATCCCGGGTGGCATTGCATCTGTACCCTTAAAGTGCACTTTATAAAGAGTTTTGAGCAAAACACCAGGTGTCTGTGCCTTTTTCCTAGGTTCCAGAATGGATTAATCGGTTTCCCATTCATTCCTAAGGGGAAACCGCATTTCAGATAACGACGTGTTTTGGATAACGACTAACCTCAGAGAACGAATTAAAGTCGTTATCCGAGGTACCACTGTATTTCACCGTATTCTACTATTTCTTTAAATTCTTAGGCTATCGGGGTCTATAAGATAACAAAGCGTCCCGTTGAGAAAGTGGTTGCCTTGAGAGGTTCTGCCACCTTCCAGATAGGAGAACGAGACCAGCTTTCTCGTTAGCGCAAGGCCCAAGAGGCAGCCATCTCCAAAGAGCCCAGAGAGATAGGGCAGACAACGGGAAGAACGGGGGAGAGGAAACCCTCAGCCCAGAGTGTGGCCTTTTAGCATGATGATATGGCATGATCCCACAACACGCTTGCTGCTGCAGCAGCTCCACAGGTTGCCAATCTGTTTCTGGGCACAGTTCAATGGGCTGGCTTTAACCTATAAAGCCCTTTACGGGCTGGGTCCAAACTATCTCAAGGACCGCTTTTCCCATGATAAGCCTCCTCATTTGTTAAAATCATTAGGAGTGGCCTTTTTCTCTTGTTCTCACCATCTTCACAGGCGCCTCTGATGGAGACATGGAAGAGAGCCTTCTCTATGGCGGCTCCCAGACTGTGGAACTCCCTCCCGCTGGAGGCCAGGCTGGGCCCCATCTCTGCTGTCTTTCCGGAAACAAGCAAGGGCCTTCAAGCAAACAACCTCTGTGATGCCCCATCGCAGGACACTTTTGACAGCTGCCGAAACATGCAAACGAAAGCCAGAGCCTGGCCCTTTCCAAAACCTTGTTCCAAACCCGTTGGGACAACAAGTATGGATGCTATTGTGGCCTGTAGCAATTGCCTGCACTCAGGGGAGGCCTGCAGCCCATGCACAAAACAGGCATACCAGCCATGAGACCTCTGTGTGTGTGTGTGTGTGTGTGTGTGTGTGTGTGTGTGACCCTCTTTTGAAAACAAATACAGGACAGTGTTAATAAACTTCAGTTTATTGCCTGAAATCTTTGAAACAGCCCAGAAAGAGTTCTGGAAGACTACGAAAGGTCTGGCCCAGCTACAAATGGACCAAAACCTTGCACCATGTCAACAGCTGACTACAGCAGAGAGGTCTGGGTAGCCCAGGGCTGCTGGCTGGGTGATTAATAGAGATGGTCATGAAATGAAAAAATGGCAATTCATTTTGGTTCTGTTCGGTTTAGGGTTTGGTTCTTTTTTTGTTTTTAACAAAAAATTCCAAATATTCGTTTCGTTGGTTTGTTTTGTTATTTGTTTTTGCCACTTTGCGCGATTTAATCCATTTTACTGCGCACGGGCGGGAAATTCTGGGACCGGGACAGCATGCCAGATCGATTCCCCCCCCCAAGTGCCAACCACACGGCTCCTAGGGCCAGGTTGGCACTGACTTTATTTTTAATATTTTTTTCTTTATTTTAGGGCGCCTCCTGGGCACCCCTGCGGCCAGGTCGGAGCTCCTTTTATTTATTTATTTATTTATTTATTTATTTATTTATTTATTTATTACTGCTGGCCATGTGGCCCACTCTACAGCTGTAGGCTTTTTTTTTCCGGTCGCCCCTCCCTGCAGCCAGGAAGACCGGACCTCCAGGAAGGACCAGCACCAGGTAGGAGACATCTCCAGCACCGCCATTAATGAAACGAACCAAACCAAACCAATTTTTTTCAGTTTGGTTCGGTTCATTCTACATCCACTCTGAGGTTCGTTATTTGTTTCATTATGTAGCGAAATGAATAGCAAATAACGAAACTAAAAGTTCATTTTGTGCCCATCTCTAGTGACTAAGGCTGCCATCTCCCGCCACCCCACCCCACCCCGCGGAAAGGCTCCCATGGAAGCTTTACTGCAACCGACCCCAGCGCAACCCCCATCTTGCTCAGCTCTTGAGCGATCTGGGGCCGTTTCCGCAGGAGGTCTTACCAGCAGGGGACCCTCAACTGAAGCAGCAGAGCAAAGGAGCTTATGATTTTTGAAAACAAATGGATGTCAGAGTGCACGAAAGGAAGCTTTTCCGATTTTTAAGGAGGGGCATTTTAAAGGGAAATATCTGGGGATTAGTTAGCTAACAGGTTTAGCCCCCACCCCACCCCCCAAGATCTAGGGTGTCTGCGTCCAGACACTGATTGTCAACCCTTGTTTTGGAGCAAGTTCTTTTCCAAACCGTGTTTACGACCCACCCACCCCAAGCATCCACCCTCCTCAAAATCTATTCCATGCCTCACCCCGACATCCATCTATGCCCCGCCGCCGCCCCCCCCGCAAGATGAATTCCCCCCCCCAACTTTGGGGGATGGAGCAGGCCTGTCTCTTCTTTCCCCCCCAAGAGTTCTGCTGCTCTGCAGTCTATGGAAGACCCAGGTGGGGCGGGGGGGGCAAGATAAGGGACCCCTCCCATTCCATCTTTGCCCTCACGGTTCTTCTCCACTGCTTTGCAGGCTGCACGAATCAGCAACACCTGGATATAAAGGCGCGGCTTCCCTTCATTTTTGCCCACTTGCCTTTGAAAAAGCCACTCATAATGCTGTGGTTTGTGATATAACAAATGCACTGAGGAGAGCTGCAGAAGGGCCTTGGGATGAAAAATTCATATTCCCTTTTCCCTCCACGCCCCCCCCTCTCGGTTGCTGTGGGCCTCTGTTGATGTATCTGCACAAAAGATGCTTTGCTCCTGACATAAATCTTTGAATTCAGCATCTCCTTTAGAAAGAGGGGAGGCCGTGGGGAGGGGTGGGTGTAAAACACTCTCCCCCCCCCGCCCCAGCGAGAGAAAATGAATCCACCCAAGGCTCGGCTCAAGGCCAGCATTGTTGTGCCCAAAGTACAGGGACCTGGTTCAAGTTCAGCGCCCCACCGCAGGCCAGGGCTCCCCCTCCCCCCACCCACAATCCCCTGGGCCGCAAGGAGAAGGAGCTGCATCGCTGGGGCTCCCCGGGGGCCACTCCCCATGGAAACTGACGAGAATGTGATCACACACTGCCCCCCCCGCCCCATTTGTATGAACATTGCACATGCCTTCCGAAATTGGACTCTCATTAGCCAAAGAGCTCCAATGGCAGCTCTCCGACACGGGCAGGAGGCTGGACTAGATGGCCCTTGGGGATCCCTTCCAACTCTGCCATCTGGTGAGGCTGTGATATTGCCATCCCTTGGGGCCTCCCAAGGCACCAGGCCAAAGCGTTTGCAATGGGTAACATTAGAAGCCCTAAAATAAATATACAACGAGAGGCAACAGCCTTTCTCTGCTGCCTCTCCAAATGCAGGAAAGTGCCTCCTCCCTTCTCCTGCATGCAAACACGGGAATCCAATGGTTGAGATCAGGCCATTCTGAACCAGTCCAATGCTCCTGGCGGGTCGACCAAAGTCAGGCGCAAGCAGCTCTGAGTCACACTCGGAAAGTAAAAGAAAAAGAGTCAAAAAAGACCTGCTCCTCTCGGCAGAGTTTGGTGCACTTCAGGCCTTCCAGCCTCCACCCAACTTCTGAGTTTGGGGGGGGGGGACAGGACAGCCATCCTCGGAGGCCAGGGGCCAAGGGTGACGGCAGCCAGGGTGGCTTCTGGTTTGCTGTGAGTTTCCCGTGACGTTTGTGGCCGCACAGGATCGGAACCCAGGACCTCCCAGCTTTGACTCCCAGGGGCCATGGCACAGGGGGACCAGCTCTCAAGACCGCTGGGCGTCACCTGCAGCCCCATTTGCCCCAAACTGCTCCAGGAGAAACTGTCCTTCTCCACTTCCGCCTTGCAGTCTCCTGCACTTGGATGTAGCTTCCTCGCTTTTGAGAACAAGGCACGCGTGGGAGCATCAAAGTCCTGAAATGTGGGTGTGGAGGCCAGTACCCCATGTTGCACATGATGACTGCTCCTGCAGAGCTATATTTTAAATTCCTGGGAATTGCCAGGGAGGGAAAGGGGGGGTCCTTCTGTCCCTTCCGGCTCCTGCTTCCTAGAAAGAGCCACAGCCCTCCTGTCTTTCATTTATATCCCACCCCTCTAGCCACTAGGCCTCTCCCCATAACAACAATGGCATGTTTTTCCAGCAGCAATTACACTGGCTGTAAATCGTCCTCTGCAGAGTTTTTCAAATAAATGATGCAAAATACAGTAAACAATAAAAAGGTCTCCGTGTGCCTAATGCTTGGGGGGGGGGTGAGAGGGGGACTTCTTGGTGGCTTCTGCTCCCAGCCCCCTCCCATCATCCTTCTGCTACTAAGAACTTTCTGGCCACCTCTCCACTCCTGTGGCCTACTGGCCCACTGGCCCAGGCTGAGGGAGCATCTCTCTGTGGGCAGGTGCAAGCATTTCTTCTTACCCACCTGCTGTTATTTTTTCTCTCTCAATCCCATGCAGTTTTAATATTCTGGTTCATCTCCTTCTGCCGGTGACTCTGAGAGCACACGTGCCTGGCTCCTCAACTCCAGGAGAGGCAGATCCTGGGCTTGGCCTAGCTGCCCTCCTCCTCAAACTGCCTTTTCATGTTATCACTTCCGGCCTTCCTGTTTGCACCCCTTTCCCCATCTATTCATAATAACCTCTGGTCATGAGCCAGTCTGAGTCTGAAAGGGAGGGAGGATGGAAGCAACCTCCCTCCTGAGCGAATCAGGCCGGAGGGTCTGAGCCCTGAGTTTAAACTCACCCTCCAGGCCTTTGGTTTTCCTCTTGCACCCCCCACCCCAATTTAAGGGAATCCAGGCAGAAAAAGCTCAAAGGGGGCTCAATACCATTCCATCCCTCTGAAGAACGTGACAACTGGATCAGTGGTCTTCCTGAATGCTTTCCTTGCTTAATGTTACACACAAACCAAACTTTTGTTTCAAGCAAACTGACAGAACCCCTGACAGAAACAGAAGGCTTACTTCTTTCCCAGCGGACTCTCAAGGCACTGGTTTTAATGACATAATAAGCGCTGTTGTGGTTTTGCCAGAAGAAGACATGTAGGACGAAGCCAATGAAAGGAGCCATTCCATTGGTAGAGTTGGAACTTGCAATCCTCCTGTTGAGCACAAGGGCAACTGCAAAACCAGAGGTGGTATATATTCCTGTTCAAGTTCAGCCCCACCCCATGCCTCACCTTCATTCTCCCTGCCTTCGAACCGGAGTTGCCAGTGGAGAACCTCTTCATCTCTTACTCCTGACTCGCCACCAGCATCCTTTGCACATGCCCTGACCCTGACCCAGGTGTGGGTGTCCCCATGTCACTGCCCGCTTTGCCCGGAGTGCTTCACCTGGCTGCTCGTCATCACGGTATGTTGCCCATCGCGACAAGTGTCTTATGGCAGCCGGCTCCCAGCTGGCCAGAGGGACGCCCCGTCCTCCCTTCACTCTTCCCTTCCAGTGCTCTCTCTACTGAACCACTGGGGCGAGTGGTCGCCCTCAAGAGGCAACTGCAACATTTCTGGGACCTTTTCTGTCCAGCCTCCAAAGGCCACAAGGTGATCTTTCCCTTCTGTATTCGGCACTGGTTAGGCCTCGCCTGGAGTCCTGTGCTCAGTTCTGGACACCGGACATCAAGAAAAATGCTGACAAGTTGGAACAAGTTCAGAGGAGGGCAACAAGGAGGAGGAGGAGGCTGGGACACCGAACCCTTCAAGGAAAGATTGCAAGGACTGGGGCTGTTTAGCCTAGAGTGGCTTTCTGCCAGAGGGGCAGGATATAAAAAGGTAGAAAGGTAAAGGTTCCCCCTGCGCATGCGTGCTTGTTGTGTCCGACTCTAGGGGCAGTGCTCATCTCCATATTCAAGCCAAAGAGCCAGTGTTGTGCAAGTCCGTGGCCATGTGGCCAGCATGGCTGCAAGGAAACGCTGTTTTACCTTCTCGCTTTTGAGCTTTTTACGGTGGTACCTATTTATAGACAGCGGTACCTTATATAAAGGAATTAATTTGTTCCAAATGAAATTATGTTAATTTTCCTTTATACAAATTTCCCATAGGAATCCATTGAAAACAGAGTGATCCTATTTTTCTGTTGTACAGATTCGCCCCATAGGTGATTATGTTAAGCAAATTTCCCCTATCTCCGGAATTTTTTATGTTGTACAACTGTTATGTTATACAAACTGTTTGTTATACAAGGGCCCACTGTACTTGCATTTTACATGCTTTTGAACTGTGAGGTTGGCAGGAGCTGGGGTTAACAACGGGAGCCTGCTGTGCTGCGTGGCACCCAGGATTCGAACCGCTGAGCTGCTGACTTTGTAGCTGACAGTTTTCAGTGCTCTAGCCCAGTGGTTCTCAACCTTTAGGTCCCCAGATGTTCCTGGACTGCAACTCCCAGAAACCCCTTCCAGCACAGCTAGTGGTGAAGGCTTCTGGGAGTTGCAGTCCAGGAACATCTGGGGACCCACAGGTTGAGAACCACTGCTCTAGCCCACTGAACCACCACAACCCTCTCATAAATCAAATAGATAAATTAACAAATATAAATAGAGAAAGGAAGATTGAGGGGAGGCAGGAGAGCACTTTTCGAACACTTGAAAGGCTGCCACCCAGAGGAGAGGCAGCCTCTTTTCTCCAGGATCCCAGGCCACACATGCAACAATGAGCTCAAGCAGCAAGAAGGCAGATTCCAGCTGAATATCATCAGGAAAGACTTCCTGTTAGTGAGGCACAGTAGCGGAACCAATTACCTCAAGGGGTGGTGAGTGCCGTGGCACAGTGGTTAAATGCCTGTACTGTAGGTAAAACTGTGCTCACGACCTGGGGTTCAGTCCCAGGTAGGTGGCTCATGGTTAACTCAGCCTTCCATCCTTCTGAGGTCAGTAAAATGAGTACCCAGCTTGCGGAGGGGGAGGGGGCAATGTGTAGCCTGCATGCTGTAATTAAGAACTGTAAACCTCCCAGAGACTACTTGAAGTGGTATGGGGCGGTATAGAAGCAGAACACTTTGCATTTGCTTTGCTTTGCTCCAACGCTAGAGGCCTTCAAGAGAAATCTGGACAAGCACCTGACAGATATCCTTTGAGATGTATTTCCTGCCTGGAGCGGGGGGGGGGGGTAGGGATGGGGGTGGGTTTTAGGGTCTTATAGGCCTCTTCCAGCCCTGTGGTTATGTGGTTCTTCTCTTGGTAAATCACAGCCCTTCTCCCCTGGTCCAAAGTCTGTCCTTTTGTATGAGGGTGTCTGGATTCTATCCGTCTTTGCTCTCGGGCATCCCATTAATCAAACTACAACAAAACCCAGGTCCCATCACCACAGGAGGTTTCCAAGAAGGTCACTTTTATATTAACAAGACTTTCTCTTATGGCAGGGCTGTTCAACTTTAAACAGGCCAAGGTCTACTTTTTCCGGCCCAAAGCGCCTGAGGGCTACTACACTAAAACCTCTACTTACGAATTTTATCTGTTCCGAGCACATGCTCATAACTAAAAAAAATTGTAAGTACAGCAGCGGTTTCCCATAGGAATGCATTGAAAACCAATTAATATGTTCTGGAGGGAACAGATTTTCATGCACCATGGCCCTTGAAGAGCCCTGCTCGGCTGAGACAGTGGGCTGGCAGACCCAGAACTTTGCTGGGGGCAGTGGTGGTCCTTGGGATGGGGGAGGGAGGGGTGGAGAACGCATCCTCTCACTTTTTTTAATTGATAGCTGGTGGGCTACTTTTGAACCTTTCACGGGCTACCAGTAGCCCGCGGTCTACCTGTTGGGCAGGCCTGTCTTATGGTATAGATGGCGTCTAAGAGGTTACCTGATGGAAGTTTGTAAAATCATACATGGTGTCGACAAAGTTGATAAGGAAAAACTGTTTCCCCTCTCACACAACACTAGAACTAGTGGACACTCCATGAAACTTTTGGGTGCTAGATCTCAAACAAATAAGAGGAAGTAGTTTTTCACCCAAAGAATCACTGGTCTGTGGAACTCCCTGCCAGAGGAAGTGATGACATCTGTCAGCCTTGACAGCTTTAAGAAAGTATTGGACAAGTTCATGGAGCACAAGGGTACCAATGGCTATCATGATGGATGCCTAAGGACAACCTCAGGGTTGGAGAAATAGGCAGGATATCTCTCAATGCCCTTTGCAAGGAATCATAAGCAGGTGAAGACATCTGCTTGGGAATACCCTGAATCAAATGGTGAGCCACTGTGTGAGACAGAATGCTGGACTAGATGGGCTGTGGCCTGTTCCAGCAAGGCTGTTCTTCTGTTCTCAGTTCCTGCAGTTTTTAAGAACCTACACATTTCCTCAGTACTGGGGAAAGAAAAATTTCAATCAAAAATAATTCCATTAGCACCTAAAAACAATTAATAATATTGGTGAATCTAAATTGTGCAACTTGGATTAACTACAAACCACAAAGATGATGAATAAATAATGCAGTACAATTATGGGGAATAAATTTTAATGCTCTGATTAAAATGCCAACAAAACAAGTAAGTTCATGATTTCAGAACAGAAGTGCCCTCTCCCCCCGCCCACCACAGCCCACACCCCGAGTGCCAGGTAGTCAGTCTCTACAATCCACCCGTGGCCCAGGTTTGAAGAAACAAATGCAACACTGCGCTTCACCAACGCAAGCACAAGGTCCCGATGGAAGGAAGCCCCACAAAGGCTTCATCTCGCAGACCTTGACCCTGGATGCTCTCCCTGGCACCAAGGCTTAAAGGGGTGATCAACAGGCAGCAGCAACATGCCCAAAGAGGGACCAGGGTGGCCAGTGGCCTGGAGTCCAAGCCCTGTGAGGAGTGGCCGAAGCAGGCAGACACACTTAGCCCAGAGAAGAATGAAGGACCAGGACACTCAATGATGGCTGTTCTCAAATATCTGGACCGCTATCATGCATGGGGTGAGTTGCCTCGCCGAGGCTGTGAGCTTCAACCGTGGGTTTCCTGCACAAATAGAGGGTTGGACTCGGTGACTCTCAAGTTCTACCCCAACCCTACAGTATTAAGATTCTACTCCATGCTCCGGTGGTTGAGACCGACTCCTCAGAGCAGCCATTCTCCCAGATGAGCTCCTACCACTGCCCATAAGAACATAAGAACAGCCCTGCTGGATCAGGCCAAAGGCCCATCTAGTCCAGCTTCCTGTATCTCACAGTAGCCCCACCAAATGTGTCTGGGAGTGCACGAGACTAGAGACTCCCCTGCATCTGGCCCTTGAAGGACCCTGTTTTTTAAGCCTGGAGATTACACATCTCCATCATGGTTTGTCACCTGTGATGGACTTTTCCTCCAGGAATGTGTCCAATCCCCTTTTGAAGGCATCCAGGCCAGATGCCATCACCACATGCTGTGGCAGGGAGTTCCACAGACTAACAACACGCTGGATGAAAAAATATTTTCTTTTGTCTGTTCTTACTCTCCCAGCCCTCAATTTGAGTGTATGTCCCCTAGTTTTGGTATTTTGTGAGAGGGAGAAGAGCTTCCCTCTATCCACTTGACTCATGCCCTGCATTATTTTGTATGTCTCAATCATCTCCCCCCTCAGGCGCCTTTTTTCCAAACTAAAGAGCCCCAAATGTTTTAGCCTTTCCTCATAAGGGAGGTGCCCCAGCCCAGTAATCATTTTAGTCGCTCTCTTCTGCATCTTTGCCAGTTCCACTATGTCTTTTTTGAGATGCTGTGACCAGAATTGTATACAATACTCCATGTGCGGCCTTACTATCGTTTTGTATAATGGCATTATAGTGCTGGCTCTTTTATTTTCAATCCCCTTTTTGATGATCCCTAGCACGGAATTGGCCTTCTTCACCGCTGCCTCACATTGGGTAGACACCTTCATGGAGCTGTCCACCAACACAACAAGATCTCTTTCCTGATCTGTCACGGATAACTCAGATCTCATGAGTTGATAGATAAAGTTTTGATTATTTGCCCCAATATGCATTACTTTACATTTGGCTACATTGAAACACATTTGCCATTTCGCAGCCCATTCCCCCAGTTTGGAGAGATCCTTCTGGAGCTCTTCACAATCTTCTCTGGTTTTTACCACACATAAAAGTTTCGTGTCATCTGCAAACTTGGCCACCTCACTCCTTATCCCTGTCTCCAGGTCATTGGTGAACAGATTGAAAAGCACCGGTCCCAGGACAGATCCCTGGGGCACACCACTTTTCACTTCTCTCCATTGTGAAAATTTCCCATTAACACCTACTCTTTGTTTCCTGGATCTCAACCAGTTCTCAATCCATAAGAGGACCTGCCCTCTAGAAGAATGTGGCTCTGTATTCACTTGCATCTGGCAAGGCACCTGGGAAAGATAACATCCCTGCTGAAGTTCTGAAGTGCTGCAAAGAGATCATTGCCATTGAACTGTACGAAATCCTCTGCCTTTGCTGGAGGGAAGGAGGGGTACCACAGGATTTGAAGGACGCTAATATTGTTACGCTTTATAAGAACAAAGGTGACAGGAGCAACTGTAACAACTATCGTGGTATCTCTCTTAGTGTTGTCGGGAAGCTGTTTGCACGTGTGATACTGAAGAGGCTCCAGATACTTGCAGAGAGAGTCTACCCAGAATCACAGGATGGCTTTCGAATCAACAGGTCCACTATTGATATGGTATTTTCCCTCAAGCAGTTGCAGGAAAAATGCAGGGAACAAGGACAGCCACTTTTTGTAGCCTTCATAGATCCTACGAAGGCATTTGATATGGTTAGTAGGGACGGACTCTTTAAAATACTCCTCTGGGTTGGATGCCCACCCAAGCTCCTTAACATCATTAGGTCTTTCCACGAGGATATGAAGGGAAATGTAGTTTTTTATGGCCTAATGTCAGATCCCTTTGACATCCAAAGTGGAGTGAAGCAGGGCTGTGTCATTGTGCCAACCTTGTTTGGGATCTTCTTTGCTACCATGCTGAAGTATGCCTTTGGAACTGCAACAGAGGATATCTATCTCCAGACCAGATCAGATGGAAAACTCTTCAATCTCTCTAGATTGAGAGCATAGTCTAAGGTACAGCTGAAATGTTTGCGGGATTTCCTCTTCGCTGACGATGCTGCCATTACTGCTCACTCTGCTGAAGATCTCCAACAACTTTGCAAGGATTGCAAAGAGTTTGGGCTAGAAATCAGCCTGAAAAAAACACAATTCATGGGCCAGAATGCGGACTCTCCTCCTCACATTACAATTTCTGCAAAAGAACTGGAGGTTGTCCACGACTTTGTGTATCTTGGCTCAACTATCTCAGATATACTCTCACTAGAGTCTGACCTGAATAAACGTACAGGTAAAGCAGCTACTATGTTTTCCAGACTAACAAAGAGAGTATGGCTCAATAAGAAGCTGACAGAACATACAAAGATACAGGTCTATAAAGCTTGTGTACTGAGCACACTTTTGTATTGCAGCGAGTCTTGGACCCTCCATGCCCGACAGGAAAGAAAGCTGAATACCTTCCATATGTGCTGTCTTAGGCGAATATTCAACATTACCTGGCACGACAAAGTTTCAAATAGCATAGTCCTGAATCGAGCTGGAATCCCTACCATGTACACTTTATTGAAACAGTGACACCTACGCTGGCTTGGACACGTTGTGAGAATGGATGACGGTCGGAACCCAAAAGATCTTCTATATGGAGAACTAATGAAGGGAAAGCGCCCCAGAGGGAGACCACAGCTGCGGTATAAGGATATCTGTAAGAGGGACCTGAAGGCCTTGGGAATGGACCTCAACAGATGGGAAACCCGGACCTCCGATCGCACTGTCTGGAGGCAAAACATACAGCATGGTCTACATAAATTTGAAGAGGGTTTTGTCCAAAAGGCAGAGGAAAAGAGGCAGGCACGGAAACAACGAAACCTGAGGACTGGGCAAGAAACAGAATACATCTGCCCCCAGTGCGGTAGAGACTGCCATTCCCGGATTGGTCTATTTAGTCACACTAGGTGTTGCTTTAGGATCTCTACTCCAGGCACAATACCATAGTCTTTCGAGACTTTAGGATGCCAATGATGATGATGATGATGATGATGATGGATGCCCAGGTTGATCCACGCCCTTCTGCTCCCTCAAAGAGCACACAACATAGTACCTATTCTGCTGAAATATTTATTAAAACATGCCAAGTGGGATTTTTATGTCCTTTGCAGACATAAGCATCCATCAGACTGACTGAGGGATAACCGGAGACGGCCCCCCACCTCCTTCGGAGTCAGACAGTGGCACAGAAAAGTGGAGGATGGAGAGGCTGTCATTGTTCAGGGGTCGGTGGGGTCCAGGCAAAATATCCAGCCCAAGCAAAAGTCCAGGGGCCTCCAGCCCTCCCCCCCGCCCCCACCCGCACATGCTCCTCTGCCCTTCCTTTGTCTCCTGACTGTGCTGAGCAAACAGACCGCTCCTTCTCGCCAGAAAAATCTTCCTGCCACATCAGCCCCCAACCAATGCACTGCCTCAGTCATCCTTCATCCCTTGTCAGCAAGTTTACCTCGTTCAGGCCAAAATGAAGCCAGAGGAGCAGAGGGCCAGGAGGAGAGGGGGTGGGGGGAGGGGCGGGGGTGCTGGGATGGTTCAGAGCAGCGAGAAGCACTTGGAAAGGTGGGCAGAAAGGGGAAGCAGACAGACAGACAGACAGACAGACAGACAGACAGACAGACAGACAGACAGACAGACAGACAGACAGACAGACAGAGAGCAAGAGAATAGAGAGGGGGAATCCGGAGTGGGAGATGAATTAGGGAGAGAAGATAGAGAGGGAGATGCCAAAGGGCCTTCCCAAAGCAAATACCAGGAAATTCCTTTCCCTTCCATAAAGGTGGGGGGGGGAGGGGAGAAGTGCCCCCAGAGGGAATGTAAGGATTCACTCACTCTCTGCTCAAACTCCATCCCTCATTCTGGCCAAGGGCAGTTCTTGATGCTCTGGGCAGGTGTGCCGCCACCCCAGCCAACCCCTTGAGCCTGCTGGGTTCACTGCTGGGGAGTCTTCCTGTTCCTTCACCTCTCTGCCTAGCCATGCCCACCCCTCTCCCTCTCTCTGCTGACACAGCCGCACCCCCCACCAAATGAGGTCTTCCACCCCAGCCCCGATCCATCAACATGCGCCAAACAAGGAGCTTTGGGAAGGAGGCATGTGTGGCCCTTAAGTCTTCGGGGCCAGCCATGGTGCATTCAGCGTTTCTGCCCCTCTCTGCCCAGGGAGGCCCGGTAAATGTTAAGCAAGGTGCAGGCTCGCCTGCCCCAACCCCCACCCCACGCTCCAGCAGCAGTGGAGGTGGCGACAGCCGACACGAGGTTCAGCCGTTAAAGAAGCGGCCCTTCCACAAGGCGTCCAAGTGCACAGGTGAGACCAAATGGTGGGAAAGCAGCGAAGGCGGGAGAGAAGCAAGTTAAGCCTGGGTGCCTCCATTTGGAGAAAAGAAGCCACCAGCCCAGGAACCTACTGAAAGACTGAGAGTGAGACCGGCCAGACGCATGGGGCAGAAGCACACAAACGCCAACTTTTTATTTTCATCCACGCAGCTCGTTGGATCTGTAGTGCAAGATCATTCTCCAGGCCCACCTGTGCCGCCTTCTGGCCTTTCGCCACATCTACCCCGAGAGCTGAGCTTCTCTTTCAAAACAGCCAGGCCAGACTCATTTGGAAAGCCAAGGCCTCCCCCTGAGAACCCAGGCAGGTTGGCCGAAGGACCATCCGCACATTCGGAGATCTACCTCTGCTCCTCAGATGAGATGGTTCTGGGGTGTGGGAAGAAGAGGGGCCGCAGGACTCGCCCAAATGTTAACAATCCCCTTCATTTATCTTATTTTGTCACGCAGGGGTCACCGTGAAATAAAGGCCTTCCTGAAAAGTTATGGCACCAGGTAGCCTGTCTGAATGCCCCCCACCTCTATCTTTTAGACCATGCTTCCATGGCCAGGCCAGGTGTGGGGGGGGTCTCACCTGTTCTGCTTGCTCATGTGTTGCCTCCGCTGAGGTCCCCCCTCTGTGCCCTGAAAAGGTGCCACCCACATTCCAAACCCCCAACTGCACCAATGGATGAGGCTGCCCCACAAGTGGCTGTGGGGATAAAGGGAAGGATGGTCCCAGCCCCCCCCCTTTGCAGAGGGAGGAGCCATTCCCCATTCTGCTTGGCAGGGCAGGGGGCACGGCACGGGCAGGCAAAGCCCAGGGTGACGGGCATAGCCAGGGCAGAAGTAGCTGTTCATGCAGAAGGAACAGACACACACACACACACACAGAGAGAGAGAGAGAGCCAGGCAACCCCACATGCCATAGAATGGGACACAGGTAGGGGCACGTGCCTTTGCCCCTTCCCCACTGCAACATCAAAGACCCTGCCAGGCAGAGCACTGGACTGAAAGCTGTTCCTCATCTTGAAATCTGTCCCACAAGATTGCAGAACGTACCGGCATTGAAGCAGGACCGCACACAGAGAAAGAAAGAGCAACGCACGCACTTGCGAGCAAAGATGTTCTATACTAGGAACCAGGCCAAAACGAGGGTATTGTTGAGCTGAAGTGACGGTGACGTGGGCTGAAGAATTCCTAGAGGGAAGGGCAGTGAACCACGGGGTGTGGGAGGTGGGGATTACAGACCCAAATAGGGGAGTCAGGACCACATCCTTGCAATTCACCGCCACCACTACCACCACCACCACCATCATCATCATGCACAACGGCGGACTAGGAACTTTGAAAGAGAAGTGGCAATGAGGATCCATCGGGGTCCGAAATGGGTGCAAAGCATCTCACAAACCACAAAGGCCTCCTACGGCTTTGCAGGTCCCACGGATGTGTGTGTTCCACTTCCAAAAGGACAGAGACCAAGTGTTGCCTCTCAACATAGGATGAGAAAGATGTCTGGTGATGGTCATTGGCCCAGAAGATACCGAGCCATCACCCGTCAAGGAACAGGGGGTCTCAGAATGTGGAAAGTCCTTCCACAACCGCACACACCGATTTTAGCTTCTCGTTGGGAAGTGTTGTGGCCGTTCCCTGGTAAAACCATACACAACAAGGAGGAAACGAAGGCACCTTCGGCCATCTTTGGCCCAGACCAGGACATGGTTTTGGAAACTGTGTCCAAGTCCATGGTTATGTCGGGATCCCTCCTTCACCCCTGGCGCCAGAGATGTGACCCGGAACAGCCTGGTGCAACTTTCCTCCTGGCAAAGATTCCAGCAGGGCGCCTCCGCCACCTCATGGTGTGTTCTCTCCCTCCTATTCCTGCCAAAATTTCGGCTGCAAGGAAGCCTGCTCTTGCTGACCAGAGAGACCTGCTACTCAGAGAACCCTGATCCACAAAGCCCACCTGTCCATGGCCCTGGGCCCCCAATTTTTATCTGTGCGCTGGGGAGGGAGGAGACAGACCCCAGGGCCAAATCTTTCTCTCTTGCCCCCTGCTCAAGAAGGAAGGAGACGCCTCTCATATGGTAGCCCCAGTGGCCACCACTGCTGCTATCGCAGAAGCGCTGGCCTGGACCGCACAAGGCTGGAGGAACCCTGCCTGCCTGCCTGCATGTCCACCCACCCACCCACCCACGCCTGCCTGCCTGCCTGCCTGCCTGCCTGCCTGCCTGCTCCCTGGCTCTCCCGTCTCCACTTCCAGGGGGAGGGGAAGGGGGGTTGCATCCATCCATCTGCTTCAGGAATGCATGACGGTGCAAATCATCACGGGTTGTTGTTTGAAAGCCAGGCGGTGTCTCCCCGCCCCACCCCCGCCACGCACCAGGCGACCGACCAACCCGCGACTTTCAGGGCCATGAAACCGGCAGACCCGCAACACACCGGCCTCGCGCGGGAGTGACCGCCGCCGCCGCCGCCGCCCGCCTGCAAATGACGCCCGACCGAGGACAGGTGCGGAGCCACGCGCCGACTTAGGGGAAGCCCCCCCCACCGCCTTTGGGCTGATCTGGGCAATTTTCGGAAGCGCCCCCCCCGGGGCGCCTGCCTTCCGTGGAGGCCGCTCGCTTCCAAAGCAGCCGCCGCCCGCCCCCTCCCCCCGCCCTCCCTGGCCCTACCATTGGGGAAGATCATCGGCGGATACCTTCGCCCCCCCCGCCCTCCCTCCCTCCCAGCCGCTCGCCGACCAGAAGGCACGGCAGCACCATGGCCCCCGGTGACCGGCGCCGCGCATCCGGAGCAACAACCCCGGGCGCGGGAAGGCAGCCCCCGCTTCCGACGGAGCCCCGCGCCCCCCAGAGCCCCCATCCCCAAGGCGGCTCGGGCGATGGACCGGCGGGGGGGGGGGAACGGCCGGCGGGCCCCGGGGGGGGGGGGGGAGGCATTAAAGAGGGGGGGACGGGGGGGGGGGCTGTCCGAAGGAGCGGCCGCGGCCCCACCGCCCGCGGCCTCCGGGCCCGCTCCGCCGGGTTCCGGCTCCTGCATCAGCAGCAGCAGCACCGCGAGTCCGGAGGGGGGGCGGCAAGGCGAGAGCTCCCCCTCCCCCGCCGGCCTCCAAGCACACACACGCACCGGGCGCGGCTCAGGGAGCAAGT
>JAHTLZ010003239.1:0-10414 GCA_023846285.1 Phrynocephalus versicolor | reverse complement strand
TAATAATAATAATAATAATAATAATAATAATAATAATAATAATAATACCTTTATTGTCAATGTACAACGTGTGCACAATGAAATTGGCTGAGTCTCCCTTGCCCACCCCCACCCCCATCCCACCCCCATCCCACCCCCATCCCACTAGCAACCACTCAGTCTTATTGGACCTGTGTACTTGACACAGAATGCGCCAGCCCACAGGTCAGTTTTTCTATATTTGTCATAGAATTATTTCCCATTCAGCAGTCTGACAGCCCATGGATAAAAACTGTTCTTCAGTCTGTTGGTGTGGCAGGCTATACTACGATATCTTCTACCTGATGGTAACAAGGTAAAGAGGTGCTGACTGTGTTGTGAATCATCCTTAAGAATTTTTTCAACCCTCCTGAGGCAACGATCCCTAGCAATGTTGTCCAGTTGTCAAGCCCCGGACACAGAGCACACACACAGACAGAGTTCAGTTCATTGCCAAAGTATTTAGTGGAAAATCAAACAAGTTCAAGTCTTTTGCTAACAATCAAGTGCCAGATAAATAACAGAATCCAACTCCCAGCAATTACCAGTCCAAGTCAAAACCAGAATATCTCATGCAAACCAGATGCCAAGCCAAAGGGAACAGATCAAGCCGTTGTCCAGGAAACCAGTCCAAAGTCAGGAAACAGAGCCAAGGTCAGAAACAGACAGGAACATAGCTGCAAGTTCAAATGACGTGTTGCTCCCACGGAGAGCTCAAGGTGAGCTTGCCAGCTTTATCCCAAAACAAGGAACACACCCTTACTTCTGGAAAGGCTTCTGCTAGTACTCAGGGCTTCCCGACCTGATTCCCCCTCTAGCATCAAAGACTCTTTCCCTAGCTCTTCTGGTAGCATGTCGTTACAGGATCCTGCTCATGGCCCTTCTAGGAGGTGAAGATATGTTTTCAGCTGAGTCATCAGACCCAGCTGCTTGCTGATTTGAGCTGCAAAGCTCCTCCAGCAGCTCTTCACCATTTCACCCCTCAGAGTCAGGTTCTGCGGCAGGCAGGGTCCTGACACCAGTGCACTTAGGGGACAGCCCGTGATATGCAACCGAAAAGTTGAAAGCGACTCCAAAGGCCATCTGGTCCATCTCCTTACCACTGCAGCATGTCAGAGCTCAGGTTCACAAATTTGACACTTGTTTTAAATTGCTGGTTGAGCGTGTTCAGAGGTGCAGTTTATAGCAATCACAGTGGTTCCGTTAGAGATGGGAGCAAACCATTGGTTTGATGGTTTGTGGTGGTTCGTTTATTGGCCGAACAAGGGTTCAGTGCTTCAAAGCCCCTACTTTCTCTGGCAGGTTGCCCACTCAGAGGTAGTACTTGGAGGAGGTAGAGCAGAGAACCCACTGCTTTGGTGAGTGCCCACCAGGGGAAATTGAAACTCCAAACACCTGTTTGGTCAATAAATTAACTGGCATGTACCATCACATTGGCAGTTCAAACCCATCTCTATTTTTTTTATAACAGAGGTGTGCTTATGTGTGTGTGTATATATATATATGTATATATGAGTAAGAGAAAGGGACAACACAAAAAGAGACTGCATGGGGGAGATACGAACTATAGATAATTTAGCTTAGATCGGATCAGGGCTACATTCACATCTGCTCAGTTTGTTCCGCCCATCTGTTGCAATAAATCACAGTTATTTTAAAAGCACAAAAAGGAGCATTCCTATCATACACAACTTTTCTGACATTGGCCAAAATTCTTTTGCATATGTTACATCCGAGGAAAGGCGATGGTGCCAGGGGCATGATGACAAAATGCTTCCTCCTCCCATCCTACAGCTCTCACAGTTTCCATGCAATGGGATAGATTGCTTGTGAGACAGAGGAGCTGTGAGACAGAAGGAGGATATCTTTGATTAACAAAAATCTTTCCATGCCAGCGTTGTCGTTGTCCTTCTGCAGGGGTAACTGACACAACAGGATTTTGTGCGCTGCATTTTGAATGTCTCTCTCCTTTGTATCTTTATTTCTGGATATAATTTATACTACTATCATAGATACATAAGAATTAAGGTATCTCTTTGGCTGCTATCTCACCTGGGGAAGATCCTGATCTTCTGAAGGTCCGGCTTTTCCTGTTCCTCCTGTCAGGTGACTGAATATGTGGGATAGCAGTTCCCATATTCAAAGGTGTTTTTTTTTTTTAAAAAAAAGCGCAGTTCAGCCCCATGGCCAGCAGGTGGCACTAGGATTTTTAAAAAGACCAGCTGGCTGGCGGAATGGATATTAAAACAAAGAACACCCGATCCAGCTTCCTGGTGCTCCGAGGGTGGGTTGGAGGGAATTAAAAAATTTTTTTAAAAGCACCGATCGGCCCAGGAACAGTGGGTCGTGCTATGAAAATCAGATAATCTGTGTGGTCCCATGATGCCTGCCTCTTTAAAAGGTGGATGTTTTTAGGGAGGCAAAAAAACCCCTACCTCTCTGGTAAGTCTTGGAAACCTCGCTTAAGGGGTTTTTCTTTCTCTCTCCCCCCCCCAAAAAGCCCAGTGTCCGTGGGGATGGCATTTTTGGACATGGTTTATCTACAAATTTAATATGCATTTAAAGGGATGTCGGATAGGGGCCAAGGTGGCATCGAAATAAAGTGAAGAAGAAGAAGAAGAAGAAGAAGAAGAAGAAGAAGAAGAAGAAGAAGAAGAAGAAGAAGAAGAAGAAGAAGAAGAAGAAGAAGAAGAAGACTTATCTAAACTTGTCAGTTGGCACCTCTTCCCTTGTGAGAGACTCCTCAGCCATAACACATATACAGCCAGCAGGCAGGCAGACAGAACATGGTTTTTCCCCTGTGGTGAGTATCTGCTGCTATTGAACTTGTTGAAGCATTTAGTTCCAGATCATTTCTCAAAAGAAAAATCACCAACATTTGCCACAATCTTCATATTCTGGACAGCGAGTGCCTATGTCTTAGAAAAGTGAAATGAAAGCAAGACAGACAGGTTCCTTTCTAATCTATTGCAAAGTTTGCTGTAGGTGGACTGGGAGTGAGTGGAAAGGAATGGAAGACAGGACGAACCCTGTGCCCTTCCGGTGGAGATTACAATGGAGAGGTTTAACATGTCCTTTCCTCTTTTTAATCCTCTTAGAAGAATATGGAACAACTTGATTAACCTCAGGGAGCAGGTAACAAGAAAAGGCTTGATATTTTAACGAAGTGGCTGAGGAGAAAAAACCAGCGCAGGGCTTTAGGAAGGTATAACAGAGCAAATGATTCCCTGGCCAAAGGAACTGCGGCAAGCAACGAAGCTAAATGCATTTCAGAGGTGGGAAGTGGTGCATTCTACAAGGAAAAGCAAAGCAAAATAAAATAAAATCAGGCAAACAGGAAGAAGGACATAAAGAAGATACATATTTGCATAATGCTTGCATGTGTTAATTTATTTGCTAGATCAGTGGTTCTCAACCTGTGGGTCCCCAGATGTTCCTGGACTGCAACTCCCAGAAATCCTGGCCAGCTCAGCTAGTGATGAAGACTTCTGGGAGTTGCAGTCCAGGAACATCTGGGGGACCCACAGGTTGAGAACCACTGTGCTAGATGAACCTTTACAATTAATAGATCACATTTAAATAGAAATGCAAAACAGAAGTCTATCTTCGATCACGTGAGACTCAGGGCTACTCTGATGAGAACCTCAACCATGGCTTGGTAAGAAGACAAATGCACCACCTTGCGTTGTGTCTAAACCAGAGGTGGGCAACACATAGCCCACAGGCCCCATGACGCCCTCCCCTGAGCTACTTATGGAAAGTCTCTGCTCCTTGAGATCTGCTCATCAAACTGCTGCAGCAGTGGGAATTACAATCGGACCATGGTATCTGCAGGATCAGTTCCTGCTGTTTTACATCCACTGGCTCAAATAAAATAAAATAAAATACGATCTTACGATCAGACTTCCGCCACCCCCCAATTTATGAGATTAATCCATTCTGAGCGCATGCTCGGAAGTCGGTTAGCTCATAAGTTGGGAAGCGGTTTCCCATAGGAATGCATTTAAAGTCAATTAATCTGTTCTGGAGGGATGGATTTCAATTCATCCCTATGGGAAACTGTTTTAAAACACCTGTGGCTTCCCTCCCCCCCCCCCCGCCCCATTGGGGGGTGGGGAGAGAAGCAGTGGGTGGTTTAAAATGTCTTTAGCCACAGTCCTTGGTGACTAAAGACATTTTAAACCACCCACCGCTTCTCCTGACCAGGGGAAAGCTGCACGATGTTTAAAATGTCTTTAAGCACCCAAGCCACTTGGCTCGGTTGCTTAAATAAATTTTAAACATTGCCCGCTGTTCCCCTGCACCCTGCAAGGAGGGGTTGGGAGAAGCGGTGTGCGATGTTTAAAATGACTTTTATCCACCGATGCTTGCCTCGGTGGATAAAAGTCATTTTAAATGACCGCCGCTTCCTCCCACCATGCGCAGCCATTACTTTTGGGAAAACCCATCATAATCGTAAGTCAGGGGGTGGGGACCGGAAGTCTGATAGTAAGTCGGGATTCTCGGTCGTTGGGGTCATCGTAAGTCAAGGTACCACTGTATAAATCCCAGACATACGCATTCCTAAGGTGTCTTACCAGGAACGACCACTAGATGGAACCAGAGACCATGCCAGAGTTGGTTTACTGGAAATGCATTATGAAGGAAGCCCTTTCAAACAGAGCCGTTGCAGGAGGAGGAGGGCAAGGAGGCAGCAGTTGCTGCTGGTTTCAGGGAAGCCTCCCTTGTAAAGAGGAGGGCAAGAAGTCCAGACCCTTTGGCAAGTCAGCAATCAGAAACAAATAGCCCCACAGAACTGAAAAAGGTTACCTATGCTTTTAGAGACCACACCCAAGGTGTTGGTGGGGTTGGAGAAATCATGGGAGACGCACCTTTACTGTTGCCAGATCAACAGAGTCCAGGCCTGAGGCCAGGAGTGGGTCCTTGAGATGTCATCGGGCAGGACCTTGTGACGCCGCAGAAGAAGGACAAGCAAGGGAGCCAAGCAAGAAAAGTATGTACACACGTGCAAGCCAGTGAGGCCTGGTATCAGCTCAGAATTGTGGGGAGGTGGGTGCCCAGGCTTTAAAGTTGCCTCGCACAACACAAATTAAGCCCTCGGTTCTACCACTGCTTGACCAAAGAACCGTATCTAATGATGTGCCATTTTGTATTTTCATTACTTACAGCTATGAACAGATCAACAGCAAACAAACAACTAAGAACACATTCGCCAACAGATTAAAGGGGCGGAAACAGAATAGAGAAGTGGGCTTTCTTTGAATGAGTAAAGTGGACAGAGGGACTCTCTTCTCCCTCTCACAAAACTCCAGCTAGGGGACATCCACTCAAATTGAGGGCTAGGAGAGTAAGAACAGACAAAAGAAAACATTTTCTCACCCAGCGCGTTGTTAGTCTGTGGAACTCCCTGCCACAGGATGTGGTGATGGCATCTGGCCTGGATGCCTTCAAAAGGGGGTTGGACAGATTCCTGGAGGAAAAGTCCATCACAGGTTACAAACCATGATGGAGATGTGTAATCTCCAGGCTTAAAACCAGGGTACTTCAAGGGCCAGATGCAGGGGAGCGGTATCAGGAGACAGATATCTAGTCTCATGTGCTCCCAGAGGCATCTGGTGGGGCCACTGTGAGATACAGGAAGCTGGACTAGATGGGCCTTTGGCCTGATCCAGCATGGCTCTTCTTATGTTCTTATGTTCTTATGAATTCAGAGGCAGGAGGGAGCACTTGCTTAGTGCTGGATAGATGGACAATCACCCCAACCTCAAAAGGTCCCTTCTAGACATTCAAACCACAGGCAGCCTGCAATGTTGTAAACTCTCCCAATGGGTTTGTCTTCTTTCCCCTCCCTGCCTGGGCCAGCTGGATTCCCCCACGTGCAGATCACCTCTGTAGAGAAGCATTGCCGAGGCAGAGGTGGATGGCACCCTCGAGGCCACACGGGCGGTCAAAGCCGGACTTGGACTTAAGAAGGAGCAAGAGAAAGGAGAAGATACCATAGACGGAGAGGTATATAAGGCCAAGGAGGTCCTGCCGCTTCCATTGAAGTTGAAGGCTAGATTAAGTGATGCTACATAGGCCGGATCCTGAAACCACCTGTAGGACAGAGCAGCTGGTGCCACCGGAAGAAGCCGCCCAGGTATGTTGGAACCAGGCGAGATGCCCAGAGGCTCAGAGGCTCAAGCACCAGCGGCAGGCGCACGCACCATTGGCAGAAGCAGCACCAGAGGCGAGTGGCATACATGGCAAACCCCATGGCCAACACCCTTCCTGGTTCCGTGATGGTCAGGAGATGTCAACCTGATGTCAACCCGCAGGAGATGTCAACCTGCTCCTTGTAGAGTTTGGACGTGCCACCTGAGAGCATTACCACATTGATGGTCTGGCATCTCCTGGTAGTGGTGGGACCTTAAGGGGAGTTGTAGGGGAATGAGCACCCTTGATGGTGTGTGCCCAACACCCCTGCTGTGTGACCCCATGGCTGGCCCACCTGTGAGGGGTCCTCAACCTGGTAAAGGAGGTGGCCTCTTCTGTTTGGCATTGGTTAGGCCTAATCTAGCATCATTCAAGAAGGATGCTGAAAAACCTTCCATACGAGCCTACCCGGCAATTAAGACTGAACCAGGGGGCCCTCTTGAAAGAGCCATCCCTCAAGGAGGTGAGAGGGGTGGCTTGTAGAAACAGGGCCTTCTCGGCAGCTGCCCCCAGATTGTGGAATGCCCTCCCAAGCGAGACCCGCCTGGCGCCAACATTGATGACATTTCGGCGCCAGGTAAAAACCTTCCTGTTCCACAAGTTTTTTAATTGATACAATATAGACTGTGGGTCCTCTGAAGGGAATTTTAGTGTAATGATTTTAGTGTAAGGTTTTTATTATTGTTTTAATTATTTATTGATATTTGATGTTTTAACAGTTTTAATTCTTTGATTGTAAGCCGCCCAGAGACCTTTGGGTAGTGGACAGTATATAAGTTGTAAAAATAAATAAAAATAAATAAATAAACAAGTTCAGAGGAGAGCAACGTGATTGATTAGGGGATTGGACACCAAGTCTTGCCAGGAAAGAATGAAAGAACTGAGTATGTTTAGCCTTGAGAACAGAAGACTAAGGGAAGATAGAGCAGCACATCTCAAAGACTTGAAAGGCTACAATACAGAATAGGGGCAGGATCTGTCCTCAATCAATCCAGAATGCAGGACACTTGACCATGGGCTCAAGTTGTGTGTGTATGTGTTGTGTCGTTACAGTTGTGACTGACTCTTTGTGACCCCATGTCCATGGAGTTTTCTTGGCAGGAATACTGGAGTAGTTTGCCCATTCCTACTCTAGGCGCCTACAGCACCTGGTATTCCCTGGTGGTCTCCCATCCAAGTACTAACCAGGGCCGACCCTGCTTAGCTTCCGAAATCAAGCGAGATCGGATGTGCTTAGAGCAGCTAGGCAGCTCCTAGGCTCAAGTTACAGGAAGCCATATTTTGGTTGCATATCAGAGCAGTGCAACCATGGAACCAGTGTCCTTGGAAGGTGGTGAGCACTCCAACCCTAGAGTCTTTCAAGAGAAGTTTGGACAACCACCTGGCAAATGTCCTTTCATTGGATTCCTGCCTTGAGCAGAAAGTTGGATATGGTAGTCTTGTAGGCCCCTTCCAGCTCCACGATAAACACTACACAGGGGCAACAACCCAATGACTTTTACTTCACTGGCTCTGTAGGCCCTTTAAAAGCTGCATCACTCAAGTAAAGAGGCTGTTTCTGCATCTACTCTAGGGGTCATCATGGAAGGAGGCATTGTGGTCACTCCAGGAATGGCAATTTGAGTCACAGGACCTGCCTTCAAGTTGGACTTTGGTTGCACTGGTGACTTGGCTTGGACTCCACTTGTTTTCCTTCCCATTGATTCTGATTTGGCTCATGACTTAGAACCCATCCATCCACCCCCCTGCCCCCCCAGGGGATTAAAGCTTGTTCTTAATAGGGACTCAGACTTGTTCATTAGTACCATAGAGTGAGACTTGGGACTTGGATCCAAAGCTTGACTTGGACTCCACTTGATTTCCTTCCCATTGATTCTGAATTGGCTCATGCCTTGGAACCCATCTATCCACCACCCATTTCCCTCCCTAGGGGATTAAAGCTTGTTCTTAATAGGGACTCAGACGTGATCATTGGTACCATAGAGTCAGACTTGGGACTTGGATCCAAAGCTTGACTTGGACTCCACTTGATTTCCTTCCCATTGATTCTGAATTGGCTCATGCCTTGGAACCCATCTATCCACCACCCATTTCCCTCCCTAGGGGATTAAAGCTTGTTCTTAATAGGGACTCAGACGTGATCATTGGTACCATAGAGTCAGACTTGGGACTTGGATCCAAAGCTTAACTTGGACTCCACTTGACTTCCTTCTCATTGATTCTGACTTGGCTCATGACTTGTTGGAACCCATCCATCCGCCCACCCATTTCCCCTCCTAGAGGAATAAAGCTTGTTCTTAACAGGGACTCAGACTTGGTCATTGGTACCATAGACTCAGACTTGGGACTTGGATCCAAAGCCTTGCCAATATCCCCGGGCTGTCACGTTTGCCATGATTTCCCCAACACTCTTCATCTCCGCTTGCCAGGCTGACCCTCACGGAACACTGGCCAAATAGCAGTTCTGGGATGGATTGGTGTGAAAGCAAATGGCAGAGTTTGGGGTGTATGAAAAGCCGCAGATCTGCATTTTTTCCAGCTTTGTGCACATGGCAACTTAAAGGGAGGATGGAAAGAAACCGGAGGTGATGCTGATGGTTGATATTGCACGAGGGGCCTGCTTCTTTTTCTCTCGCTCCCACCCAGAAAGGTCTTTCCAAAGCCAGGATGGGGATGAAGGAACACAAGGGGTGGGAGTGTTGAAATTAGGGAGGCTTCCTGTTGCAGAAAGTTGTCTCTCCCCCCCCCCCCCCGCCACTGTCGGTTGCTAGGCAATGGGTGTACTTTCTGAAGCCACGGAGACAGACCCTTGGCTTGATGCAGTTCGCTGTTGCATTTGCAATTTAAATTCCCCGACAGGCAGAAGCAACCAAGCTGTTCACTGATGGCTGAAAGGAAAAGGGGAATGGAAGGAAGGATAGAAGTTAACGCTGAAACGCAGAGAAGCAAGAGCGAGCCCCCCCCCCCCCGGTGCTTCCTAATTTTTCCTCTGATAGTTACCGGGAGGCGAGGTGAGACCCGAGGAAGAGGAATGGAAGGGAAAGAGGGCAAAAAGCGGAACTGGATCGACTCTGGGTCCAGCTCTCTCTCTGGTTCTGTGCAGCCATGTTGGCCGGATCAGATTGGAGATGGGGGCGGGGGAGTCAACAGGAGGCCAACTGGAAGAGGGAACTGGCATTGGCTGTCACCTGCTGAAGTTGAGCCAGAGATGGGGTACCGGTTACAGGGCTGGAGCTTTGCAAAATTGAAGAGCCCCATCATCATCATCATCATCATCATTATCATCATCAAAATGCAGAGTGGGAAGGGAACCTATGGTTCTCGGAGTTCAGCCCCCTGTCAAGAAGGCACAGTGGGGAATAGAACTGCCAACCTCAGATGCCTAAACCACTGAGCTATTCAGCAGATCTTGCTTATTATATCCACTGAAGCTGAGTCAGCTGCACAGGTTAATAGTCCGCAGCTTTGCAACACTGAAGACCCCCAAATGAAGGTCCTCCCTCCCTCCCTCCCTCCCTCCCTCCTTCCTTCCTTCCTTCCTTTTATTTTTTCCTCCCTGTTTATACTTATCGTTTCCTTTCCTCATCCCTCCTTCTTTCCTATCTTTATTCCTTCCTTCCTTCTTTTCTTTTCCTTCCTTCCTTCTTTTCTTTTCTTTCTTTCTTTCTTTCTTTCTTTCTTTCTTTCTTTCTTTCTTTCTTTCTTTCTTTCTTTCTTTCTTTCTTTCTTTCTTTCCTGCCTGCCTGCCTGCCTGCCTGCCTTCTTTTTTAATGGTAGAAATAAGTTGAAGAATGACATTGCCTGTTATCCACG
Source organism: Phrynocephalus versicolor (assembly GCA_023846285.1). Classification (NCBI taxonomy): domain Eukaryota; kingdom Metazoa; phylum Chordata; class Lepidosauria; order Squamata; family Agamidae; genus Phrynocephalus; species Phrynocephalus versicolor. The sequence continues at coordinate 388 of JAHTLZ010003239.1, read as the reverse complement.
GCTGCTGTTCTCTTTGCTTGTTCTCTTGTTCTCATGCTCCTTTGCTCTCCTCCTGTTACTGGCAGTGAGATCTTTTCTTTGGCCCTTATTTTCTTTTGATTGTGAGAAGCTGGGCACGCTGTGGAGGGAAGCGCAGTCATCAACAGCATGTTCATTTCGGCAAATCTACTGGTACGGCTGGAAATGGCCCAAATGGCCATTGAGTCCAAACTCTTCCTGAAGAAGGGAATCTGAAGGCATCCCTGACAAAAAGGTCAGTGATAGGGATGTGCCTTTGGATTTGTTTGGGATACAAATTCCAGAGTCCTCCTTTCTGGGAGCCCCACCTGCAGGTCCACAGCCTGGATGGCCATCTGTCGGAAATATTGTGAAGGGGTTCCTGCTTGGC
>JAHTLZ010003238.1:0-13484 GCA_023846285.1 Phrynocephalus versicolor | reverse complement strand
CCCACCAACAGTTGCTATGTCACCAACTTCAACAAGCAGTAGAAGGGAGGAGTCTTTTTTTAATGTGCAACTGGAGATGAAACAGCAATCTGGAAATGTGTGAAAATGGGACGAGATGTGATGGCCATCATTTGCAAGCTCACAAACTAATGAAAATATTGGAAGGAGATAGAGGAAAAGACCACTACTCACAAGTAGAGATGGGCACGACTTAGCGGTATTTTCGTTTTCGTTTTCGTTTTTTGTTTTCGTTACGGAAACGAAACGAAAACGAAAATCGGCGCCAACCTGGACCGAAAACGGAAACGAAACGACTAATTTCGAGTCAATTTTCGTTTTTCGTTACTGGAAAAGCACTCAATTGAGCTAAATGGGGAGAAACGAAAAAATTTTCGTTTTCGTTTTCGTTTTTTCGTTTTCGTTACGTAACGAAACGAAAACGAAAAATTTTGAAATTAGCCCACGAAAACGGAAACGAAACGACTCAGACCCTAGCCGAAAACGAAAACGAAAACGAAACTTTTTTTCTGAGTCGTGCCCATCTCTACTCACAAGCCCTGCCAGATAATGGCCTATGTATTTACAGACACAAGTAGAAACCCAGAGGAGGGGGATCACAGAGAAGCAATCTAACTCTGAGGGATCACTGCATAGGCAGAACCCTTCTACTGTGTCAACAATGCAACTACACTTTTTATGACAATCCATATGTTCATATCAGGGTATCCAGTGCTATTTGTTATTATTTTCATGGGACTTCCTTAACAATTTGTGTGTGTGTTGTGTGGCTGCAGCCAATCTTTGGAATGATAAACACAGCACACGTTAACACTTAAAGACATTAATTAAGGGGGAAAGAAGGGAAGTAACAAATCAAATATTTTCAGATGTATAATAATTAGAAATATTCTAATTAAGCTGTCTTTAGGTTGATGCAATGCTTTTAAAATTGTTCTTAATGCACAAGAATCATACAGTCAATCTAATGTGCCACAACCTTTTTATGCATTTATGTATGTGCCATCAAACTAAATTAGAAACAGTCAACTTTAGTGACTCATATTAATGGTATTTCACGTTGTAGTTCCTGTAATTTTTTAAAAATGGAGGTGATTAATTTATTGGAGAACCCATAGCTGTTATCTCAATACAAACATCAGACCACAATAAAGACAAAGCAAAAACCAACATATTAAAAGTGTGTGTCATTAAAAGTCAATGGAAATATATATCTAACTAGGAAATACTGCATACTTAAGCTACCATTAGGCAAACATTTTAAAAACCACTTTATGTTTTGCTGCTTCAATGAATTATTAACTATACAATAAAGGCAATGCTTCATAATTGGGATGGCATGCTTCCCTCACATTGGCATCAGAACTCTTTTGTATAGGTTACAGAAAGTGAAAAGTTGTAATCCATTTTCAGTCTTTCCAGAGTATCACAAAGAGTCCTCAGTATAGGGAAGTGGTCAAGAACCTCACACAGCTTTCTATAAATTCCATCACTTTGTCATGACATTTACAAGAAAGTGGAGGGCAAACAAATATAGCCAGAAAAAGAAGGAGAAAGGCAGGGCGAGTGTTTTCATACCTACAAGTACAGTGTGGGTTAATGCCTACTAATGCCACACCCTGACATTGGAGCAGACAGTTAAATAAGTTTACTGCAGGCACCCTATTCCCTTTATTGCGTGAAACTGACTGATACGGAATGAAGAACAGCTCATTGAAAGGTGTGATGTCTTGATTTGACTTTGTTGGTTCAGCCTCACTCATTCCAATGACTTGGAGGCACAACAAGCCTGCTATCCTGCCCATTTTATATACCAAAACCCTCAGAAGCTAAGTTTACTGTACTACATCATAGTACATGGGTTTGCCCCTATAAACAATCCACTCTTCTTGGCCCAATGGCAGAAATTACATTGTGTAATCTTCAATGAGTTTTCTCCAAAAGGTAGTAAATTGTAATGAGGTACATTTGGGAAGTCCATACTTCCTTCTTTCCTATTGGATTCCAGAACTAGCAGAGTACCTCCTACTGTTCATATTAAATACAAACACTTTCCTGTATTTACCATGTACAGCAAAGTGTGTGCTCCCAAAATAAAGGTCCCACTTGCACAGGCTCATTGTCCTGCAGGCTAACCTTAAAATCAGTTTGAATAAAAGTGCCTAGAAGAAGAAAGATTTGAGGAGGTTACCTTATGGGCTTGAGTCACCCAAGAACTACAGGAAGCTTCAGACAGCAACAATTATTTTGGATAAGGTGGTGTAATGTGGTTTTACAGAGAAACTGAGCCAAAACAGACACAAAGCTTAAATTCTGACATGAAAACTAAGAGACAGTAATACCTTCATTTACGAGTAGAGATGGGCACGACTCGGGAAAATGACGTTTTCGAGTTGTCGTGTGTCGGAGGCAGCCCGTGTCGGCTCGTTTCCGTTTTTCGCGAAAAACCGCAAAAATTAGTCGGTTCATTTTTTCGTTTTTTCGTTATCGTTATACTGGTTTTGGGGGGGGTAGAGGGCTCCTGGAGGCACCTCTGTGGGGTGGGTGCCTCCTCTGGCCCGCCATAAAGGGAAAGTGGGCTCCTGGAGGCACCCGTGGGTGCCTCCTATCCTCACCCACTAGGAAGGGACAGCAGCAGGCTCCAAGAGACCCCTCAACATGGGGGTCTCCCCCCTCACCTGCTGCTGCAAAATGGCATGCATAGCCATATGGATATGCATACCATTTGCAGGCAGTGAGACCACCTGGTCCTCTGGTACGACCCTCCAAGGAGTGTGTCGCACCTGCAATGTCCCACAAAGAAGGGAATCGTACTTGCGTGTGGTGCAATGCAAGTACATCTGGCTATGGGCTAAGGTGGGTTAGTGCAAGGGCTAGGGTTAGGCTAATGACGGGTAAGGTTACGGTGGGCTATTGGGTTGCACCTCTGGGTGCCTCTCTGACCCACTAAGAAGACAGTCTGTGACGTATGGGTAAGGAGTCAAGGATTAGGGTTAGGGGGTTAGGGGGCTAGGGCAGGTTTTAGGGGGCTTTTTGGCACATCCCAGAAGTCTCAGTGGCCAAGTGGCCATGCGATTGGTGGGATGGCTCCAAAACTTTGCATGGTCGTCCCCTCCCACATGGCTGGCCAGGCCACTGGGCCAGCCCATCATTGCGCACTGCGCAGGTGTAAATAAAATAAAATAAAATAAAATCAATGGAGGACAGAGGAGGAGAGGAGAGACATTTTGTTGCAAGAAAACCCACTGCTACTGTGAAAAATCTGGATTGGAAGTTTATAAATTTCCGCGTGTTTCTGTTGTGCTTGTGTGTTTTTGGACCACGATTTCAAAAACAATATTGCGTTCGCCGCCCCATTTTGGATCCCCCGCCCGCACCGCATGGCATGGTGAGTCCAGCTGCCCAGGACGGGGGGGAGGCGGGACCCCCCTCCAGAAACCACCCCTTCGGTAGGTGCCCTGCGCCCTTAGTCAAGCAGGCATTTTTCCACCTGCTTTTTGGCCCGGGAATGGGTGGGGGGAGAGTTTAAAAGTTTTTTCCTGTGCCGTCCGTGCCGCTTGAGCCGGCAGCGAGACTCGTGCCGTGCGGCTTGTTGCTGCTGCGAGCTTGCGGCCGGCGAGTCCCACCAGAGAAGCCCAGGAGGGAGGAGGGGGAAAGCTGGGGACCTCCAGAAACCACCCCTCTGGTAGGTGCCCTGAGGCACGGCAGGCATATTTCCGCCTGCTTTTTGGCCGGCCCAGGAACCGGGTTTTTTAACTTTTAAAAACTTTTTTTTGTGTGCCGCGTGGCATCGCGCAATCGCGCGATGCAAGTAACAAGCACGACAAATCAGACCAAAATTCTTTGTTCGTCGGTTCGAGCTCGAAGTCTGGGGCAGTAATTCCCGTTACCGTTTCCGTAGAGTAACGGAACCGAGTAACGGAAACGGAAACGGGAATACCGCTAAGTCGTGCCCATCTCTACCAGCATGTTAAGTGATGAAGCACAGGTGGAATAGTTTATAACATCATGGTTGCATCAGATTGTGATTAGTGATGAGTCATATCTGATGGGTGCTAAACTGTATATAAGCACTAGCTTGACTTATGTTAGATGGGACTGTTTATGGTGAGAGACAGTACCCCACACTCTGTTGGTTGTATTGTATATATTGCTTGGTGTCATGCTGTTTGTATATTTGATGTATATATGGAATATATGAGTTTTTACTCTAATCCATGCTTTGTCTCTCCGTTTACTAAGTTCTGCTATACTTTATATCATTACTATCACTTTATCTACATGCAACGGCAGCGCGCTCTGTGCCACATTCATTTGTTTATTGCTCCTCTTGTGTTCTTCTGGTGTCTGATCTGTTGAGTGGGCAAGTCTCTGCCTTAGTGTGTTTTTGGGTTTTAAGTAAACAGGAATATGATGTTTGCTTTTGAAAATATTTTATGCTTTCCAGACACACCAGCCATGTAAAGAATGACTAGATCCCTCCATCACAATACAATGGCTAAAAACTTTTTTCCTTTATGGGACAAGTTTCCTCTTCCCCACAACTTTAAAACCACACAGTCTCACTCACTCTATACCCCAGAGCACAGAGTGAACTCCTAGTTCCCTGAGTTCCTTGCCCTCTGCAGATGCCAGCCACAGAATCTGGAGAAACATCAGGAAGAAAACTTCCAGAACACGACCATACAACCTGAAAAACTCACAACACCTATCAGATCCTGGCCCTGAAAGCCTTTGAGAATACAATGACCAGGTTGTTCTGTTGGTTCTGGGTCTCAGACTGATCCTTGATTTTTCTAGGATAAGATATTGCCTTGTTGAAGGCTGACTTTGGGCCTTTTCACACGACCCCTAAGATCCGCTGGCCACTTAAATTCGGACCAGAGAGCTTGGGGGTTCGTTGCTCTTCCTGCGTCCCCACCCCTCCACAATTCCTTGCTCCTGTCTGTGTGAGGGGAGGGAGGAAAAAAGGGACAAAAGAATGCAGGCTCACCTCCGTTTGCCAGTCCAAGCCTCCCCGAGCCCCGTCGTCGTCCTGATTCCGTCTCTTAAAGGGGTGGGAGGCGAAAAAACAAACAAACAGAAGCGAGGAGAGCCCGGCACTCTAGGTTACATCCGGATCTGGGATTTTTCACCCTCCAACAGCAGGTACCAGAAAAGTGTGCTGGGACACGCTTAGGTGGGCGTGGCCACACTTTTCTGTGAACTCCAGAGCTGGTGGGGAAACGATTTTAATCTCCGGAGCTGGGAGCCATTTGCGGCGGAGTTTAGGGGTCGTGTACAAATACCTTCTGGATCTCCACAGAGTTTAAGTGCTGTTTTCAGATGCCTGTCTTCCTTCTTGGCTTCTCTTGGATCTCTGCTCTATGGTTTAGAGTTCCAATTACTCCTAATTTGTGTTGTGATGGGTAGTGGGAGTTAAAGAATAGGTACTAGTAAGCGTGTGTGGATTTCTTGTAGATTTCTATTCCCAGTCTACGATTGGGTCCTTTAATCACAGTCTTTGGTGTCTTCCCTAGCGAACTTGATATTTGGGTCTACTGCATTTACATGGTCTGTAAAGACCTGTACTTCCTGAGACTTCCTGATTTTTACCCAGGTGTCATCCACTTACCTGAACCAGTGGGTCAGTGTTGTCCCCAGGATGGAATTGAGTGCCCTTTTCTTCACTTCTTCCATGTATACGTTGGCAACAATGGGTGACAGTGGGAAACCCATGGCACAACCATGTTTCTGTCTGCAAACGTCCCCTCTGTACATGTACATGGCGTTCAGACCAGAAGCACAGCTATGGTTTGGAGAGCCCGCAGACAAAGAAAGTTTTTGTGCCCCCTCCTGCCCCTCAACTGTGTCTCACCCACCAAGCAAGGGATACCAGATCCTGGGGAAACAGTGGGGGAGGTCCCTCTTTCTCATGCCCTCTTCGGCAGTCTACCGGACAAGGCTCTCCTGTGCAAACCACACAGTGTGCATCACATCCATAGCATGCTTCCCCCTCCTCCTTTCCCCAGGCTAAGGCTTGGCAATCATTAGCCTGGGGAAAAGATGAGAGGGAAGCAGGTGATAATATTTTTTTTTTTAACAAGCAGCACCTCCATCGCATGCGTCTCCTCCTTCTCCCGGGTTAACGATCACCAAGCCTTAGTGGGGGTGGGGAGAAGGGTAAGGGGGGAGCAATCATTGGAGGTGATACTTGGGAAAAACATTACCTGCTTCCCTCTCCTCCTTTCCTCCTACTAAGGATAGCTAGGCCTTAGCAGGGTGAAAGGAGGACTGCTGGTGGATGGCGCATGGCTTTCTCCTCCTGCTTCCCCTCCAGGCACCCCCAGATTGCTGCATGGCCTGGGACAAATGCACTCTTCTGTCCCTCCCTAGTTACACCAGTGATTCAAACACAGGTCTAGGAGCAAGCATATCTGGAACAGGTTGAGGCTGCATCTGGTGGTGAGGGTGCTATCTTATCTTAGTTTCTTCACATACTACAAGCCATTGTTCATCTAACAAGCCTATCCAGACCCGGGGGGGGGGGTGAAACCAAAGTGATCTATAAATTTGAAGCCTCTCACCAACCTTCTTCATCCTCAGACTGAATGAGAAGCGAAACATTTCCATCCCACAAGAAAAGAAATCCAGTTGCCATTACTCAACTCCCAGATAGTTCAAAAGAAAGCAAACTCCATGTAGTTTAGTTCCTTTCTGAAACTATTGGAAACTACCACTTATAAAAAGACAAGTTCCAGGTCAATTTAAATACTGACTACTCTTTTAGTGGCCAGAATATCCATGGTGAAAACTTCACAAATGTTCTAAAACATGTGCAATTTCCTCCTAACTTCCTTCAGGGGTGGGTTTCTTGGGAACTCTGTTTTTATGATCCATCAAGTCACTTCCAAGAAGCAGTTTGCCATTGTCATCCTGCCCAGTATTTCCATGATCAAGAGGTTTGAACTCCACTTTCCTGAGTCCTGGTCCAAGACTCTAACCACTAAATTGAACTGGTTCACAAGTTACTTTGCATATAAATAAAATAGGTATTACCTGTTATTTTCTCATGAGAGAGTATAAATAAGGTGTTGGGTAAGTATATTGTTCTCTGTGTGTCTACCTACCTACATCATAACACATACAATATTCATTCATTCATTCATTCATTCATTCATTCATTCATTCATTCATTCATTCATTCATTCATTACATTTATGTTCTACCCACCTAGCACCAAAGCACTAGTCTGGGTGGCTAACAACAGTTAAAATGCCATAATTCCATACCTCTCACAAAACATTAAGAGAGAACCAACAGCCATTAAAACCTAGGATGTTCCAAAAATGAAGGAAATGTAGACAGCAAATTGAAATAAAAATAAACTCAATAAATGGGCCACAAAGATGTTACAGGGGTAAGATATTTCCAAAGGCCTTTTTACAACAGTGTGGTTTTAACCTGTTGTCAGAGGGACAAGAGGGAGAGGACCTGGGTTACAACTGTGGGTAATGCATCCCATAGCGTTGTGGCCACCACCGAGAAGACTTGATTCCTAGTGGTAGTTCACTCTCCAGATACCAGAAGCTGGTGGTGTACCTTCTTCAGCATAACTACTTGGTTTCATGGCTGCTACCTGTTAATGTATGCATTACCACAGTCCATGTTACTTGCTTCTGGATTGTGTGGCTTTAGATTAATCGATGCATTTCTGTGTGTGTAGCATCTAACTATTGGATGCACAGTATAATGTACAGACTGTGAATCTGAAAGTTAGTTATTAGCAGCTGGCTAGGACTTATGCATTTCAGCTCCATCCCCTCTTCTGTTTTGCATTCAATACAATGCTTCCTAACATCGGTCAGAATTCAAACAGAACCTTTAAAAAAGGAAAGAAAAACAACGTCTGCCTTAACTCGGGACTCCTTTTTTATGTTTTGTCGGATGTGAGATAACATCTACCAAGCAACTGCCTCAGCTCTGTGTGTGCAGAAATAATGAAATGACTGAAGGACACGAGAAGCTGAGAGAGAGAGAGAGAGAGAGAGAGAGAGAGAGAGAGAGAGAGAGCTCTTTCTGAATTGTTTTGTAAGCATTTTTCCTTATATGAGACACGATTGTTCTTCCGTGTGTGTGTGTGTGTGTGTGTGTGTGTGTTGAATCTGGTCTCTGGGTGTCTGAATTTTGTTACATGTGTATACTGTGTATATACACACAATGACAATAATTATTATTATTACTTCAGCAGTGTTCTTAGGCATTAGTCCATGTTAGTCTTTAAGAAATAGCCATCTCCATTTACATCAGGGATGAAGATCACATGTGTCCACCAGATGTGGATGGACTGCAACTCGTCCTAGACCCATTCAGCATACAGGTAGACCCTTGTATAACAAATGGTTTGTATAAAATCTGTGCAACATAAAACATTCCAGAGATAAGGGAAATTTGCTTAACATAATCACCTATGGGGCGAATCTGTACAACATAAAAATGGTCGTGTTTTCAATGCATTCCTATGGGAGATTTGTATAAAAGAAAATTTACTTAATATAATTTCATTTGGAACAAATTAATTCTAAGGTACCACTGTAGTTAATTCTGAGGCACTCCTGCAACACCTAGTCAGCCACAGGATCTCTACCAGGATCTAGATAGAAAAATATGAGTGTTTCAGTATTGTGGTTCAAGGATAAATGTTCCTTTCCATTTCAGTGCTGCCTTTGATACTGTTCCTGTCCATGGAAAAATATTTATTTATTTATTTATTTATTTATTTATTTATTTATTTATTTATTTATTTATGAGTATTTTTACCCCGCCTTTCTCCTTGGAAGAGGACCCAAAGCAGCTTACAGTAATGAGGGACAATATACTGTCCACTACAATTAAGACATACAGTATTCAAGTTTAAGAACAGGGAGTTGAGAAGTATCTTACAGAATTAGAAGATAACATTAAAGCTAAAAGAGGACAGGAGCAGTTAAGAAACTAGTATAAATACCATGCAATCATGTATGGTAGAGCAGCTAAAAGTTATGAGGGATGGGACCTATCATAGGGTAATAGGAATAGGAACTAACTAATAGGAATAGGAACAAATATAGTTAACACTATGACAACATAGTGTCAGTGTAATCACACAAGGAGAGATACAAGCACAGAGCTATAAGTGGTTATAAACACAAGTCTGTGTATTCATATATGGTAGTCCATCCTTCGGGGGAAGCTTGCCTGAAGAGAAAGGTCTTTGCCTGTTTCCAAAAAGGCACCAGGGATGGGGCAGTCCTGGCCTCTAGTGGGAGGGAGTTCCAGAGTCTGGGTGCAGCAGCTGAGAAGGCCCTTTCATGGGTTCCCATGAAACATACTTGTGAGGGAGGCGGGATGGAGAGAAGGGCCTCTCCTGGTGACCTTAGCACCATCTAACATCCAGATTTTTGTGATCATTGCATTCAAAGTCAGAGGAGATATACACAGTTCCAGTCATGATTATGTACATAGCTGAGTGGTATAGGGTCTAAGATTATTTATTTTGTTACCCTCTGCATTGTCTGCTTCATGGGTGGGAGGGAAGAATTTGCATGTTTTCAGATCTCCAGTTTGAAGCTCATCTTTTGATGACCCTTTATGTTATAAATGACACTTGCTAGCGGCATCCCAGCAGACATGAAAAAGATGTTGTGAGAAACTCGGCCAATGGCAAAACCTGTCATAAAAGTGAAAGTTAAACAAATGAAGCAAAATAGAAAAAATATCAATTAACATGCTTGCGCTGAATATCGTGTTTTTGTTTTCTTCTTTTTGAAGAAACACACTGACATCTGAGAAGAGGCAAAGATTTAAGCAATACCCACTCCTTAATAAACTTACATTAAAATGTCAACTGTTAATTACTGTTGGTCATGCTTATTTTTAAAAGGGTAAAATTACTGACATGTAGGTTTCATTAGACAAAGATATTGTATCCATGACAAAGAAATGAACTTTTCTCCAATCATAAAACAGGGAATTTTTTTAGGGATGCCACCTTCGTTACTTTTTAGAATATAGCCCCCCAGGCACAGCTGAGAAGATGGGCTACAGTTAAAAAGAAAGAAGAACAAGATGTGTTCCACCCACTGGAAAAAAAAACACCTTGTTAGTCTTTGCATAGCCACAATCCAAAACCCCACATGGTAAAAGAGTGCTGTCATTTTGAACCTCAAGGATGAGATATTTCTGACCTAGTTTGATTTGTCACATCTTCCCGTACTGCCTGAAAATGCCTCCAGTGGAGCTCTGTCCTTTCCTTGCACCCTCAGTAAAAATAACATTTCCTTGAAGAAAGGGGAAAAGAAGTTTGTGGGAGAATTGGGGGCGGGGGGGTAGTAAAACGGGATCACAGGTTACTTCCAACTGAGTTACTAACTTGAAGACCACTCCTGAAACGTTTGGCTCAGTGTGCTTCACATCCACATTTATTTTTCCCACCTGAGGTGACAGCTTTAGTAACTCATTTGCTGTATGGGAAAGGAAAAGGATGGATGGGTTTTGGTTCACTCAGAATATCTACATTGTATTTCTTGTTGCTACTGCAACACAGACATAGGGCAATTGCTCAAAAGCCACAGTGAGGCATTTGAGTTTTAGATTTCTCTTTAAAACCAACATAAAGACAATGCACTTTTTTCAAGGTTCTAGTGTGTACTATGACCATTTTCTAAAAAAAATTGGTGGGAACGTCAAATCTCCTGGATGGAAACCTCTAAGTAATCATTTTGACAGAAAGCATGGAATCCTCAAAGCTGAAACTGCCTATGGAATCAGAAATGGAGTTAGCTAAATCTTCCACTAGGAGAAAGAGGTGTATAGTATTTGTCATTTTCCTTTGTTGCTGAGAACTGTCTGGAATATTCCTCCAGTATACCACACTAAGTTCTAAAGGCTTTCTGAATAGTTTGGATGTCTATTCATTACATTAATTTTCCCAATCTATGCAAAAACTAATCCACCCATTTCTTCCATTCAGTTAAGCAGCATGCTGCCACTTCCAAGAAAGCCCTAGACCAGGCCTGCCCAAAGTCAGTCCCGGGGGCCAAATCCGGCCCTTCAGGCTATTCTGAGTGGCCCGAGGCTGGCTGTCCCACCCCTCCCTCCCCCCTTTTTTCTCCTTTTTTTTTTTTTTTTTTTTGTAAAACAAAATCTTCTGCCAACACTGACACCACTGGGAAGCTTGGGCGGCTGGGCAGCTGGGCGGTTTGCTGCCACCAGCACCGTAGGGGAATGAGTGGGGGTGGGCAGGCCAGCGGGCCTCTGCCACCACCAAGGAGTTTTGGGGTGGGCTGGTGGGCGAGCCATCGCCACCACTGGGGAGCTTGGGGGGTTGCAAGGTCGCACAGATCACCTCTTCCAAGGGGCGACCTGTGGCCACGGCTCCCTGTGCTTCCTTTGGTCCCCACCTTCCTTCCTTCCTCCCTCCCTCCCTCCCTTGGTCCCCACCTCCCTCCCTCCCTTCCTTGTTCCCCACTTTCCTTCCTTCCTCTCTTGGTTTCCACCTCCCTCCCTCCCTCCCTTGATCCCCACCTTCCTTCCTGCAGGTGGGGTTGCAAGGGATCAGTGGGTTGGGCTTATGGGTCAGTGGGTGGGGCTTGCAGTGGGTGGCAGGGTTGGGGAGCAACCGGCCCCTGACACATTCTCAGCCACCAAATCTGGCCCTCCTTACAAAAAGTTTGGGCACCTCTGCCCTAGACACAATTCCCCGTACCAACAGTCCATATGAAATGGACCAGTTCTCCCACTCACCCTCTCCCATTGCTTTCTCCTCCCACCAACAGTTGCTATGTCACCAACTTCAACAAGCAGTAGAAGGGAGGAGTCTTTTTTTAATGTGCAACTGGAGATGAAACAGCAATCTGGAAATGTGTGAAAATGGGACGAGATGTGATGGCCATCATTTGCAAGCTCACAAACTAATGAAAATATTGGAAGGAGATAGAGGAAAAGACCACTACTCACAAGTAGAGATGGGCACGACTTAGCGGTATTTTCGTTTTCGTTTTCGTTTTTTGTTTTCGTTACGGAAACGAAACGAAAACGAAAATCGGCGCCAACCTGGACCGAAAACGGAAACGAAACGACTAATTTCGAGTCAATTTTCGTTTTTCGTTACTGGAAAAGCACTCAATTGAGCTAAATGGGGAGAAACGAAAAAATTTTCGTTTTCGTTTTCGTTTTTTCGTTTTCGTTACGTAACGAAACGAAAACGAAAAATTTTGAAATTAGCCCACGAAAACGGAAACGAAACGACTCAGACCCTAGCCGAAAACGAAAACGAAAACGAAACTTTTTTTCTGAGTCGTGCCCATCTCTACTCACAAGCCCTGCCAGATAATGGCCTATGTATTTACAGACACAAGTAGAAACCCAGAGGAGGGGGATCACAGAGAAGCAATCTAACTCTGAGGGATCACTGCATAGGCAGAACCCTTCTACTGTGTCAACAATGCAACTACACTTTTTATGACAATCCATATGTTCATATCAGGGTATCCAGTGCTATTTGTTATTATTTTCATGGGACTTCCTTAACAATTTGTGTGTGTGTTGTGTGGCTGCAGCCAATCTTTGGAATGATAAACACAGCACACGTTAACACTTAAAGACATTAATTAAGGGGGAAAGAAGGGAAGTAACAAATCAAATATTTTCAGATGTATAATAATTAGAAATATTCTAATTAAGCTGTCTTTAGGTTGATGCAATGCTTTTAAAATTGTTCTTAATGCACAAGAATCATACAGTCAATCTAATGTGCCACAACCTTTTTATGCATTTATGTATGTGCCATCAAACTAAATTAGAAACAGTCAACTTTAGTGACTCATATTAATGGTATTTCACGTTGTAGTTCCTGTAATTTTTTAAAAATGGAGGTGATTAATTTATTGGAGAACCCATAGCTGTTATCTCAATACAAACATCAGACCACAATAAAGACAAAGCAAAAACCAACATATTAAAAGTGTGTGTCATTAAAAGTCAATGGAAATATATATCTAACTAGGAAATACTGCATACTTAAGCTACCATTAGGCAAACATTTTAAAAACCACTTTATGTTTTGCTGCTTCAATGAATTATTAACTATACAATAAAGGCAATGCTTCATAATTGGGATGGCATGCTTCCCTCACATTGGCATCAGAACTCTTTTGTATAGGTTACAGAAAGTGAAAAGTTGTAATCCATTTTCAGTCTTTCCAGAGTATCACAAAGAGTCCTCAGTATAGGGAAGTGGTCAAGAACCTCACACAGCTTTCTATAAATTCCATCACTTTGTCATGACATTTACAAGAAAGTGGAGGGCAAACAAATATAGCCAGAAAAAGAAGGAGAAAGGCAGGGCGAGTGTTTTCATACCTACAAGTACAGTGTGGGTTAATGCCTACTAATGCCACACCCTGACATTGGAGCAGACAGTTAAATAAGTTTACTGCAGGCACCCT
>JAHTLZ010003237.1:0-10477 GCA_023846285.1 Phrynocephalus versicolor | reverse complement strand
CTTTCTTTCTTTCTTTCTTTCTTTCTTTCTTTCTTTCTTTCTTTCTTCCCACTTTGGTATATGGAGCAGAAGGCATCTCTCATGTGAAAAAAAACAAAACAATGCAAGAGCTAGATGATACTTTTGTTGAACCACTTTAAAAACATACACACAAGTTGCAAGGGCTTATTTTTCCAAAACATCTTGTCATATTGATCCTTTGTCATTTCTTCCACACTACAACGTAACTTCCAGCTCCCTCTTAATTTTAGAAATTTGTAGTTCTCAAAGTTCTGTCACACTCACCAACTGAGAGAACCCGTGTTGGCTCCCTGGAGACTGGGGCAGGAGTGAGTATAAGGTGGCTGGGTGTGGATTCAGAGATCCAGAGTTCATCCCCCTCTCATTCCTCTCACAAGGAAAGTCAGCACATGTTGCCTCGGACCGAGTCCCAGGACAGCCCAAGAAGAAGGGCATGGTGAACCAGTTCTGAGCACTCTACCCAGAAAACCCTGAGTAGGGCTACCATAAGTCAGAAACTATTATTGTTTTGAAGACCAGAGGAGGCTTAGTTTTCAAAGATAAAAGGGGGAGGGAGGCAGGGAGAGAAGAAGCAAGCTTCGCCTCCAGCTGAATCCCGCTGCTTTAGTCCATTGCTTTGCTTGCTTCCATAGAACTGCTGGATTGCCATTCATGCCTATGAGGAAAAATAAAGCACTTTGGCACTAAGGGCAGAACCTGTCCTCATTCTGTCATGAAGACCGCAGCAACAGAGATATTTCACCCCAAAGGTTTGTCGCAAAACTGCAAGCCCTCTTTCTGCCCACATGCCGCCTTGGACAACGCTAGCCCTGTCTTGTCTGTGTACATAAAGCCAATTCCAAGCAAGACATCCCAAGACATCCCACTCTAATGCAAGGGTAGGTGGTCAGGTGCCCTCCAGGTGCCTTGGATTAAAGTCCCCATGATTCCTCCAAACCATGATGGCCTATGGTCAGAAGCAATGGGATTTGTAGTCCTGAAATAGAAACCAGAGGAGACTTAACTCAGAATGAAGCAAGGTGGGGGAACTGCCAACAGAAGAGGAGCATGGACAGAACTTACCCTTATACTGTTACTCACATGCATAAATAGTTAACATCCCCTCTCATGGAAAAGGTAAGATACTGTAATGCTGGATAATTGCAGTAATATCTCTGACCGTCATGCTGCACCTCCCCTTCTGCCTCCACTGGGATCCTAAGGGACTGGTTGCAATGGGCACTGTTTCTGGAGCAACCCACCACCACCACCACAGCGTCATCTTCTCCCCGATGAGTGCTAGAAATATGTTCTTCCCCACCACAAGCCCCATGCCTCACTAGCTCTAAGATGGGGATGTTGCTAGCCAATCACTTAATTATTGGTTTCTTGATTCCATAACAATTTAGCTTGTGCTTTATTGACTGGTTGCTTTCTTGGTTGGGTTTGTCATTGTACCTGAAAAGGCAAGATAAAATGTAAAAGAATTTACATGTGTACACTGCATGAGGCATTTGATTTAGTCTGGTTAATGGCAAGGCCAGCTTTGGTTGCTCTGGAATGAAAACACCAAAGTTATCGTTTAACAAAAATTCATGAATTCCAAAGATATGCAACTTTGGGCAGAAACCTGCATCAAGTACAGAAGATACAAGGTTTGATCCTTAAATCTGCATCCCTAGGTTGACACTGGGCCCCTCAGCTCACTAGTCCATACACCGGTGGTCTCAAAATTAGACTACTCTAATGCTCTTTATGTGAGGCGTCCCATGAGGCTGATATGAAAACTGCAGCAGGTCCAGAATGCGGCAGCCAGATTACTGGGTGGAATAATCAGATTCCAGCATACCTCTACCACTCTGGCTGCCTTACACTAGCTAACTGTCCATTGTCATGCTAGTTTCAAGGTGATGACAGGGCTCTAAAGGGCCTGGGACCTCAATACTTGGCAGAGCACCTTCTTTCACTGAGTCCTGCCTGCCCTGCTCATTTGTCTCAGAAGGGGCTTCTGGGAGGCCCAGAAGGAGAAGACAAGAAGCTGGGCCTTCTCTGTGGTGGCACCACGTTTGTGGAATCAGCTCCCCTCTGATACTTACTCATTTGGCCCCTTCCCTCAATGCCATTAAAAGATCACTAAAACACTGCTGTTTAGACAGTTCTTTCCAACTACAGAACATCAGTCTTTAAACCAACTCTGCCATCCTGACTGTTTTTTATGTTGAATATTAGTCTTGTTTTTATAATTTAAGCCATATTGATTTATTGATTTGCTATTTATGTATAATTTGATGTAGCTGATTATTGTATTGTCTTTTGGCCTTAGTTGCTAGATGGGTGGTAGGTAGGTGGATAGGTAGGTAGGTAGGTAGGTAAATAAATAAATAAATAAATAAATAAATAAATAAATAAATAAATAAATAATGCTCCTAGGTGAGAGGGAAATGCTGAGGAAAATCTTATATCAGGCTTAAACTGGGAAGGGGAGAGAGAGAGTGATGTTCTTGCTTTATTACTTTATTTTAATGTCTTTAGTGGTACCTCAAAAATAGTTCCAGAAAACGTTATTGCTGGGTAGCATATGAATATAAGGACATGTGAACAAATTAAATGAAGAGGTAGGATACAGACCATGGTAGCTTATGCCAAATAAAACATGTTTATCAAGGTGTCCCTACACTCTTTGTTGTGCCCTAGACTATCATGGCAGCCCTTTGAAAATATAGAAATATAATAGTGAATGAATCAATGAATTACAAACAAGTGAATGAATGAATGAATGAATGAATGAATGAATGAATGAATGAATGAATGAAGTAGTTTCTGAATATTTTAAAACCTGAAATTCAACAGAGGGAGGCTCTAAGTTTAACAAATTGCCATTTGTTTTTAGTGATGTCTGTCAGCAGCTTTGAGTACTCCTTTTAGCAGAAAGGAGAGATAAAAATGCAATCACTCAATCAATATGATTGGGCTAATGGCAGGTTGAGGGTGTTTTGTGTAAGCTGGGCAACAATCTCAGCTCTTACCCCATGTCTGGCCACACGTGTGAGAGAAAACCTTTGGCATCATGCCCCGACTCTTGTTTTTTTTTAAGAAACCATCATGCTTCCCCCACATTTCCCTTTTACTAAACCCCTTTAATATACAAAACCATAGATTTTAAAGAAAAAAACCCAAACAACATAAAGTTTAAGTACTGTAAGTGCAAGTAGCTTCCCTCTCAAATTTAATTAAAATGCAATTTACCTTGACGGTGCATCTTGCAGCTTCACACCCCTTTGGAATTTCTGCATGGAGGACATTCCTCCTCTGGCCCCAATTGTTCTCCTAGACCAGTGATGGCAAACCTTTGGCACTCCAGATGTTTTGGACCACAGCTCCCACAGCCCTTTGTCATTGACAATCTAGGATCAGAAGTCTGGGAGTTGTGGTCCAAAACATCTGGAGTGCCAAAGGTTCACCACCACTGTCCTAGGCTGTTGCAGTTATACTTGCATTCTCCTTCCTTCCTCCATCACTGTTTTAGCTGCCCAGAATGCTCCGTGTTTGGTGTTTTGCAGGGATAGACAGCACACAAGAGGCGGGTGTATGTACTTGGCTTCTTGTCTTGAGACAGGGGACCTGGGAGCACGGTCAGATCCAAATACAGCCTTAGCTATATTCCCCTGAATATTGCTGTCCAGGGACATGTTAACACTATCTATCTGAGTTATTTGAAAACAGAATCTGAGCATCAGTCCCTTTGTTATTCCTGTCAAAGAAGGTTGATACTAATAGCACTAATCAGCACAGCAGCCCTGAAGTGTATGCTGAGCCTCCTTGCTTTATAGAGCACAAAGCAGCAGACACATAGAAGGGTCGATGAAAAACAGGGAATGAGGGTTTCATTATAAAGACATGGTGGGAGGGGGAGGTTTGAACGCTACTTAGAACCGTGAGGTAAACACCATGGCTAGAATTGTTGCATGGCTTGATATGGCTTATCATTACTAATTGACAAGCAGCTGAAGCACATCCTAATTTACACAGTCTGGCACTTTACCAGGCATGCAACCAAGACGTGTCCCAAGCACTTTGCTAATTGGCCACAATTGGCTTTGGCAAGTTAGGCAAACCTTGCAGATGATCAGCTCCGGAAGCCACAGATCTGAAGGCAATGGCAACCAGTAATTGTGTTGCTTTGCTTTTGACAGTTCATTTGTGTAGTAGAGAGAGGCAGGGTGGGAAGGAAGGGAAGGATTATTGAGACCTTTTTGGACGGGTGGGTTGGGCTGATTTTTCTTAAAGTAAACCATTGTTCCTTTTCACAACTTGTGGCTTATGTACATGAAAGAAGGTGTGTGTGTGTGTGAGAGAGAGAGGGGGGGCTTGTTTTGCTTTGACTTTTGCTGATCTTGGAAGGATGGAAGACTGAATTAACCATTGGGATCAAACTCAGGTCATGAGCAGAGGCTTAACTGCAATACTGCAGTTTAATCACTGTGCCATGGGTGTGTGCTATTATTCTGTCCTTTGTGATCCATCAAGGTTTCATCAGTGACTTCCAAGTTTTATTTCTATGCTTTTCTCTTTAATGAATCCACATTTTGTCTTTCACGTGCAATGAGTTGCTGCTGTAAAGTAGACAAACATTGCCTCAAAGGAATTTCGGGGCTTTTACCTTCCTCTTGATATGGCAGGTAAATGTAGGATTTAGCTGAAGTGAAAGGGCTTTTGGGCCATCAGCAAAAGAGATGTTTTCGGTTGACCTAGAGACTCTATGATCTGAACTGCCCATCCAAAAGGTAGAACAAAATTGCCTAAATAAATATAAACTCTAAAGGTCACATGGGGTTCCTTTTTCTTTTCAATTGCTATTATTAACATAGCCCTTTTCAAAGTGCAAAAGTGCTTCACAATCTTCATCCAGTTTGTTCTACAAAATGAACATTTATTATGAGAAACTAACAGATGGGAAGAGAGGTGAGAGAGACAAAAGATGGTAGTCTGTTTTTGTTTGCTCCAGATATGCATGCATTTATTTATTTCCTTACTATTTGGGGTGGAGGTGGAATATCAACTGGCAAATCTCCTTTACAAAGCACCATGCAACATGAGACCTTTTAACAAGCCAAAGCCCTGTTTAGAAAAAGATAACAATTAGGAATAGTATCCTGTTGCCTATACATTTTGCCTCCGCTTGGAAGAAAGTTTCTTCTCCAAATGTATTAACCTCCAAATGGAATTATAAACCTGGCCCCCATGTTTGCACACCACAGTGCATGGCCCTCCTGTTTCTATACCCTGCCCATAGATAAATATTTCCCCATCTTAGCTAGTTAACTTTTCTGGAAGATTTATGTTCCCCTTTTAAGTCTTCTGTTTTAGTTAGCTGCCTTCTTTAAACCTCATTTCAATAGGTGGCAGGCCATGTTGAGTGCTGCAAATTGAAGAAAACGAAAGCTGACCAAACGACAACACCCAACAACAATAACCATCCTATTCCCACCCACCCCCCAATGAGGCTGAGACAACAGCCCAAGGCCAAAGGGACAATGCTGGAAGCACCATCATACATATGCAAATTTGCACACATTTAAGGATGAAATGACAAACAGGAACCTGCCGACGAAATTACAAATGGGGGAATCTTTTCCATCAGTGTGAAATGTCCAGCTCAGATGTTCTTTGATAACTGTGCCATAGCTGAATATGATTTTTAAAAAGAATTATTAATCCATCTGGAAATTGCCCCAGTAGACTGACCAACCACTAGTATTAATGACAAAGAGATAGAGGTAGGGACTTATTATGGCTGCTGGGAGAAAGGGTGGGATTTGTGAGAGACCGAATGGAGAGATTTCAAATTCCGATGAAAGAAACAGGGAAGGGGCAATTTGGGAGAGACCGAAAGACACAGAAAGCACTCGTAAAGCAGACTTTGGAACTGTGTGAGAAAGTGAGTGCCCTCGCAAGCTAAGTCCCACAATCACAAAGGCCACAGGATTCAAAGGCAGCTCTAGAGCAAGAATACATGAGGACACCTTACCTAGGACTAGGCTGAAGCAATTTCTGAAATAGCTACGGTGGATTAGGGATCTTCTCAAGGTTCCTGCTCCCTTATTTGTAATGGGTTGAATGGTTCATTGTTTTGGAAATATATATTAAAAAGGTACAGATTCTTGCAACAAATGGGTACCATGATTGCATCCATGTGGTCCTTTTCTTACTAATTCACCTGGGTGAGGGAGACTGTGCAATTGGATCTTATTTCTTGTCAAGGGATAGACTTGCCAATTAAAGGGCACTTGTTGTGGGCTGCTTGACTAAATGTGGCAAGTGCTTGAGCACAACATGGACAACTAGTCTTAATTCAGTTAGGATATGGGACATAACAGGTTGTGAAGTTATCTCGAAGTTGAGTCATGGCAACTGCACTTCTTTTCTTGAGAGACTGAAATTATTCACTGCTCATCCAAACAGCTTTATCAGTCTAAGGAAAGCTAGTTGCGAGTCTTCCATTTTATAGTTCAATTTCACCTCATGTCACCCTGGTCTAAAATAGGTTCATAGATGAACAATGACCTGAATAGGCTCGTTAGGTGGACATTAGGCTCATTAGGTAGACAATGGCCTATGGTGCATGAAAGTTGCACCTTTTACTTTCCCAACACCCATTGAGTCATTAGCTATGACCTTGGTGGTGGAGGTTTGAAGTATTCTTGATTTGTCTGGGGATTGTTGAAATCACTGCCTGATAAGTAGTACATAGACTGTACCTGAGCCCCCCACCTCTGTCGAGAGAGGAGTTTTCATTACTCAGATACAGGGGTTTCCATGACCCCTCTCTCAAACCACCTATCCTCTCTGTCTAATGTGTGTACATTGTCATCTTTGAAGGAGTGCCTTTTGTGCTTCAAATGGAGGTGTACTGCTGATTCTGGTCCTGAGCTGTTGCCCCTCCTATGTTGGCCCATTCTCCTGTTTAATATCTGTTTAGTTTCTCCAATGTCTACACAATCCTCACTACACTGGACTGCATATGCTATATTGCTTCTCTTATGTTTTGGTGTTGAGTTCTTTGGGTGGATGAGTCTCTACCTTAGTCTGTTTGTGGGTTTGGAGTAAACAGAGATGTGATGTTTGCCAAAAATCCTTTTTAGCTTTTCAGACACTCCAGCCATGTAGGGAATGACCAGGTTCTTCCGTTGGCTCTGGGTCTCGGGCTGATCCATTGCTCTTCTACGTCGGTACACTGCTTTGTTGAAGGCCCACTTTGGATATCCACAGGACTTAATTGCTATATTTACGTGTCTTCCTTCTTCTTGGCTTCTGTGGAGGTGGGGGATGCACTCTGATATGTGGTTTAGGGTCCTGATGACTCCTAATTTGTGTTGTAATGGATGGTGAGAGTCAAACAGTAAGTACTGATCTGTGTGGGCGGGTTTCCTGTAAATTTCTGTTCCCAGGCCACGGTCGGGTCTGATGATGACTAGAGAGGGGCACGACCAGAAAAAATTACGTTTCGAGCTGTCGTTTGTCGGGACAGGTCTGTTTCGGGTCGTTTCTGTTTGTCGCGATAATTTTCAAAAAATTATCGTTTCCGTTTGTCGTTTGTCGTTTGTGTTGGGGTTGGGGTTGGGGTAAGTGGGCTTTGGGAGGCACCTCTCTGGGTGCCTCTGACGTCTGACCCACTAAGAAGGGAAGCGTAATGCGAAGCCACCGTGTACCATACATTATGTTAGGGTGGTGGGGGGAAGTGAGTGGCATAGGCACCTCTCTGGGTGCTATGACTCACTTAGAAGGGAAGCATACTAGCGTACGTACAGGTTAGGGAATGGGATAGGGGTAGGGGTAGGGAAGTGGGCTCTGTGAGGCACCTCTCTGGGTGCCTCACTTTGACCCACTAAGAAGGGAAGTGTACTTGCGTACAGATCTGGGTTAGGGTTGGGGTTAGGATAAGGGCTAGGCTTAGGGTAACGGTTAAGGTTAGGGTGGGTTAGTGGGCTGCACCTCTGGGTGCCTCTGACCCACTAAGAAGGACAGTGTACTGGCGTATGGGTTAGGGTTAGGGTTCAGGTTTGTGGGCTTTTAATGCCCTCTCTGGCACACCCAGAATTCTCAGTCAAAACCTGGCCATTCGATTGGTGGAATGGCTCCAAAAACTTGCATGGTCCCATCCCATGGCCAGCCCATCATTGCGCATGCGCAGGTGTAAAAAAATAAAAATAAAATAAAATAAAATCAATGGAGACGTTTTATTGCAAGAAAAACCCACTGCTGCTACTATAAAAAACCGGGTATTTAAAATACCTAATTTTCAAATGTTTCTGTGGTGCTTTGGTGGGTTTTTGGACCACGATTTCAAAAGGGATCCCCACCACCACATGGCAAATGGAGACGACGAGGATGCCCACCCCCAGCCTGGTACCAGCAGCCCAGGACAGGAGAGGGGGGGAAGGCCGGGGACCCCCCCAGAAACCACCCCTCTCTGGTAGGTGCCCTCACTGAGGCAGGCATATTTTTGCCTGCTTTTATGGCCGGGAATCGGGTTTTTTTTAAATATATATTTTAAAACTTTTTTTCTGTGCTGCACTTGGCATCGTGCGATCGCTGGCGCCGCGATGCCATGAACGACAACGAAAAATCAGACCCAATTTATCTTTATCAGGTTGGGTTCAAGCTGGAGCGGAGTAATTGTCGTTACTGTTCCCCGTTACGTAACGGAAACAACGAACAGTAACAGAAACGAGGATTTCGCCGAGTCGTGCCCATGTCTAATGATGACTGCACAATCCAGGAAAACCAGCCTGTTGTCTTGGGTGTCTTCCCTAGTGAACTTAATATTAGGGCTCACTGCATTGATGTGGTCTGTAAAGGCCTGTACTTCCGGAGTCTTGATTTTCACCCAGGTATCATCTACATACCTGAACCAGTGGGATGGTGTTGTCCCTGGGAAGGTGTGAGTGCCTTCTTCTCCACTTCTTCCATGTATAGGTTTGCAATAATGGGTGACACTGGGGAATCCATGACACAACCATGCTTCTGTCTGTAGAAGTCCCCTCTGTACGTGAAATACATGGTGTTCAACCATAGGTCCAGGAGCAGGCATATCTGGTCTGGGTTAAGGCTGCTTCTAGAGGTGAGGGTGCTGTCTTCTCTTAGTCTTTGCTTTACAGTTGTTAGGGCATCAGTGGTGGAAATGCTGGTAAAGAAAGACATAACATCAAAGGATTCCATAGTTTCATCTGTATCCAGTTTCAGCTCCCTGACTTGAGGGATAAAAGGCACTCATTCAAAGAGGAGGATGTACACATATTACACAGAGAGAATAGGTGGTTTGAGAGAGGAGTCAAGGAAATCATTCATGTATTGAAAATCCCGCCCTCAACAGAGGTGGGGGGCTCAGGCACATTCAATCTGCTACTTATCAGGCAGATAGTTCAATAATCCCCAGACAATCAAAAATACTTCACACCTCCACCACCAAGGCCATAGCTAATGACCCATACTTAATGGGTGTTGGGAAGGTTAAAGGTGCAACTTTCATGCACCATAGGCCATTGTCCATTTAATGAGCCTGTTCAGGTCATTGTTCATCTTATGAGCCTATTTCAGACCAGGGTGACATGAGGTGAAAGTGAGCTATAAAATGGAGGACTCGCAACTAGCTTTCCTCAGATTGACAAAGCTGTTTGGATGAGCAGCGAATCGTTTCAATCTTTCAAGAAAAGAAGTGCAGTTGCCATGACTCAACTTCCAGATAAACTCACCTGGATGACTGAGAATCTTCACAGGTCATGAGCTTACATCAGAATAATAAGCAAAACAGCAGACTAACATTTTACTGTCAAGATCCCTTGCTCCTGTTCAGTTGTTGCAAAGAATAAAAGACATCATAGGCAAGGTGCGAGGTTACAAATCCAAGATCCAGAACAGAAACATACAAATGTTAGTGCTGAATTCCCCACTGGTAATGCATGTTGCATATTATAAGTTAGAATTAATGCTATTATTCACCTCATGCTTTGATTTTTCTCCCCGCAGCAGACAGCGAAACAGAATTGCAATAACATACTATGTCCATGTCACCTTTGTACTTTGAGTAGGGACAGGGAGGTACCTTTTCCTTGAGTTTCAGAGGTAAACA
Source organism: Phrynocephalus versicolor (assembly GCA_023846285.1). Classification (NCBI taxonomy): domain Eukaryota; kingdom Metazoa; phylum Chordata; class Lepidosauria; order Squamata; family Agamidae; genus Phrynocephalus; species Phrynocephalus versicolor. The sequence continues at coordinate 348 of JAHTLZ010003237.1, read as the reverse complement.
AAGTTACTCTGGCTAGATTTTGGCCCCTCTTTGGCATATTTCCGCAAAACATCACCAATATAAAATCAAATGAGAAGTACGGCCCATTGTGGTGTCCAGATGCACAGTCTGGTTCCTAAGGTTTGTGTAAATCTGTTTGTCACGTTCACATTTTACAGGATAAGGAAACAAGGCAAAGAAAAGGAAGACTGACTCCAGATCTTGCTCCACCCATGGCAGTGCGCTCAGCAGTGCATGAATAGGTGAGGGGTGGAGAAGAGGGAAGTGGAGTTGGAGAAAGGCCTCTTGAGTTTTCTTTTCTTTTCTAATTGCCCATTCCTGCCTCTCTTGACTGGCTTTTATTAGCTA
>JAHTLZ010003235.1:0-13736 GCA_023846285.1 Phrynocephalus versicolor | reverse complement strand
GACTAAGGCTCCAAAAACTGTTGGCTGCAAAGTCGGCAGCTCGGCAGTTTGAATCCCAGGTGCCACGCAACGGAGCGAGCTCTCCCTGATAACCCCAGCTCCTGCCAACCTAGCAGTTCGAAAGCATGCAAATGCAAGTAAACAGGCACCACTGTAAAAAAAAAAGCAGGAAGGTAAAACAGTGTTTCCTTGCAGCCATGCCAGCCACATGGCCATGGACTTGCACAACACTGGCTCTTCAGCTTGAATATGGAGATGAGCACCACTCCTATTGTCGGACACGACTAGCATGCATGTGCGGGGGGAACCTTTACCTTTTACCTAAGCAAGTCCAACTTCACTGAAACTATCCTCCATCATCCTCCGAGGGTCAAAGTTTCCTCATCCTGTGGGAACACAGCTTTTTTTTACTCAACACTTTCTCAGCCCCTTGTGTCTGTTTGTCAGCCTAGCACCAACTGGCAGTTAATCTGTCGCTCCCAGCATTCTAAATCTCCTCCTCTTACCTGATTTGTGGCTGGGGTCCGTGAAGGTGGTTTGAGGAGGCGGTTTGGTTGACCTGTCCATCGTTTTTTAGCCGCTCATTTTTAATAGTGCCGGTCACAGGTGTGACCTTTGCTGATGGCAGCTTTCTCCAACCTACTTGTTGGACAACCTCTCATAGAATCAGAGAATAATAAACAGAATCATGGAGTTGGAAGGGAAGGGACACAACGATCCATAGGATTAGATGAGGAGGAGGAGGAGGAGAAGAAGAAGAAGAAGTGACTTCTTTGGACTACAGACTCCAGAATCCCCAGCTAGTATAAAATCATGAAGTTGGAAGGGGCCTATGAGGCCATCACGTCCAACCCAAGGCAGGAATCCCAATCAAAGCAGATACGACAGATGGTGGACCCATTTCCTCTTGAATGCCTCCAACACTGGAATGCCCACCAACTCCTGAGGTCATGGTTTCCACTGTCGCACTGCTCTACCAGTTAAGAAGTTTTTTTCTTGATTTTCAGCCTAAATCTGGCTTCCTGTCGCTTGAGATCATTATTACATGTCCTTCACTCTGGGATGATTGGGAACAGATCCTGTCCCCCCTAAACAGGCCCAGCTCTTCCAGTCTTTCCTCATCTGGCTAGGTTTCTAACTCCCTGATCTTCTGGTTATGTTTCAAGTTTGCAAACTGACCAGAATAGTGGCATGCCATTAGGTAGGCGGCATAAAAAATTATCAAATAAATAAACACACTTTTGTTGTTGTTCAGTCATTCAGTCGTGTCCAATTCTTTGTGACCCCATGGACCAGAGCTCGCCAGGCCTTCCTATCTTCCACTGCCTCCCAGAGTTTGGTCAAATCCATATTGGTTGCCTCGATGACGCCGTCCAACCATCTCATTCTCTGCCATCCCCTTTTCCTTTTGCCTTCCATCTTTCCCAACATCAGGAACTTTTCCAAGGACTCCTCTCTCCTCATGAGGTGGCCAAAGTACTGGAGCCTCACACTTAAAATGAATCTATTCCCTGCTCCCATCCACCCACCAACACCAACTCCTGGTCCCGTTCTGGGCACCTGCAAGCATCTGACATTTTTTGCAGTTCAAGGTCCATCCCAGCAGATTCATTTGCCTAAGGCAATATTTTGGTCAAACACAGCTGCGTTTTATAGCCTGGTGCTCAGACGCCCTGCGCCGGTTGTCGGCTGGCACGCTGCGATGGCCTAGAATGATGTTTTGCTCCTGGCTATGTCAAGCCACTGGGCGACTAAGAAGGCAAAAGGTGGTTTTGAAATCTACATGGAGCAACGAACTAATTTTCAGACTGTTCCTTCCACGGGAGACAACCCTCTCTATTTACCGTTTCTTACTCAACACTCTGCTTGTTTTGAGTCCAATCGGAAGGTGGGCAAAAGCAGTGAACATTAAAACACGGATTTAGATTTTTGGCCCCTTGTTGATATGTCTGTGAAGATTCTCAAGTCACCCTCATGAATTTATCTGGAAGTTGAGTCATGGCTACTGGATGTCTTTTTCTTGAGAGGCGTTTTGCTTGTTGAGTGTGCCTGAGAAACATGTAGACTTGTCAACACTGGCCAGACACTCTTTTCCTAGACTTACCCTCTCCCTCAGAGAAGCATCCAAGGGCATCCTCTTCTGGTTCCCGCCACCTGACTCTCTCCTCCTTGGGGCTGTAGTTGGCTTGATTTGCTCTCTACATTGGTAGTTGCCTTTTTTATTTTTACTGCATTGCTTTAGTCAAACCTTTGACATGTGGAAGAGGGCTCATGGGTTGATTTCCCCCTCCCTTCTTCCTCTGCCGAAAGCAATCATAGAATCATAGAATCCTCGAGTTGGAAGAGACCTCAAGGGCCATTGAGTCCAACCCCCTGCCATGCAGGAACCCCCATCACAGGACTCCCGACAGATGGCCATCCAGCCTCTGCTTAAAAACATCCAAAGAAGGAGACTCCAACACCCTCCTTTGGGGCAGCATCTTCCATTGCTGAACAGCTCTAACCACCAGGACGTTATTCCGAATGTTCAAATGGAATCTCTTTTCCTGTGGTTTGAAACCATTGCCCCGAGTCCTCGTCTCTGAAGCCATGGAAAACAAACCTGTTCCAAGGACAGGCTCTACTTCGGAGTGAATGAATGGATGGACGGACAGACGAAAAGTGGAACTAATTAATTAATGAATTAATGGAAATGCCGGGACACAACGATGGCATGTGCGTTTGCCTGAAGCATATTTTATGCTGAATGATTGACCTGCTTAGTTAGAAGAGATGAGCATTTTGATAGCCAACATCAAGGCAAATTTATTTAGTGGCTGGGATCCCCTCTCTTCTTACATCATCATCATCATCATCACCACCACCACCTGCCATCAATTTTTTTTTCTGACCGAATGTTAATCCCTTTCAGAGTTTTCTAAGTATAGAGGACATAGAAGTATGTCTGTGGAGATTCTCAGTCATCCAGGTGATGTTATCCGGGAGTTGAGTCATCATGGCAACTCGGCTTCTTTTTCTGTGGGTTCAAAATGTTTCACTACTCCTCCTGTTGGTGTGAGAATATGAAGCCTCACACCAACTTTCCTCAAGACTTGGATGAGTAGCGAAACATTTTGATCCCTCAAGAAAAGAAGTCCAGTCGCCTCGACTCAATCCCTGAAAGACACAGAAGTTGTTTTTACTGTTCTAGGTGTTTGTGAAATCATAAATGGTTAAAACAGAAATTCCAGGCCAGTGTGGGTAGCCATTCACTTGTCCCTTTCAAATTTATTTCAGTTTTCTTTTTTATTCTGATTTTCTTTGTTTATTTTGCCATCTGCTGTTCAGTTCTTTCCTTTCTCTGTGCCGGGACTCACCCGTGACAGCAAACGCATGTGGGTTGTTCCAAGCTATGATCTAAGGCCTGAGAAACTCTCAGGCCTTCAGCTTTTGTACTCCTGTCCTTTCACTTGATGCCTGTCATTTCTCAGTTTCCCCTTTCTGGGCCGCAGCAGGCAAGCAGGCTTCAAAGGCATGGTTCCCTCAAACTGTTATTTGGGTTAAGAGGCAGGCCCGCCTCCCCCCTCGCTTCTGAGAACCCCTCGCCTCCTTTCCAGTGACTGGGGCTGCCCTCAGGAGACGGCTGAGAGGCCAGATCCTTCGTTCTCTTCCAGGATTTGAAGCCTGCCCTGCAGAAGTGTTTTATTTGTTTGTTTAGGGCCCAAGGCAGCTTACATCATTAACAAGACAATATTTACAGGCCAAAAACAGTAGGTATATTCATATATTTTTTAAAAAATAAATAAACAAGTACAATGGTACCTTGTATAAAGGAATTAATTCATTCCAAATGAAATTCTGTTAAGAAAATTTTCCTTTGTACAAATTTCCCATAGGAATGCATTGAAAATGGAGTAATACCTAATTGTGACCATTTTCATGTTGTACGGATTTGCCCCATAGGCAATTCTGTTAAGCAAATTTTCCCTATCTCCAGAATTTTTTAAGTTGTACAGATTTTATGTTATACAAACCGAGGGTCCACTGTATTATATTTGAAATGGTAAATATAGTCAACGCAAAACAATTCTGCACTTGCTAATGTTGAAGCTCATTTGCCAGTGGTTTGCCCACTTCCCCGGTGTCGAGATCTCTCTGGAGCTCCTCACAATCTCTGTTTTTGCTACCCTGTATAATTTAGTGTCGTTGGTAAATTTGGCTACCCCACTCTTTACTCCTACTTCTAGATCATTTATGAAGAGGTTGAAAAGCAGGGGTCCCAGTAGTAAACCTTGGGGGACCCCACTCTTGACCTTCCTCCACTTGGAGAAGTGTCCATTTAGTCCTACATTCTGTTTCCTGTCCCATAGCCAGTTGCTGGTTCAGGACAAGACCTGTCCCTTGATTCCATGACTGGCGAGTTTATTCAAGAGCCTTTTGGTGTGGGACCTTGTCAAAAGCCTTTTGAAAGTACAGATAAACAATGTATTTAATTACAGTATGTAGGCTACACATTGCCTCCCCCAGCAAGCTGGGTACTCATTTTACAGACTTCAGAAGGGTGGAAGCCTGAGTCAACCATGAGCCTGCTACCTGGGATTGAACCCCAGGTCATGAGCACAGTTTTAGCTGTAGTACAGGCATTTAACCACTGTGCCCGAGCAGTCAATTGGATCTCCCTTATCCACATGTAATTCTTCCCAACAAGAGCCTGCTAAAGGGGCATTCCAAGGTAATGTGATATGAAGTTTGCAGGTGGTACCCACAGTCAAAAACAGAATTATCAGCCAGCCCCCGGTTCTGTTTCCAGTATTGGTGCCCGCCCTGGTTAGTTTGAATTTGGCTAAGCGCTGTCCAGTTTTTCAGGGACCAGAACCATCCTGCTATCCAGACGACATTTGACTTCCTGGCCTCCAGCTGTGGATCACAGGCTGTGCAACGGGTTTTGCCTCTGGGCACAGCCTTGGCAGTGGGCAACCTCAGCACCCCTGTTGGCATCTGGAGACCTTTGGCAAGAGAGGGCGAGGGACCCGTTGCAGCAGACCAGTGCCACCGCCTGCCCCACCGGTCTCTGGTCCACACTTAACGCCTGACACCGCTTCCTATGGGAAAGTCGGGCGGTTTAGAAATGCAAATAATAAATCCAGTGTACTGTGAATAATAAATAAATCCCGGTTGGCCCCGGGTGCTTCCTCTGCGACCTGCCCGTGATCTTAGACTGGAATCTCCTCGGGGCCAAGTGTCTTCCGTCCCCACCGCCGGCGCTGCCCAATTACCCCAGTCCCTCGGCGGACCCTCGTGTTAAGGGAACGTGTGAATCCTCGCGCAGGCCGAAAGGACACCTTCCCCTACTCCTTCCCTCCGGCCTCTCGAGCCTTCTTTCCCTCCGGGCGGATCTTGCGCCCTTTCCCCACGGGCGGGTCAAGGGAAGAGAGCGGCGGGAGCGCGCGCCGTGCGCCGGGAGCGCGCCCGATCTGCCTGCCTGCTTGCAGGTGCTCCGCAGCGCGGCGGCGGGGACGGAGGAGCGCGCGGGGCGGTGGCGGCTGGTTCCGGGGGGAGCCCGTCCGGACACGTGTGCGTGAGGAAGGGAGCTGGCCAGCGAGCTAAGGGAGCGCCCGCCGCCGCCCTGATCGCCCCTTCCTCCTCCTCCTCCTCCTCCTCCTCTTCCACGGCGGATCCGCCTTTGCGCCGGAGGAGATGTGGAGCTGAGTGGGGCGCGGGCCAAGCCGGCCACCAGCCAGCCAGCCAGCTCGCTAGCCCGCCCGCCTCCCCAGGCCAGGCCTCGCGGCCGCCTCCTCCTCCTCCTCCTCCTGCGCCGCCCCGGTTCCTTCCTCCTGGCCCGGCGGCGATCATGGCCAAGAACCGCAAGGAACGGAACAGCTGGGGTAAGTCTCTCCGCCCCCCAATCCCCCCACCCCACCCCCCAGGGCCAGCCTGGCCCCCACCCGGGACATTGCTGCTGCGATCGCGGTGGGTGGGTGGGTGGGTAGGGTGGAGGACAGACACCGACCTCCCCACCCCACCGTAGCCCCCCCGCCGGATCCGTCCAGCCGCCCCCCCCCGCAAGCCGTCCCCCCCCCTCCGGGGCGATCCCCCTCCCCGAGTCGGCGATGCGGACCAAAGGGTGGGGTGGAGCCCGGCGGACCATTGGAGTGTGGGGTGGGGGGTCGCTGCGGAAGGGAGGAGCGAACCGGGGGATCCAGGTTAGGACCATCCCTCGGGCGCGCAGCGGATGAGGATGATGACAAAGGAAGGCCTCCTCCTCCGCCTCCGCCTCCTCCTCTCTCTTCGCCCTCCTCTGTGTGTGTGTGTGTGTGTGTCTGGTCGGTGGGTGGGGGGTCTTTAACGTTTTGTTTGGGGAGGCTTTTCGACCCCCCCCCCCGCCAGAGCCGGCGACCCAACCCGATCCTCCCGCCAGAGCTTGAGAAACCGGCTTTCCATCCTGGACTGCTTTTTGGTGGCCATCGGTGCCTGGTCGGGGCTGGAAGGAGGGCGGATTCGTTCCCGAGGGGGTGGGCGGGGGGGCATCTGAAACCAGACAGGCGCGGCTTTGTCTCGTGTGTGTGTGTGTGTGTGTGTGTGTGTGTGTGTGTGTGTGTGTGTGTGTGTGTGTGTGTGTGTGTTCGTTGTACAGTAATCGGGGCAGGTCGTGGAGTCGATGGCTAGCCTTCTCCTTCAGAGGTGGTCCTAGTAACCAACAGGAAATGGAGAAAGTGCCAGGAAAAACCTCTCTAGATCGCAGGATTTTATTTTATTTTATTTTATTGCAAATTTCCAGGGGACACCGAAGGAGGGGGGGAGGGGCAAAAACTTGGAAAATGGGAATAAAACAGAATGGGAAGGATAACAGGAGATGCAGCAGGGACCCGGTGCCGATTTCCGAATGTAAAGAGCGAGAACAACACCTACATACACACACACAAACATCTTAAGAGTAGGTTGGGTCCATAGCTGGTTTGATATGAGGAAAGGATCTGGGCAGTGGAACATGAGTCAGCAGGGCCTTGCAGCCTCCACAAAGGCTAAGGCGATTTTAGCCTGGATTAATAGCACCCTATGTCCAAATCTGGGGAAGCAGCCATTCTGCATTGGTCCCCAAAGAGCTGAAACCCACCTGCAGTACTCTGGCCAGTTGGGAGCGCTGCCCTTTTAAGAAGAGAGGTGAAGCAGGATGGATCCAGAGATGCCGGCACAAGGGGTCAGCATTATTTATTTATATTTATATTTAAAGTATTTTTTTACCCCACCCTTCTTCTTGGAAAAGGTCCCAAGGTGGCTTACACGGTAAGGAGAGACAATACACAGTCCATTACACTTAAGGCATGTTCAGTTTGAGAAACAGGGAATTAAGGAGTATCTTACAGCATTAGGGGGCAACATTAAAACTAACAATTGAAAACATAGTGTCAAAGCAATCACACAAGGCAGATATAAACACAGAGTTATAAGTGGTTATAAATACCAAATCTGTGTAGCCATGTATGGTGTGTTTGTGTGTGTTGTGTCGTTACAGTCGTAACCGACTCTTTGTGACCCCATGTCCATGGAGTTTTCTTGGCAGGAATCCTGGAGTGGCTTGCCAGTTCCTACTCCAGGTGCCTACAGCACCTGGTATTCCCTGCTGGTCTCCCATCCAAGTACTGACCAGGGCCGACCCTGCTTAGCTTCCGAAATCAGGCGAGATCGGATGTGCTTAGGGCATCTAGGCAGCTCAGACATGGTATGGTAGATTCATATAAAAGACACATAATCAGTAGTCCATCATTCCGGGAAAGCTTGCCTGAAGAGAAAGGTCTTGGTCTGTTTCTGTAAAGACACAAAAGACGGGGCATTACAGACATCAAGTCATGTGGAGGCATTGAGTGTGTTTCCAATGGAAAGAAACAGAGTACTGTAGTGCTAATGCGACAGCAGGTGGGTGAGAAATTGGAGATGTATCTACATCTCCAAAACTGGTTGTGGAGAGGAGGGAGAGAGCATGTCTTGTGTTACCCCAGGAGGCGGGTCTTAACAGTGAAGGGAGGAGAGATTGTGGAGGGGCCATTAGGAGAATGTCTGTGAAGATTCCCAGTCAACCAGGTGAGTTTATCTGGAAGCTGAGTCGTGGCAAGTGGACTTCTTTCCTCGAGAGATCGAAACGTTTTGCTGCTCGTCCAAGTGGCTTCGTCAGTCTCGAGGCATTCTCCATTAGGAGAAACACTTTGAGGGTAAGGCCGCCCCAGAGTCTTGTAGCACCTTGAAGGCGGGCGCCTTTTATCTGGCACTCACCAACTCCAGTTACTCAGGAGCCAAACGGGATGCTGCCTGCAGCCAAAAGCTCTGTCGTGGGTGCTGCAGGCCCACTGAGCTAACCTGAATGCCCGGTGGGGCCTCTGGCCCAGTTGCCCCGGAGGGCAGGTGGGCAAAGGACCCACCTCCCTCCCTGCCTCCTTCCCCGGAAGCCTTCAAGCCAAAGCTAAACAAGGGGAAGAGCCGGAAGGGGCAACATAGCAATATAGACTGTAGAGCAGGCATGTCCAAACTTCAGCCCTCCAGCTGTTTTGGACCACAACTCCCACAGTCCTTTGCCATTGGAAACACAGGCTTGGAATTCTGGGAGTTGTGGTCCAAAACATCAGGAGGGCCGAAGTTTGGACATGCCTGCTGTAGAGTGTTACCACGTTGTCCCTGGCATGGGTCCCCCATGTGTGTACACCCCTAGTTGATGGTTTGATGATGCTGGAGGCCAGATTATCACATATGTGGCTTCAGTAGAGAACAGGTGCCATTGGTTAAATCAAGCCTGTTAAACTTGGCTGGCAGGAGTGACATAAGAACCTATGAACAGCCTTGCTGGGACAGGCCACTGCCCATCCAGTCCAGCATTCTGTCTCACACAGCGGCTCACCATTTGCTTCAGGGTATTCCCAAGCAGATGTCTTCACTTGCTTAGGATTCCCTGCAAATGGCATTGAGAGATCTCCTGCCTCTCTCTCCAACCTGGAGGTTGATAGCCACGGATACCCTTGTTCTCCATGAACTTGTCCAAGTCCTTCCTTAAAGCTGTCAAGGCTGACAGCTGTCACCTCTTCTTCTGGCAGGGAGTTCCACAGACCAGTGATCCTCTGGGTGAAAATGTACTCTCTCTTACTTGTTTGAGATTGAGCACCCTTAAGTTTCATGGAGTGCCCCCTACTTCTAGTGTTGTGCGATAGGGAAAACGGCTTTTCCTTATCTACTTTGTCGACTCTGTGTATGATTTTATAAACTTCAATCAGGTCACCTCTTAGGCACTGTTGTTCAAGAGTGAAGAGGCCCAGCCGTTGCAGCTTCAGACGGTAAAGAAGGTGTTCCAGTCCCCTAATCATTCTGGTTGCCCTCCTCTGCACTTTTCCCATTTCCATAATATCCTTCTGGAGGGATGGTGACCAGAATTGTACACAATACTCCAGATGGGGCCTCACCATAGATTTATAAAGAGGCAAAATGACACTTGCTGACTTATTTTCTATCCCCTTCCTAATGATGCCTAGCATTGAGTTTGCTAGATCAGGAGTGAGTAGCCTGTAACCTTCCAATCACCGATAGCTTTGCTCTCCCCCACCCCCACCCCGCCAAGTCCTTGTGGACACCAAAATCCCAGTGATACTGTTGAAAGCCACAGTGTAGTGTGCTTGCTATTGTTGTTGTCATTTGACTCTCGGAAGAATTGGGCTCCAGCAGTGGGGAGGTTTTCTGTGGCAGCAAGAAGGGAAGGATGTGCTTCTCAGTGGCTAGAGCAGGAGGGGGGCTGGTGGCTCCTTCCTCGGGGCCCAGGGTGTTGCTCCGGCCTCTTCCCTGGAGGCAGCCAAAGAAAGATGCCGCTGAGACCTGATGGATTTGCCAAGGGGTGTTGATGATCTAAATGCACCAGTGAATGCAAATGGCATGGGGATTGGCTGATCTTGGCCATCAAAGAAAGAACAACTAGGAGAAAATGAGAGAGAAATAAAACCGAAGCATCAATCTGGCCATCGATGGCTACTAGTCACAAGAGGTAGCGTGGCTCTCTGTGGGGGGTCACTGGGAACACACGAAAGAAGGTGCAGTTTGATCTCCTTGCGGCCTGTGGGTGGGCTTCCCAGAGGCAACTGGTGGGCCACCAGAAAAAAAACAGAACACTGGGTTAGTGACTCCTTGGGTGTGATCCAGGAGGGGAGAAACTGGAGCAGAAGCAGCCTAAGGGGAAGATCTAGGCCAGTGGTTCTCCACCTGTGGGTCCCCAGATGGTCCTGGACTGCAACTCCCAGAAGTCTTCATCACTAGCTGAGCTGGCCAGGATTTCTGGGAATTATAGTCCAGGAACATCTGGGGACCCACAGGTGGAGAACCACTGATCTAGCCAGACACCCTGGATTCAGGAGAGAGCGAGAGGTCATAGCCCACGCAGAACTGGTCCTGTTGTGTCCGCAGGAACCAAATCCACCTGCCTGTTTCCCTTCTGATGAGTGAAGGGCAGGTATCTTCTTGCCCCACATTGAGTGCCAAGTCCCCGCTGTTGGTTATTAATATGGTCCTGTGTACTTGTTATAGATTGGCCAAAACCCTTTTGGGAATTTATGCTGCTGAACTCTCTGTAGACTTGCATGCCGAATTGTGCAAGTCATTTGAGAGCAAATCAAGTCTACGGTGATTTCAAAGCCAGAGGCAAATCTACCACTGAAAATTAAACCATTTGCGCGGTGCTGAAGGTATAACAGATGGGATTTGGCCTGTAAATATGTAGCTATTATTGATTGCATCCATTTCTGTAGAAGTTATATTTTATTTGTTTGCTTGGAATGGTTCTTCATTCGCATCTCCGCCTGTCGGGGCTTCTTGTGCAACATCAATAAAGCATTCTTTAGTAAAGAGATTAAAATCAACTTTAAAAGGGGCTGGTTAAAGCCAATTTTAGGCACAACTCCTGAAGACTATATAATATTGAAGAGGAAAATTCTGGCAAGAATAGAGCCAGCCTGATTCCTAAGGAAAGATCACTCCCGCCAGCTGTTGGGTGGAAGGTGGTCTTATTTGGAGGAAATCAGATGACACCCCCACGCTTACCTGTTGAGCCACTTTCGTTTAAACTGTGCTCTGCCGTAGAGCAACGTTTTACCTAAAGACAAAAGGATGTTCAAGTGGACCACTTGAACTGATATGATTGGAAGAATAGCAGCACTGAAGTGGCATTTTACCATAGTCCACCCTAGATTCTGCATGGAATGGGCTTTGCTGGCCCTAGAGAGCAAATAAGCAAAAAAGAAAATATTTTTTCACCCAGCGCGTTGTTAGTCTGTGGAACTCCCTGCCACAGGAGGTGGTGATGGCATCTGGCCTGGATGCCTTCAAAAGGGGATTGGACAGATTCCAGGAGGAAAAGTCCATCACGGGTTACAAACCATCCCCACCCAACTAGTGAAATTCTGTCTCTTGAATTTCAAGGGAGGAAGGAGGTAAGTTTTTTTTTAAAAAAAAGGAAGCACTTTTTCTGGTGGTAGTGGTGAAGGTGGGAACTCCCCTCCCCCTCCCTGTTGGATGGGCCTTAATGGGGCGCTCTCTTGTTGGCTTGGCTTGGACTTTGTCATGTCAAATGGAGAAGATTAAGCAACTCACAATGACTGCGCAGGAGTGGATTTGAGGGAGGAGCGGTCCAGGCAGAGCAAGGAGGGAGCAGGCGGAAGGGGAAAGTCAAGTGTCCGGCTAGAAATGAACTTCCTCTGCAAAGCCTCTGCCCCGCCCCCCAAATTAATCAAACGGGGCTCCTGACCAATCACAGCAGGAAGAAGGGGGAAACTGCTGAAAAGGGACGCCTGATGTGTCCATCCTTCTAATCTGCACATAGCAACCAGAATTAGCAAGCCATAATTCACAAGAATTTAAACTTTTCCTTTTCTTTTCAAATTTCAAGTACGACATATCTTGATTAATTTCAGGGAGTAGGGAAACCTGTCTAAGGTGTTTATTTCATGTCCTTCTTTGTTCCGTGACTAGTCTTGTCCCGTGACAGCATTGGTCGCGATCACGTGGTTTTGTCCCTGTTTCAGTGTTCCTATGGTCGTGATAACTTGTCTTGGGACAAGTGTTACCTCACGGTCTTGTACCGTGACAAACACAGCATTTGTCTAGCTTCCTTTTCCTTTAGGTGGGGGGGGGGGTTAAAAAACTTTTTCGATATTTAGAATTACTGGTGGTCAGGGTTTCATACTCCAATGCACCAGAGTTAATTAAAAAAAACAGACACAGTTTTCTGAGAGAAACGAATGTATTGTTGCGTGACAATTGTTACTACACAGTGTCTTGTCTCAGAAGAGGAAGTGGGAACAAAGAGTGACAAGGGAAAATCCTACCCCAGCACCAGGTATAGGATTGCCGCACTTAGCACCCGTTCCGGCTGTAAAGCAAGCTACTGTTGCAAAACAGCAACTGTAAAGTAAGTTACTATCACAAAACAGCAGTTTTGGGGAACATATTGGTGTTCTCTCTTATCCACGGTTTGCATTATCCACGAGAAGACTTGGAACCAATCCCCAGCGGATACTGGGGTCCTACTGTATTACAGTCAGTGGTGTCCTCAGCCTCTGGCATTCCAGACATCCTGGGGCCGGCTGGAGCTTCTGAGAGCAGAAGTCCCAAACCAAGCCCTATAGAGTCCCAAACCAAGTCCCAAACCAAGCCGTATAGAGCTGGCTAGAGCAGTGTTTCCCAGGTGTTTCTGGACCGCAACTCCCAGAAACCTCATCAGCCCAGATGGTGGTGAAGGCTTTTGGGAACTGTGGTCCAAGAACACCTGGGTGCCCCCATGGTTGAGAACCACATGTCAGGAATTATGAGGAGCTCACCTCAATAAGCAGAGTTGCAGCAATGGCAAAAATATGGCAGACTCTGTTGCTGGTTTTCTCTTGCAGTCTATTTACAAAATATTTACAGATTCCATTAGTTTCCAGAGACTTGCATCCAGTAGCAGAAATAATCCAGCTACTCACAGCCAACACATGAGGCTTAACAGCAAACTGGCTAAACAGCCCTGGACATATTGCAATACATATGGAATATATCACATCTCTTTCCAGTCATTTCTTTACTTTCACATCACATGTCACACAATGGGTCTCACCCACACTTCTGAGCTACACTTCACTGTCCTTGGACGCTAGTCTTCCTGTCAAGGCCACCTTAACGAGATTGCTTCAGTCCACAGCTGGACTCCATATCTCTAATATCTCCATATCTCTGTTTTTAGTCTTTTTAACTTTTATGTGAACCGCCCTGAGTTCTCGCTCAGGAAGAAGGAGCGGTCTATAAATCTGAAAATAATAAATAAATAAATAAATAAATAAATAAATAAATAAATAAATAAATAAATAAATAAATAAATGGAAGTCGAAAAACTCACTCACATTATAAGAATATTCTTGACACCACGGACATAGTGCCTTCTGTTTTTGACTGGCAGGGGGCTATAAGTGATGGATTTCTTCAGCTGAAGGCATTAGAAGAGCCTCACTGACTGAGGGGACAAAGGGAGGGAGGGTTCCTTTATCACAACATCTCCCCTACTCACTTGGCACCTCTTATAATGGGATACTTCAGGGAGCTGCCCTGAGGGAGGCCTGGACACCTGTCGCTTGGAACCATGGCCTTCTCTGCAAAGCTCTTCCAACTGAGACACGATTGGTCCCATCCCTCCTTAGCTTTTTAGGAGAAAACTGATGACCTGGCTAACTGGGAGTTGAGTCATGGCTACTGGACTTCTTTTT
>JAHTLZ010003232.1:0-17131 GCA_023846285.1 Phrynocephalus versicolor | reverse complement strand
AGCTGGCTCGGGTCATTAGGAGTTTTGGAGTCTGCTGTCATCAGTACACTGATGACACGCAGCTCTATCTCTCCTTTTCCACCTCTGCAGTTTAAGCTGTGAGGATCCTTGATGGGTGCCTGGACGCCATGCTGACTTGGACCGGGGCGAACAGGCTTAAGCTCAACCCTGAGAAGACGGAGGTCATGTTCTTTGGGAGCTCACCATCTGGGTACGGTGGCCCTTTTCCCTGTCTGGGGGGAGTTTCCCTCCAGCCTGTGGAGAGGGTGCGAAATCTGGGCGTGGTCCTGGACCCGGTGCTCACTATGGAGGCCCAGGTGGCGTCGGTGACCAGGGCCGTGTATTACCATCTTCACCAGATCGCCCAGATCCACCTGTACCTGGATGCTGACTCTCTGAGAACAGTGGTCCAAGTGCTGGTGATCTCGAGGCTGGACTACTGCAACGCCCTCTACATGGGGTTGCCCTTGACTCTTCTCCAGCATCTGCAGCGGGTACAGAATGCGGCGGCCAGGCTGGTGGTTGGTGTGCATCGATGTGACCACATCTCCCCAGTCCTGGCCCGCCTGCACTGGTTGCCAGTTGCAGCCCGGATTAGATTCAAGGTCTTGGTTTTAGTTTATAAAACCCTCCATGGCTTGGGACCGGACTACCTGACAGAGCATATCGCTCAGCGATCCACCTCGGCCCGACCTGTTCGGCAGTTGCAAGCGCACTCGCTTCGGGTTGCCACCCCACGAGAAGCCCGGAAGACGGTTACCCGGAACCGGGCTTTCTCGGTGGCAGCCCCTTCCCTCTGGAATTCCATCCCTAGTGAAGTGCGCTCTGCAGAGTCCCTGCTGGCCTTTCGAAAAGCTTTAAAAACTTTTTTATTTCGAGAAGCCTTTGGCGAGCCCTAACTTAATTTAATTTTCCCCCCCACCATCTTTAGTGACCAAGTGATCTAATGATCTTTGTGACCATTGGTGTCTACTTGTGCTCGCTTGGTTTAAAGTTAAGCATTACGCCTTGTTGGCGCGCTGGGTGCCATAGGTTTTTACTTGTGTCATATTGTGTTGTTATTTCCTGTATATCAATTGTTTGTTATAACTGCTGGTTGTTTTTTTCCTCTTTATATTAATTGTCTGTTTGTAATTTTCCACTGTTTGTTTGGCGCCTGCCGCCCTCTGTACGCCGCTTAGAGTTCTGTAAAGAAGATAAGCGGGATATAAATACAATTAAAAAAAACAACAACTTTATTGATTAGCCGTTCGGGCCATATCAAGTACTAAAACTACATAGGTCCAGAAAGATACAAAAAATACAAGTTGTGACTGAACAGTTTCAAAGTTAGGGTGGCCAAAACGAATGTTATCATTCAAGAGTCAGCATCGCCCCTACAGTGAATGCCAATTTGATCAATATAGGAAGATCTTCCTCTGGCTGCCTTACATATGAAATTGGCGACACCATTAACAACATGCACGTTTGAGCTTTGGAGCAAAAAGGCAAGCTGAAAGTTCACATTCCAATGGGCAATTTTGGCCATCATTTTTGATAAATAAGTCTGTCTGAGGGCTGTATATAGTTCACAATCAAATAAAATATGGGCAATATCCTCTATAGCGGGGGCGCTGCAGATACATGTTCTCTCGTGGTAAGGTAGATTATGAAAACGGCCAAATTTATTCATAGATTCCAGTAATTTGAATCTTAATCTTCTATAGGCTCTCCTCAAAGAATAAGGTAAACTAATTGTTAGATACTTCTCGCACTTGAATACCAGTTTGTTTTTAGATAGCCAGCTTAGGGCTCTGTTTTTGGAGAAGAGCTCCATATCCTGTTGTGCACTAACATCCAGAGCTCTTTGTTTAAAGGTAGTTTTGGCCTGTTGACCACTGACAAGTAGGCTCTGGGTTGAGAGCCCAAAATGTGCGATAATGATACCAATTTGTCTGGCCCAGGAATTGGAGGTGACGGAGTTAGCTTGTTCAATTAGACATAGTTTGGGAAGTCTATCAATACCCATTGACTGGACCTTCAACCAGAAGGAAAAAGCTCTAGATACTGTGAGACTGGAAATAGAAAAAATTCCTGTTTCGGCCCTGACTGCATAAGCAGCCGTGTTTTTGTCTGTCCCAAGTATCTTTCTTAAAAAGCTTGTCTGAACTGATTCGAGAAAGGGTGCTTTGTTTAGACCCCAGATTTCTGCTCCATAAACCATCAATGGCACAATTTTGGCCCTAAAAACTTTTAATATTGGAGTAAGAGAACTTGGGCAATTATAACTAATTAATTTGAGAATCTGATTTGCACTTTGCTCTGCCTTTAGGGCAGTCCTTTTAAAATGATTTTGCCAGGTCCCTGTGTGGTTAAAAGTTATTCCTAGATAAGTGAATGAATTGACCTGTTCAATGGGCTCACCATTGATGTACCAATTATGTATTTTATTGCGTTTACTGAATACCAGCACTTTTGATTTCGATTTATTGATAACCAGGGAATTGTTAACACAATATTGGTGCAGCTTTTGTAATGACCTTCTTAGGCCAATCTGCGAGTGTGCTATCAAGACCATGTCGTCAGCATACAGCAAGATATTCATAGATTTGTCGTGAATTTTCAACATATGTAAACTGACGTCGTCTAAATAGTCTGGTAAGTCGTTGATATAAAGATTGAAGAGCATGGGAGCTAGGATACAGCCCTGTCTGACACCTTTATGCGTAGAAATTGCTTTTGATAAGGAACCGTTTATGCCTACGCGAACTTTCAGTTGCATATTTGCGTATAGGGCTTTAATCAGAGCAAGGAGTCTGGGTTCCATATTTAGCCTTGCCAATTTCCTCCACATTAAATCTCTGTTTAATTAATCAAAGGCAGTACTAAGATCAATAAAGGCAGTGTATAGTTGTTTACCTTGTGAAATTTGCCTGGCTGCAAGGTGGTGAAGGACAAAACAGTTATCTGTTGTTGATCTTTCAGATCTGAAACCAGCTTGCTCTTCCACTAAAATATTTTTTCTACAGACCAGTCTATCAGTTTGTTGAATAAATGTTTCGCATACATCTTGGCCACTAGGCTAATTAAGCTGATTGGCCTGTAATTGCCTGGGTCGCTTTTATCACCCTTCTTATGAAGGGGAATGACAATAGCTACTTCCCAACCCGCTGGAATATTACCTGTAGAATCTATATATGAGAATAAACCCGCTAGCAGTGGGGCCCACCAACCAATGTGGGACTTGAAAAGTTCAGGGGGGAGACAATCTTCCCCCGGGGCCTTGTTAGACTGTAATGTTTGAATAATTGACACCATTTCTGCCGTCGAGACTGGGGGCCAGGTAGGTAGATCTTTGAAAGACACTGTTTCTTGTACAGGAGTTTGAGTATCTTGGATTGGAGCAGCAAATAAATTTTCATAAAACTCTTCCCAGGTTGCTGCGAGGATAGGAGAATCACATTGGACTCTTCGTTCCTTCAAAAGGCCTGAGACCATATTCCAAAATAGTACAGAGTTTTTGCCTTTGGCTTGTAGTTCTAAATCAGCCCATATTTTGACTTTATATGAAACTTCTTTCTTGAATAAGAGTTTTTTGTATAAGTGTCTAAGCTTTAACATTTCATTATGGCTTTCTACTGAGGGGGGTTTCAAGGCATGACGCATTGCAGCTCTTAAATGTCTTCTACTCTTATAACAGTCCGAATCAAACCAATGCAACCTATGGTTTGAGTGGTTCCTGCGCTGTAGGTTATCTGTTAAAAACCGGGCTTTTAGAACATGGCAAAGCTCAGCATAATAGGGTAATACTATATCGGAATTGTATGTGTTTGAGGCAATTGCAGTTTTCCATACCTTAGCCTGTTCAGTGTTTAAAAAATTGGATACGGCCTCCGTATTCACCTTAGCCCAACAAATTCTCCTATTTTGTCTTACTTCTACATTATTAGCTATAGTTTTATCAAGTGGAGTGGCAGATCTGATGTCTGAGTTACCCCAAAACTGTACCGTAATTGGTTGATGGTCACTGTCTTCCATTGCTAATATTTGAAAGTCTGAAAATAGGTTTGTTTTATCATAGGAAACACAGATATAGTCCACCACACTACTGTGGTTACTAGCATGGTAGGTAAAAGGATGGATAAAGCCCGTATTGTTTCCACCTAAAATAAATAAGTTACATTTATATAACAAAGAGACCAATTGTGCACCAGCTGCATTTCTTTTAACGTCCCTTGATTGCCACGATACTTGCTTCGATAGATACTCCCCTGGGATTACCCCCCGCTGAACATAGTCCAATAGTGATGGACCAACTCTGGCATTAAAATCTCCTACTAAAATCACTAAAGCTTTAGGAAAAGATAAATTTATCTTGACTAAGAAATTTTCCAAATCAGCCCACATATGAGAGTGATAGTAAAAAGATGAGTAGGGTGGTATGTACACATTTACAATTATCCAGAGGGAGGTTTTAAAGGCAAACTTAATTGCTAAATAACAGGAAGCATCATCCCTCTTAAGTTCCTGTCCCTGCCAGCCCAGTCCAGCTTTGATGAGAATGGACAGCCCTCCCGAGGCCCGGCCTCTGGACCTTAGTTTTAGTGCAGGCGATTCCCAAGATATATAACCCGGTAGCTGGATCTCCTCTTCCTTGGATAGCCAGGTCTCCTGAAGAGCTATGAGATCAAAGGTGGATAGGAATTCCCGTAGGATAGGGTCTGACGCACGCTGCCTCCAGCCCGCAATATTCCATGATGGCAAATGAATGTAGCTGGTGCTGGTAGCTTTGGTACTTGGGAGGTTTTTTGTTTGCGTGGGAGAATTAGAGGAGTCGACTAGTCAGTTCTCGGGAGAAATACTGTCCAGAGCTCCTTTCATGTCGAGGAATACGCACGGATTTGGCCTGCCACATTTTCCTCCAGGGTTATGCTGCAATGTGGGCTCTGCTTGGCTATGCTGGAGGGAGCTGGGAGGTAAGAGAGCTTTGTGTAAAGGATCTGCCCGCTTGAGTATGGTATCAGGACCATTGCAGGTATTGTCATTGAGGTGATCCTCATGAAAAGAATTGCTAATAGGGCCCTTTTCCCCCTCCGGTTGAACAATGTCTGCAAGGGGTTTGGCAGCATTGCAGGTTAGTTTTAATAGATCCGTTATCACATCTACTCCCTTTAGAATGGCTGGATGTGCACTGCCATTCCCCAAGTTAGGAGATTAGGAAATATTAACTGCTGACCAATGTGCAAATTAACGCTAGTGGGTTTTGTCAGCTTCTTCTTCTAGTCAGCAGGGCTCATTAAAGGGGTGACCTTTGTGTCCTGAAAGACCTGCAAAGGGAAGATCTCAAATGTGCGCAGGAAAGGCCTTATTTTGCACAGCATACTAGGGAAAATAGGCTGACTGAAAGTCAGAAGGACACGTCTGGATCTGTTGGTGGATGTGAGCCAGTCAATGTTGAGTAAGTCCAACTTGTTGCTCTCACAATGGAGGAGGCCACTTAAAGCTGCTACAACTGCACTCTTGGAGTTCCATCTTCTAAAATTCATGTTATTATTTAGAATCAGGAGGGCAATCTGGTTACGCTGTAATATGCAATTAGGGTGTGTGTGAGTCTCTTGTTTCTGTTGGCTCCCATATGTATGTTTTGAAGCTGTTTGTAAGGTAGATCTGGTCTCTTTTGTAAGATCTTTTAAGTTTATATTTGCAGTTGGGGAGAGGGCCCCGTGGAGATCTAATGAGCTTCCATCTCTCAGGGCAGTAGGCTGATTGGTAATAAACCTATTAATAAGAGTTTTCAAGGAGTCCACTTTGCCGTTTATCTCGGCCAGGAGTTTGAAAATAACCGAGACAGTTTTTGCAGTCAGCAAGCTCTGTTTAGATACCAGATCCACAAAATTTGATTTTGAGAAGCCTTCGGCCCCTAAGATGGAGGCCACGGGGGAACCAGAGCAGCTGTCAGTAGTTAAAGGCTCCTGCAACTCAGTGGACAAACCCTCACTTATCTTAGGGGCTGTGGTCTCTGAAGCACCATGACTTTCAGCCTCCACTAGCAGGTCAAACCTGTTGTGCAAGATAGTCTCTGAGGGTTTCTTTTTAGGATTACTCACGTTTGAAGCTTTACTCTCCAGAAAACTGTCCACCTTAAGTTGTTTGGATGGAATAGGAGATGAGGACTGTGACTCTGGGAGAGATTGCTGTCTTCTCTTGCGTTTCCCCATGCTTCGGCCACAGAGTCAAACCGCAGACAAAAATAAGGCAGTACCAACCACTAATAGGGAAAAATATTTCTCCAGTCCAAGGTCACTATATAGATAAGCAACTGTAAATCCTTTTGTCGGCGGGTTAGCTGATATTCTTCGCTAAGACCATCTGTCGAGAGGAGTATCCATGTGGGGAGTTAAGATAGCGTGGAATGAGCCGGCCTGGTGCAGAAACTTTGTTGTCAGTTCTTCCAGCCACCACTACCCTATCAAGGTCTAAGATACAATTTAAAATTGGAACTAAAAGAAATTAAAACAAATCAGTAATATCTGGGCGATTAAAATGTTAAAATGTTAAAACGGGAGTGGAGCTCAGTACACCGCCACTGATCCGTCATGGATAAATCAGAGCCCATGAATTGATAGATAAAGTTTTGATTTTTTGCCCCAATACACATTACTTTACATTTGGCTACATTAAAACACATTTGACATTTCTCAGCCCATTCTCCCAGTTTGGAGAGATCCTTCTGGAGCTCTTCACAATCTTCGCTGGTTTTTACCACACGGAAAAGTTTCGTGGCATCTGCAAACTTGGCCACCTCACTGCTTATCCCTGTCTCCAGGTCATTTATGAACAGATTGAAAAGCACCGGTCCCAGGACAGATCCCTGGGGCACACCGCTTTTCACTTCTCTGCATTGTGAAATTTTCCCATTGACACCTACTCTTTGTTTCCTGGATCTCAACCAGTTCTCAATCCATAAGAGGACCTGCCCTCTTTTACCCTGACTGTGCAACTTTCTCAGCAGCCTTTGGTGAGGGACTGTGTCAAAAGCCTTTTGGAAATCCAGATAGACTATATCCACCGGTTCACCCAAATCCACATGCCTGTTGACCTTTTCAAAAAATTCTAAAAGATTTGTCAGGCAAGACTTACCCTTACAGAAGCCATGCTGATTTTCTCTCAGCAAGGTTTGTTCTTCTATGTGTTTTAAGATTTTCCCTTGGATGAGGCTTTCCACCATCTTCCCTGGGACAGATGTAAGGCCAACTGGCCTGTAGTTTCCCGGGTCCCCCCTCCTTCTTTTTTTAAAAATTGGTGTGACATCCGCTATCCTCCAGTCCTCCGGCACTGTGGCCGTTTTAAGAGACAAGTTGCATATTACCGTTAAGAGATCTGCAATTTCATTTCTCAGTTCCCTAATAACCCTTGGGTGGATGCCATCTGGGCCCGGTGACTTGTTAATCTTCAATTTATCAATTAGTCCTAAAACATCCTCTCTTTTAACCTGTATTTGATTTAATTATTTAGCCAAGAAGTATCTGCTCAAGGTCTTCTGTCGTGAAGACAGATGCAAAGAACTCATTTAATTTCTCTGCAATTTCCAAGTCCTCCTTAACCTCCCCTTTTCCTCCCTCACCATCCAGTGGGCCAACTGGTTCTCTGGCAGTTTTTCTACTTCTAACATATTTAAAGAAGCTTTTATTATTACCCTTTATATTGCTAGCCAAGCGTTCATCAAAATCTTTCTTTGCCTCTCTTATCATCTTCTTACATTTCTTTTGCCAGAGTTTGTGTTCCTTTTTATTTTCCTCATTTGGGGAGGATTTCCATTTACAGAAAGACCTCTCCTTGCGCCTTACAGCCTCAGAATCATGACATAAAAATAAGGCACGAAATACAATATGAACCCAAAGGTAAAGACAGATGAAAGCTTATGTACTATTAGAGGAATAGAACAAAGAGCTCTAATGGGGTCAATAATAATCTTCATGAAAATGTAGGAAGGAAAACAGGCTCTTCTCTATGTTTTTGGGGAAGCCACATTGGTCTTTTCTGCTGTTTTTGAGCTCCCCCCTCCCTTGTTGGACTTGTCTGTAGTTGTGCCTTTAGAATTTCCCTTTTAAGAAACTCCTTCTCATTGTAGGCTCTGATCAAATCACACAAATGTTCCCCAGTTATTCTTCAATTAGACCATTGCACACATTTTTGGCATTCTCCTATTCCCTTTACTCAGTACCGCATTTATAAATGCATCCCCTATCTCATGAAATCTATTAATCTTCAACTCTTCTTTTAAAGCTTAATTTCTGAAGTCAGTTTATCAGAGACCTTTGGGTAATGAGCAGCATATAAGTTGAATGAATGAATGAATGAATGAATGAATGAATAAATAAATAAATAAATAAATAAATAAATAAATGGCAATATTCCAAATTGCATTATACCATTCATCCAATTGGAAAACCCAGTTTTGTCTCCAGTTTTTTACAATCAACAATCATGCAGATATTAATATATTAATTATCCCCTTTTGCATTATTGATAACATCGTTTTCTATTAAGAATAACAATGCTATTTGGGCGATGTCTCAATATTAACTTTTAATATTTGTCTAATCTCAAAAATCTTCCATACCTTTTGTACCATATCACAGTCCCACCATAAATGTCAGTAAGTTCCTTCTCCTTTATCACATCTCCAGCATTTTATAGTATCTAATTTTGTTGGAGTAAGTGCCATCTCCATAGCATACCCATTTTTTTATTATAATTGACATATTCCTAAAAAACCCTTTTGTTCCAGATTTTCTTGTAATCCTCTTTTCCTATTCTCCCAACATTTGTCTCCCATATTGTTTTAAAAAATTCTAATTGATACTCTTCTTTCATCAAACATCTGTATAATATACCTATTTTTCCTTTCTCCTTCCTTTCCTCCTTCCCATTCTGCATAGTTTTTATAATATTTTCAAATTTTGTTAGAGATTAGAATCTCTTGCTATATTTTATCTATTCTTCCAATTTCCTTAAATTTAGCCAATCTATAGTATTCTCCTTCAAACATAGTTCTTAGTTGTTCCTTATTTTTCATTTCCCATTTATATACACAGGTACCTTTTAAAACAAATTTAATTTGTTCTATGGGTCAATTTGTTTTAATAAAATTTTGTCTTATGAAACACGGTGCCCTGTGCCTGGTGCTTCTCACTTGCCTTCTTTTTGGGCTCTAAGCAGCCAGATAGGTGCGGAGAGCAGCAGGGCAGATGGAAAGTTATCTTTCCAATCTCCCAGCCGATTGGATCTCCCCTGCTGGGCACGAAGCCTAGCAATCCACTCAGCCTGTTTTGAAACCCCCACTCCAATACCCCACCTGGCTAAGAACCTTGAACTGCTGATTCCAACAGTGCAGTGTTGCTGGGTCATAGCATCAGGTGGGACCAAGGCTGTTTAAGGCCATCCATTCATTGCTGCCTGTGTGCTAAAACACCGAAACAGGCAGGGGATGGCAGGCAAAGGTCCCCCTTTTCTTTTTAGCAGCATCCAGCTCTGAATTCATTAAGGCTGCACTGGATTGGATTGCTTAGGCAACCAGCTGTGGGCAATCCAGAAAAGGCTGCAATAAATTGCCTGTTAGGGGTGAAAGTGGGGAAAACCTGAGCATGGTATACAATTCCCCAGCTTGATTAATTACCTCTTGAGCAGTAATCAAGTGCGTTGGGGGAAAGGGAGACTGAGTTAAAACTATTCAATTTTTAATTTCATCAGAAGATAAACTCACAATTTAAGAACATAATTAATTCAGAGGTAATTAATTTAAAGGCGAATCAAATAAATTATTTGCATAATTAATTGCTGATTTCATCATCACCAGAGTGGTGCGTCCGCTAACTGAGTTAGATAAATAAATAATTGTGGGAACTACTAACTAATTACTTGATTGGCCCACCATTTAAGTGATAAGGACATACACACACATCTGCCAGTCAAATTTTTTTTAAAAAGCTCAGCCCACAACTTGGAGTTCAATTCGGGTAGCAGGCCCAAAGTTCACTCAGCCTTCCATCCTCCTGAGGTGGATAAATTCAGTACCACACTCATGCAGATACCTTAATTGCTCCCAGAGGCCAGAAGGACACACAGTTCCAGGCCCCAGCCACTGGGGCACATCCCTCAGTGCCACAAAAATGCAGTTTGTGCAAGAGAAAGCCAACTCCAAAAGGAGCACAGGGGTCTGTGTCTGCAAAAGGGGCTGCAAAGGCCCAGCAGACGACCTACCCTGCCCTGCCGCCACCTCTGCTAAGGGACATACAAGTGTTGGCATCTTCGTCAAAATGGAGGATTAGTTATCATCTGAGGTGGAGGATCCAGAGGTGGCATAGGCGGGGGAATCAACAGAGCCATCATCATCAGATTCCACTGATTCTGCCTGAACATTACCAGTGAGGTGGAGATCAGCACACTGGGGGAAGAAGCAGAAGAGGGCTGCTCGCAGGTCACTGAAACATTCAAGGAAGGATGAGTCTTTTTCCTCATCTTCTTCAACATTGTTAGGTATAAGGATTATTGGGTGGAGGGAACAGATGCACCAGGACTTCCCTGCTGGGCACTGCAAAAAAGAATATGTAGTCAGAGACTAAGGAAGTGCGTGGGAGTGGGAGAGCCTAGCAGGTAGCACTGACAACCCACCAGGCCAACACCTCAAACGGAAGGTTAGGAAAACAATATTAGAATGATATAATGTGGATGTATTCACCCTCCTGAAAGCCGAAAAGGCTGAGCTGGCAGTGAGATAAAAACACAAATTGTGGGAGTCTCCAAACCATCCTGTGGATGAGAGGTCTTTTGATAATTGGCTGGGTGGTTTTACACAATACCTCGGGGTAGTAGTGGCAGCTTACCCTGAGGGGGCATGGCACCTCAACAACCACTTAATGAATGTGCTCATGGCCAGGAAACTAGCCATGAGGTATTGATAGGAATATTTCAATACATGGTATACATATTAGACTGTCATTGTAGATAAAATGGCAGTGCATTGGTTCTATCCCTTGATTCAAACTGTGTCCTTTAATTCACCCTCCTCTCCCTACACGAAACTGTGCCTCAAAGTATCACATACCTCCTTGCATCTGTATCCTGTTTTCCAACTCCTTATCTGTGGCAGAAGCCCACCAAGAAGTCCCCCATCCGCTGGGATTCGTGAGAAGACGGGAAGTGGCTTTTCCCGATCTGTCAACACAACGTTTCGCCGTTCCTCGCTTCAGCCTTATCTGACAGCGCAGTAGGCGAGCCGCAGACCGGTGGCGCTGCCCTGCAAAAATTAATGCCTTCCCATTTTAAAGAACTGTCAAAGATGATTTGTAAATGATGTGTTAACAATTCGCTTTTGATGTATTCTGACCATTTTCTTAGCCCAGATGTTTCCTATTTTCTTCGCGATTGGGGCAGGATGTTCAGGAGATTTTTGTCTATAAAACCTGTACACTTTTGAATGTTCATGGCCTCAGCTTTTTCGAAGCAATTCGACTGAGTGCCCTCTTTGCAAAGAAGTAAAGCGTTTCTCCGTTGCACGAAACTTTGGCGTGGTTATTCCAGCTCTCGGCTCAGGCGATAAGCGGCAGGTAACCCGGGGGGGGGGGAATCCCTTCAGTATGATGAGGGATTTAGGAAAAAAGCATCCAACTGTGAGGACACTAGATGGGATTTGATTAACCAAAACATTTGGTTAGTAGAAGTGGGCCACTATTCCAGAGCCAAATCAGAGGGGAGGCCCTCAAAATGGGGCAAGAGGGAGTTTTCCAGATGTATTTGTTGGGAATATAATGCGGGTGTGCCAGAGCACATTGCAAATTCAACCATGACTGTGATGCCTGCCTTGGCCTGCTCCCTAGGCTTGTGTGCAGCAGTCTAGGAGGCTCTCAGCATCTCTTTCAAGGTGTCAGGCCCCCATTGAAACCAAATATCCAGAAGGAGGTGCAAGGGACAGGAGTGGTACAGCAGGCTCCTGTCACAACAAGTAGTACACCATGCAGCACTGTGTCAGCCCCGCAGTATGACGGCCTTGGTTTAGCGACCACTCCAATTAACATTGACAAATTGGTTTCCCTATTACTGATCTACCCTGATAAGAAGTCAGCCCTTAACCTATGGGAAGGCTTCACAAAGGAGTTTAGGATACCGTTTACTGGCCTAAGAGTTCTGGCAATGGCTGCTAATCTTAAACCAGCCTCTGAAATGCCACTCATAGTGGTAGAAAAGATTGCAAAGGAGTTTCAGGCAGGTAGTATGGCTGGTCCATTCAATGCCCCCCTTTCCAAATATAAGGGTATCCCCACCGGGGGTAGTGCCCAAAAAAGCCCATGGGCAATACCGGTTGATTCATCATCTGTCATACCTAAAAGGGGCATCAGTCAATGATGCTATTCTCCAATAATTTTGTTCAGTGAGATACAAATCTTTCGATCAGGCCATAATGGCAGTACAGGCACTTGGTCAAGGTGCTATGCTAGCCAAATGAACATAAGAACATAAGAACATAAGAAGAGCCATGCTGGATCAGGCCAACGGCCCATCTAGTCCAGTTTCCTGTATCTCACAGTGGCCCCACCAGATGAGTCTGGGAGAGCACGAGACTAGATATCTCTTTCGTGATATCACTCCCCGGCATCTGGCCCTTAAAGTACCCCGGTTTTAAGACTGGAGATTACACATCTCCATCATGGTTTGTAACCTGTGATGGATTTTTCCTCCAGGAATCTGTCCAATCCCCTTTTGAAGGCAGCCAGGCCAGATGCCATCACCACATCCTGTGGCAGGGAGTTCCACAGACTAACAACACGCTGAGTGAAAAAATATTTTCTTTTATCTGTTCTTACTCCTCCAGCCCTCAATTTGAGTGGATGTCCCCTAGTTCTGGTATTCTGGGAGAGGGAGAAGAGCTTCCCTCTATCCACTTTACTCATGCCCTGCATTATTTTGTACGGCTCAATCATATCCCCCCTCAGGCGCCTTTTTTCCAGACTAAAGAGGCCCAAATGTTTTAGCCTTTCCTCATAAGGGAGGTGCCCCAGCCCAGTAATCATTTTAGTCGCTCTCTTCTGCACCTTTTCCAGTTCTACTATGTCTGTCTTGAGATGCGGTGACCAGAATTGTACACAATACTCCAGGTGCGGCCTTACTATTGTTTTGTATAATGGCATTATAATGTTGGCTGTTTTATTTTCAATCCCTTTTTTGATAGTCCCTAGCATGGAATTGGCCTTCTTCACTGCTGCCACACATTGGGGAGACACCTTCATGGAGCTGTCCACCAACACACAACAACAACAACAACAATTGTGAATTTCCGGTTAAGATGGCGGGCGGCAGCACCTTCCCTTTGCTCCTGCTCCTGCACCCCAGCGTTTTTATGATTTTTGGGATATTGCTGCCTTGCTTATTGTTTTTCTTCTAACTTGTTTGCTCCGCCAGAGGATCCAGTGGGGGTCAGTCGGGGGTATATGCGGGCTTAAGGGGGCTCAGCAAGCTCGCTGGTAGACGGGCAGACGGCGGACCGGTCACAGGTAACATCATTAATGCAGTCCAGTATCGCCTTTGCTGAGTGTCCTCTCCTATCCCTCCCTTCTCCCCTTTTCTTTCTCCCTTCCCCCCTTCCCTTTTCCCTATCCTGTTTTCCTGGGGGTTACCCCCGCTTCCCTGGAGGGGTTGCTCCCTGAGGTTCGGGGAAGGACTCGCTGGCGACGCTGGTCTCCTCCCCGACGGTCTGGAGGACTCGGGAGTGGTTGGCCATGGCCGCCACCCTGTTCTACCCGGACCCGGAGCTGGGAGCCTCGTGGCGATTTTCCATCTCGCCTTGGTCCACCTTACCCTTGGTTGTGGAGATTGCCGCGGTATCGCCCTGTCCTGGTTCCAGCATGGCGGTCGGCCGGCGGCCGACTCTGGGTTCGGCGGCGCTCTCCTTGGTGGCGCCTGGCCGCCGGTTGCGGAGATTGCCGCGGTCTGCCGGCTTTGCAATCGGGCAGCGTCTTAGCTGCCGGCGTTCGCCTGGGCATCGCCCTGTCCTGGTTCCAGCATGGCGGGCGGGCGGCGGCTAGCACTGGTTTCGGCGCTGCTCTCCTCGGCAGCGCCTGGCTGCCGGCCCCCCTTTGGGCAGCATGCCGGCCGCCGGCGCCTTTCGGGGGGTGCCTTAGCCCTGGGTTTGTCTTGGGCGGCGGATCGGCCGCAGGCGTTGGGTCGGGCGGCGCTTCGGCTGTCGGAGATTGCGGGCTCGCCTTGTCCGGGCGGCGGGCCGGCTGCTGGCGTGGACCCTGCAGGTGCCATTTTGGTTGGCGTCCTGCCACCGCTCACTAACTCGGGTGGCAGGTCGGCCGCCGGCGTTGGGCCCCCGCCTTTCCCGCTTAGAAGCTCAGGCGGCAGGGCGGCCGCCGGCGTTTGGCCCTTGCCTTCCCGTTTACCAGCTCGGGTGGCAGGTCAGCCGCCGGCGTTTGGCCTCCGCCTTTCCCATTTACCAGCTCGGGTGACTGGTTGGCTACGATGCACTGGCAGTGTCACAGCCCGCCGGACGCATTTTCGGGCGCTCCCGGGGCTTGTTCCCGTTCAATTCCATCTGTGCCGCCCATTAGTACCACCTTGGGCAGCAGGGCGGCCGCCGGCGTTGTCTGGGCGGCGTATTAGTAGCTGGCTTTTTGCGCCTTTCATCTGCTCTCCGTCCTTGGCTGCCCTCCACTAGCCTCTGTGGGGTGTCCCCCCTTCCTCCCTGTTGATATCCCTGTCCCCTGATTATTTAGCCCCCGGATCCATCCTCCCTGCCTAACCTCCCTGTTGTTTCCATCTATTCCCTGGCGGCAGTATTTTATTTGCATTTTTTAGTTGTATTTTTAATTTGTAATTCCTATTTTTTTATCTTTTTTTATCTTACTAAGTTATTTGCTGTAGATTTAGTGCTGTATAGCGGTCATGATTACTGTGTGTGTTTATTTGCTGTTACTATATGGTGTGGTTTTTATTAGAATTGTTTATTGATTGTTAGTTTTTTTTTCTTTCCCCCTCTGGGGTCGCCATGTTTGCAGGGACTCACATACCAACTGTGTCGGGCCATGGGTGGTACGCTTGTAGCCGTGGGGTTAGTCAGTTAAGAAGAACACGGGACAGTCCCTCGTTCTGACCCCCCGGCTCCCTGCCACGTGTCCAGGAGTCATTCCCCCGGCGCCCCCAATCTTTCCTGCCTCCTATTAAATGCCAGGTCAGTCCATAATAAGATCCCTGTCATATATGATGCCATCTTAGACGGGAGGGCTGACCTAGCCTTTATTACCGAGACATGGGTGGGCGAAGAGGCGGGGCATCGCTCTCCCAGCTCTGCCCGCCCGGGTACCTGGTCCAGGGGGTGGGAAGGTTGGGGGGTCAGAAGGGAGGGGGGGCGCCATCATCCACCGGGATTCTTTCCATGTTTGCAGGGCCTCGACATTGGTTAGCCAGGGGTTAGAATGCCTTCACCTGTTAGTGGGGCAGCGGGACAGATTTGGCATTGTGCTGGGTTACCGTGCTCCCCGCAACCCAGCTCAATCCCTACCAGAGCTCTCAGAGTTCATCGTGGCTGCTCTATTGAGGTCCCCGCGCCTTCTGGTTGCAGGTGACTTCAATGTGCATGCTGGCGGTGGACTTTCCGGTGCAGCTCTGGAGTTCATGGAATCCATGGCTTCCATGGGTCTGTCCCAGCATGTTGTATGTCCCACCCACAGGTCAGGCCACACCCTGGATCTGGTGTTTTCCTCCATGTCGGGGAATTCGAGTCTGGAGGTGGGGGACATTGTCTCCCTACCTGTGTCATGGTCGGACCATCACCTGCTTTCTTTCTCCCTAGCGATCGTGGCCCCTCCCCGCGGGGGCCATCCGACTCCTGTTTTGGCCCGTCCCCGAAGACTTATGGACCCTGATTGGTTCCAGGACGTCTTCGGGGAGTTTCCGAGTGGACTGACTGGCACTCCGGCCAAGGTTGTGGCTAACAATTGGTTTGAAACAGCTGCCCACACCATAGAACGGATCGCCCCCAAGCGCTTTTCCCGGTGCCGAGCTCGACCTTCACCGTGGAGTTACGGGCAATGAAGCAGGTGAGGAGAAGGCTAGAGCGCAGCTGGAGAAGAACCCGGACGGTTACAAGTAAGGCTGCCGTTGATTCCCAGACTAGTCGCTATTCCAATGCGATCAAGGAGGCTAAGTCATCCTTTTACTCCTTGAGAATTGGTGAGGCCTCTAACCGCCAGGCGGAGCTTTTCTGGCTGGTTCGGGACCTCACCAATCCTAGTCTGGCCAGGCCTCCTCCTACTGATTTCAGTAGCGAGAATTTTGCAGCCTTTTTTCGTTCTAAGATTGAGGCCATCTGTGCCGGCTTCGACTCCGGTTGCGGTAGCACCGCCCCGGCATCTCCGGTCGCTGGTCCGCCTTCGTTGCCTCGTTTGGATGTGCTTGGGCCTGTTTCTGCTGTCGAGGCCTCTAAGGCTATGGCGCATTGCCGGCCTGCGTCCACCCCCTTCGATCCTTGCCCTGCTTGGCTAATTAAAGCTGCCAGCGGGACCATGGCCAAATGGGCTTCCGCCATTGCCACCGCCTCTTTCAGCGAGGGTTTTTTTCCCTCTCGTCTGAAGGAGATGGTGGTAAAGCCCATTCTTAAAAAATCTGGCCTTGCATCGGACGATTTAGGGAACTATCGTCCGATTGCTAATGTCCCATTTATGGGCAAGGTCATCGAGAGGGTGGCAGCGGTCCGGCTGCAGTCATACCTGGAGGATCGGCAGTGCCTCGATCCATGCCAGTCGGGGTTCAGGCCCCGTCGGGGGACAGAAACAGCTTTGGTCGCACTGCAAGATGACCTGATCCGGGCGACCAACAGGGGTTGCTCTACCCTGTTGGTCCTCCTGGATCTGTCAGCGGCCTTCAATACCATCAGCTCTCTGAGGTTGGAATTGGGGGCACTGCTCACAGTTTGCTCTGATCCTTCCTGGAGGGCCGTCCCCAGTATGTCCAGTATGGGGGGGAGTTGTCGGCCCCGTGGGTTCTCCCTTGTGGAGTCCCACAGGGGTCGTCGCTGTCCCCCATGCTGTTTAACATCTATGTAAGGCAGCTGGCTCGGGTCATTAGGAGTTTTGGAGTCTGCTGTCATCAGTAC
>JAHTLZ010003231.1:0-12354 GCA_023846285.1 Phrynocephalus versicolor | reverse complement strand
TATCTATCTATCTATCTATCTATCTATCTATCTATCTATCTGTTCTCTGATTCCCAGTTTTCTCCTCCAAGTATATATATTGTGATAAAACACTGCTATCATGTTACTCTATAAAGAGGGGTCTAGGTTTGTGGGTATAGAGATATATTTAAAGAAAAAAGAAAAGAAAATGTATTTAACCACATTGGGGGACGGGGGGGAACCACAGTCTTCAGTTACTGTATAAGGAACCCGGGGGGGGGGGCTTCTTTCACCGTTGCCATAACCATCCCAAGCTTTTAAAAAGTTACTTTCTTGGATCTCCCCAAAGGAACTTCAGGTCTGTCTACCAATCTTAAAGACGGGGGGGGAGGTTAGAGGAGGTTAGAATCCCAGTCCTGGGGTGGAGGGGGGATTATGGGACATGGAGTCGCCAGGAGGCAACCTTTCCCAAGCCCTAGCCTGTTCCTTTTTCCAATATGCTTGTCGACCCGACAGCAAAATCACCCTTGTGAAACTGAGACCCCCCAAAACCAAACATTTGATGCAGCCTCCCTTTTTTTGCCGCCTGAGGAAACTTTGGTGTGGGGCCCGATCTGACCTTCCACACGACAGGCCAGATTATTATTATTATTATTATTATTATTATTATTATTATTATTATTATTATTATTATTATTATTATTATTATTATTATTATTATTATTATTATTATTTTAGGTCTCCAGCGCTCTTTGAACCAGACGTGGCTAAAAAAGGCCTGAATCTGTGGAAAGCCGGAGGGAAGTGCATTCCAAGAGAGAAATGATGGGGTTCAGAAACGGACTTGGCGGCCCCGGCAACAAACCAGGTGTGGACTTTTCCTTGGAACCTCTCCGGCGCTTCCCACATGCTCAGAGGTTTGGCTAGGCGGCGTGGCTCACCCGGAACATTTTACCCTTCTAGCAAAATTTTATCCCGTGGAAGGGCAGGAGTGGGGTGTTTTTGGTTTTGGGGTTTTTTTTTGGTGGGGGGGTCAGCCAACCCAAAGTCTCAGCCGAAATCTCCAGTAAGAGGGAAGGCACCAGGATTGGGGGGGATTCTTTGTTATTTAAACTTTTTAAATTGACCAGCTGCAATTCCTTCCAGCCTTGAGTGCCTGAAAAAAACCAACAATTTGGGGACCGACAGGCAGGACAGAGTGTGGGGTGCTTTTGTGATGGGGAACCGTTGCCGTCGAGATATTCCACAACGTTCCTCGGGTCCGGGGCCTGTGCTTTTGGGAGCGATGTCCACCAGCCCTCTCGCCCACCCTCCCAAAAACGGTCGCCCCCCCCCCCCCACCGAGGCTCGGTTCCCACGTGGTCTGGGCCCCTTCCCGCTCTGCTGTGGCCATCTTCCTCCCAAGCTGCGGTTGGGGTTTATGTAGTGGAAGTAACGCACTCCGACAACCGAGCCCCGAAGGCCGCAGGGCAAACAATGGAGCCCGAGGTGTGTGTGAGGAGGGGGGACGCAGCCCAGTATGTCCCAGCTTGGATGCATCTCGCCCCCTTCTCTCTCTCTGTCCTGGCCTCTCGGGTTCCGGCGATGTCAAAATTTTCCCCCGGACGCTGAAAGCCCGGTCCCGCCTGTGCAAACCGGCTTCGATCATAATCCGTTCCACAAACAGGTCTTAACGGGGATGTCTCGGGCTTTACCACCAGATCCTGCCTTTTTTTGAAAGGGAGACCCAGAGAAGTCTTGAGTCTGAATCCAGGGCTTTCCTCTTTTAAAAAGCCAAGAAACTAGTCCTCATTAGAGCAGCCGTGACCTTCCGTTCCTCGCCCGTCGTGGGCACTTCTCTAAACCCGTTCCAGTTTGGTAAGAAGGTTCATCACAGGGATTGTACGTGTCCCCAAGTGGACAGGGGACCATCGGTCAAGCTTCACCAAAGCAGAACCAAGGGGAAACTATCGTTCCCCCCCATGATCTGTCAATCTGGAATCACGTTAGACTTTTTTGCTGCTGCGTCACGATCTTGGCACCCGTTTCCTCGTGGTCTACTAAGACCTTCTCGCCCATTTAATGTCCTTCTCTCTCTCTCTCTCTTCCTCTCTGCCTCGACGATAAATGGATTTGAAAGGCATGTCCAAACTTCGGCCCTCCAGATGTTTTGGACCACAGCTCCCACAGTCCTTTGTCGTTGGCGAGCTACACTTAGAATTCTGGGAGTGGTGGTCCGAAACATCAGGAGGGCCGAAGTGTGGACATGTCGGACGTTGTAAGTTCTAAGGAGTGACCAGGTCAGCTGGAACCACCGGGAACCCCACTGGTGCACACCCGGAGGGATCCAGGGTTGGCGGCAAATATGTGCCCCTTAATCAGGGGGCAATCATGAAGGTTCTAGCTCTGATGGCTCCTCACAAAATGGCTAATGGGGAGATCACCCCCCCCCCCACTTTTCAAGGTGGGAGAAAAGCCGTCCCTGGATCCCACGCAGCTGTTTGCTGGTCCTTTTGGCCTCTGGGCTGAGGAATATGGGGTCGGTGGATGGGGTGGGAAGAAAAGGGGAAATAGATAAAATGGAGGGCGGACGAAACAAGAACTCAGAACTCCACCCTGTCTTTGCCTCTTTTGCACGCGCTCTCCCTCTCCCCCTCCGCCTTGGAAAAACACTGCAGCAAAAGGGGGGGGGAGAGAGAAAAAGAAAAGAAAAAGAGAGAGAGAGAAGCAGCACTGCAGTCATTAATATGCAAAAATGCAAATGAGGAGGTAATTAAGCCCCAGTCCTCTGGAGGATATTTCCATCATAATGAATTCTATTGTCAGGGAAGAAATTTTTTTTAAAAAAACAACACACCACACACAACAACACCCTTCCCAGCCCCTGAGTGTGGCTTGAAGAAAAATCAAGCTACAGAGACCCAAAATCGGGGGGGGGGGGGTTGAACCTTCAGTGCCCCGGTTTGGACACGGGTTCGGGTGGGGGGGGGGGGGTTGGGGTGGGGGGGGGGGGGTGTGCCACCCCAGTGTCCTCCTGCTTTCCCAGGTGGGGAGTATGATAGGAAAGGAGGGGGTGGTGGCGGGGCCCGTGGCCCCTCGCCCACGCAAGGATTCCCCCCGCTCGCCTTCCCTATATGCGGAGAACGTCTCGGTCACGGTCAGGACCGAGAGCTGGACCAGTGCGTCGTGCGGATGCGGGATGTTTTTATACTAGGGAAATACCGGGAAGGGGGAGCTTTCGAGGAACCCACAAACACGAAGCAGGGGGGGAAATGCACTCCTGGAATGTGTGTGTGTGTGTGAGAGAGAGAGAGAGAGAGAGAGAAGTGGAGGCAGCCATCTTGACCTGTGGAGCATAGCAAAAAGGGGTCAGCCAGGACACCGGACACGTCGGTTTAGTGGCAAACCAGGCCGGGGATATGGGTAGCCACCTATCGGTTTCCCCCACTCGCTCTAGGCGCTGGCTTGGTCAGCCTTTGGGACCATAAAACAGGAGAGAAATGGGTTTTGGATCCAGTCGGGTCAAAAAGCCAGAGAACTGGACAGCTGAGATTTGATGTTGATGTGGCCGTCACCAGTGGGTTTATTTGTGGGTTGGGCCTAGGTTCTAGCTGTGTTTGGTGGGAAGGAAGGAAGGATGGATGGATGGATGGATGGATGGGAGGAAGGGAGGAAGGAAGGAAGGAAGGAAGGAAGGAGCTGATGATGGACAGAAGGAAGGAAGGGAGGAAGGAGCTGATGATGGCTGGATGGAAGAAAGAAAGAAAGAAAGAAAGAAAGAAAGAAAGAAAGAAAGAGCTGATGGATGGATGGATGGGTGGAAGGAAGGAAGGAAGGAAGGAAGGAAGGAAGGTAAAAAGTAAAGGAGGAAAGAACGACAGAGTAGAAAAAGAGGAAGGAGCCAACGATAGAATGAAAGGATCCTGTCTGATCAAAAAGCCAACAAACTGCTAACATGAAGTGGTGGCTCTGAAATTTTCGGAGTGCCGGCGGTTGACTCCGTGGTTTGATCCCTTGGTGAATGTGTGCGTACATGTGCGTGTGTGCGGCGCAGCCGAAATGAGCGAGGTTGGCGCCGTGCCACCTTGCAGCTGCCGTCTCTCGTCTTGAGCCTGCTGTTTTTTCAAATGTCAGCGGCAGAAAGACGGGAGGGAGGCTAGGAAGGAAGGAAGCAAGGAAGCAAGGAAACAAGGAAGGAAGGAAGGAAGGTGGAAATTGGGGTTGAGACAGTGAAAAAAGTATCACGGAAGGGTTGGGTAAGTGTCCGGACTCTGAAACCCCTGGGGTGGTGGAGGAAAAATCTGGTTTGGAGGAACTTATAAGAAAAAGAGAGAGGTCTCCAACCCCAAACCAACTTTACTCCTCTTGGGTGTTTACAGCCAAGAAAAAAAAAGGGGTAGCTTTGCCAGCCATCTCTCATCAACCCGCCAGGAAAAGTGTTCTTTGGGTTATTTCATTTGCCCAAAGATTTTCCAAGGTGCAATATCGGAACAGGTCACTAGGGGGACCGAGGGGACATGGCCCAGTCTTGGCAGTGGCCCATTAAGAACCCCAGGCGGCAGGGATTATTTGAGCGGTTGGAGCAATAGATCAGGAGAACCCGGCTGTGAAGAAGCTTAAAAAGTAAAGCCAAAAATTCTTTCTGATTCTGGAAGTAACCTTGCTGGAAGTAACCTTGCTTCATCACCATCATGGCTCCAGCCCACAGGGAGTTCTTACCACCACATTTCCCCTCTTGTTACAAAAGACTCTTTAGTCCCCACTAGTGGTCAGTTCCGATACTGCACTCCGATGCAAATGATTTAAAAAAAAAAAACATACAATACTTCCCTTCCAACTTAACTACTGAGATGAAAGGGCGATTTCAAAATCTTTAATCTTCTTCCTGATGATTATTTTTAACCACAATTGTAGAGCACCCAAACATATTCAAATAAGGAATCGTTTTCTTTAAAAATGGATCTGTCGCTCCCGTCGTGTGGAATAGTGGTTACCGCACTGGGAGATCTGGGTTCGACTCAGCCATAAAAAAACTTTTGGGGGGGTGACCTTAGAACTGTTCATCTTTCACCCCCCACTTAGCTTGACTTACGTTGTAGGGTCAGGCATGTCCAAACTTCCGCCTTCCTGATGTTTAGGACCACAACGACCAGAATTCTAAGCTTAGATTGCCAATGGCAAAGGACTGTGGGAGTTGCGGTCCAAAAACATCTGGAGGGCCGAAGTTTGGGCATGCCTGTTGTAGGGTTGTTGTGATAAGCAGGAGAGCAATGACTCCATGGAAAGGCCTCTGTTTGAGACCTCAAAGGACCAAGGGACACCCGCCAGTTTAAAACCTGTGTCGTTCCAGGACCGCGTGACAGGTTTTCCCCTGCCCCTCGTTAAAATATTGCTTTAAAAGCAATCTATATGTGCCTCTGTTTTTCTGTTGGAATTCACCCCTCCGGTTGCGAAGGTCCCTTTCCGTTCAGATAACGGATCGGAATGAGCGAAGGAGGAAAAGAAAACGGAGGGCCCCCCCACCCCACCCACACCCCCCCACGGCCCTTTTTTTTTTTTTTTGTTAACGCAGCCCCCCCCCCCGCCCCCCCCCCCCCCCCGTGGGTTGCCCACACCTAAATTTAGAGGTGCTCGAGCATTGAAGCCGGCTTGGAACCCATGCGCCATGCCCTCCCTGCGGGTTCAGAGAAGCGAAACGGGCGGCTGGGAGAACAAGGGGAGGTAAGCCACATGGTTTGGGGTGGGTGGTGGTGGTGGGGGAGAGATGCCACCTGCACAGGGTTGTGGTATTTCTAATTACGGCTGGTGGCCTCCGAGGAGAAGCTGGTTTGACAAGCTGGTGGGGTGGGGGGCAGACTTTAGCTCCCTTTATATTATATTCTTTCCCAGACGCAGCCTATGTCGTCTGAAAGACATTTAGGGACACTGAGGCACTCGGGCCTGCCTTAAGTTCCTAACCTGTGCTCCCGGCCAGAGCTTTAAAAAGTTACTTTAACACAACAACAGCACGACAACACAACACTCTCGCCAACGGCGTTGTCAGTGCTAAAACGGAACCCGCGGTGCTTTCATTGCGCTCTCCAGATGGAAGTCCTTCTCAATGCCTAATCTGAAATCGTAGAATCGTTGTAGGGATGGAATCGATCTTGGACATCTTCTACTGGAACCTTCCAGGAGAGGGGGCGGCTGTCCGATCTTTTCTTGAAAACCTCCTAGCTTCCTTGCACCCATCGCCAGTTCCTCCGTTCCTTCCTTCTATCCTTCACCAGCTCCTTCCTTCTAGAACCAGAGGATCTTCCCAGGTGTGGGACAGTTCTTGGGAAGTCTTCTATTCTCCCTAGTCAGTAGCCCTCGTCCCATCCTGGACAAATGGTGGTTCGATCTTCTGTTGAGCGCCTCCAACGATGGGGCATCCATGACTGGCGTTTGGAAACTTTCCTCCAGAGCCTCCAGTGGTTCTCAACTTGTGGGTCCCCAGATGTTCCCGGACTGCAACTCCCAGAAGCCTTCACTACAAGCTGAGCTGGCTAGGATTTCTGGGAGTTGCGCTCCAGGAACATCCGGGGAACCACAGGTTGAGAACCACTGCTCCAGACGATCTACACTCTACTGCGTACGTTGCTCCTAACGATGGGTTGCTGAGGTCCAGGCCTTCCCCACTGCCGCCGCCGCCACCCTTGTTTTCCTCCTCTGAGTTTTGAAGTCTGGCCATGAGGGGCAGCCACCGAGGTGGCCTCCTGTAGCAGCTGGGAGGACGAGAGGGCCTCCCTTGAGGACTTTAAAATCTCACATAAAGGGAGGCAATGGGGAACACCTTGAGGATGCCACACTGGCCTGACCAGATCTCACTGTCACATTGTTTCCGAGAGCGTGGGATCCCACCCCGGGGTGATACCCGGCAGCCCTCGTTGTGTGGGCGAGATGGGCCCGGGCGCACCCCTCTCACTGCTACTTCTCTATCAAAGTTTCCATCCGCAGGAGAGTTCCCCTGCCCTGAACCTGCCGCCTTGAGCACCCCAGCCGCGCGCCGAGAGGGTTTCCTGTCCCGTAGGTGGCTTCTAAAATTGGCCCTGAGCGGGGCGGCACCACCCAAAACCGAACCTGTTCCAAGGCCTCCCATCTTTTGTCTCTTGGGGGGGTGGTGGTTCCCCTCTCCATGCATGTGGCTTTATTTATTTTTTTTCATATTTTCATCAAGCCACCTGAAGCTTCGGGGTCCCGGAGCCTGGCCCGAATTTTCCGCCCAGGTTTTGCCCCTCCGGATCCGTCGCGCCCTTCGTGGTCTCCGAGGGACGCCCAGCACATTTGGGCCCCAGATATAAAAATCGTCGGAGGAAGCAAAGGATCGGGTGATCCTTGGCGGGAGGGAGACCTAGGACGACGGTCCACTAGCGTTGTGACAGTCGAAAAAGGCCCCACTCCCGCGAAGGGGGTGGTGGGGAACCCCAGAGGAACCCCGCCTTGGGGTTGTCCACCCACTCTGAGTATCGAATGGATGAACGTCTCAGAGGTTCCTTCAGGAAACCAACTTGGTTGAAGGGAAACCAACTTGGTTGAAGGGAAGACCTGACGAGAAAGGGGGTCCACCAAATTTCCCAGGTACATCTAGGCCAGGGCTTCCCAACTTTGGGTTCCCCCTGATGACTCTTGGAGTACAACTTCCAAAAATCCTGGCCAGCGCCGCTGGCGTTGAAGGTTTCTGGGCGTCTGAGCCCAAGAACATCTGGAGGTCCAACGTTGAAGGAAAGCACCCTACGACGATCCCGTAAGAGCTTGCCCCGGAAGGAAAAGTCTTCCTGGCAACCTCCGATGGTGGAGAAGGAGGGGGCTTTTCCATCGGGACCAGCTGCCTTTCCAAAATGCCATCCCCTCCAGTTCTCCAAAAAGGTGATTAATTTTGTCCAGAAGTTCTTGAGTTCTTGAGAATGGCTGGACGCGAATATGGTCCCATCGGACAAATCGCGCCAAGGATATATGTCCAAGGGAAAAGGCCTGGGGGGGGGCGGAATTCAACTGCCGGCCGCGTGCAGCCTACTCGCCCTCTTCCGGCAACCTAACACTGTGAAGAACATTATTTTTGTGGACTGCCATTTTGCTCAATTCAGTCGCTTGCTGGGGGTAGAAGCGTCTTCCGGTTCGTCAAATTTCGCGGATTCGTCGCGTTTCAGGCTCCACGTTTCGTTGAAACGAATGCTGTCACTGCTTTTCCGGGGCAGGGGAAAAGCAGAGAAGGGTTGCGAAGAGCATTCTTTTCACAGACCGCCACCTTCCTCAGTTCATTCGCTTGCTGGGGGTAGAGGCGCCTTCCGGTTCGTCAAATTTCGCGGATTCGTCGCGTTTCAGGCTCCGCGTTTCGTTGAAACGAATGCTGTCACTGCTTTTCTGGGGCAGGGGGGAAGCAGAGAAGGGTTGCGAAGAGCATTCTTTTCGTGAACCGCCACCTTGCTCAGTTCATTCGCTTGCTGGGGGTAGAGGCGTCTTCCGGTTTGTCAAATTTCGCGGATTCGTCGCGTTTCAGGCTCCGCATTTCGTTGAAACGAATACTGCATGGCTGATTTCCCCGGGGGCTGTGGGGAAGTGGAGAAGGGTTGCAGCCGCTTCCTGATCTTTCTGCCAGGAGATGTCACAGGTTGAACCTCTGCGTGGTGGTGGTTGTCGTGATTAGGGTTAGGGTTAGGGTTAGGGTTACGGTTAGGGGCATCTAACCCCCCGGAAGTGGGAGACGATCTCTTTTGGGACACAACCTTGTGCTGGTTCAAGAAAAGTCTGGCCATGCTGAGCTGCCCCTCCGTTTGGGGCTTCAGCATTCAACCTGAGGGAGGCGGCCATCGTGCCCGTGGCCTCGGGCGGCCGAGGACCTCAGGGCGGCCCCGGGCATCTGGCTGGGTTCTGCTTACCGTGAAGGAGGCACCAGCCGGCAGAGGGGCGAAGGGAACAGAAAGAGCAGCCATCTGTCCCGGGAAGGGAGAGGCCAGCCCCGAGGTATTTCAGCCGCAGAAATTTTAGGAGGCCTCGCTCATCCGATGACTAAAATTTTATTTATTTATTTATTCCCGAGGCATGTGGAAAGGGGGGTGAGTGGTGCGGCCGTTTGGGGATAGCCTGTCATCCGTCCTACATACACATCAGGGTGGCCCTTCCACAGGGGAGGAGTTGCAGACCTCCCCATCACTTTGGGACAGGAGCAGTCTATCTGAGCACTGGGGTTTTTGTTTTGTTGGATGGAAGAGGGGGGAGAGGGGAGCTCGCCCCCTTGCGAATGGGGAGAGTGTTTGTTTTTTAAAATACAATTTGTAATTCTCCATCGGCAGCCTCGTTGGATCAGGGAAATACCAGGGCCGGGTGCTCAGCCGGGGAAGAGAGATGCCTGGCAAATGAGTGAGTTTCTAATCCCGTCTCTGGGAAGTTTCTTGGAAGACTTGTCACGGGTGTGAAAGCAGGCACTTTAACTATTTCTATTTCCTCACGGGTGTTGTGGTCCAGAAAGGGGAATTCTTCTTCTTCTTCTTCTTCTTCTTCTTCTTCTTCTTCTTCTTCTTCTTTTTCTTTGATTTGTATATATTTACTGTATGTGTTTTATAATTTGTATTCTTCACTTTGTAAACTGCCCAGAGTAGCCTTTGGGCTAGATGGTTGCAGTACATAAATCTCATTCATAAACAAACAAAAATTATTATTATTATTATTATTATACACCTCATTCCGCTTCTATATGTCTGAAGAAGTGGATGTGTCCACGAAAGCTTATATTAAAATATAAGTTTTTAAGGTGCCACGTTTTTGTCTTTATTTTTTAACTTTTGCCTCATATTCGTTTTGTTTATTTGTTTAATAGATATACAGTACTTCATATACCGTCCATCAAGTTTCTGGGCTGCTGTGTTTCAAGTTTGGTTCGCTTCGCCCCCGCCCGATTTATATTTTTTCATCCTTGCAACACAGCCAAACAGAATGACGCTCCGAGAGCGAGCGGGCGGGCGGCGAGAAACCAAAAAGCGCATCCGCCTCAGGGCCTCCCCCTTGGCTCCGTGGGCGAAGCGGGACTCGCAGGGTTAGGCCGTCAATCAGCCAGGAGGTGGGGAAGGCTCGGGAGCCAAGAGTCCCCCTCTGATTGGCCCACCCACCTGCTACTCTGGGGCGCCGCGCCTTCCCATTGGGCCTTGCCCCGCGGCCTTATCATTCCATCTCCCCGGTGCTCCCATTTCGTCACGCTGCTGCCGCTCTCGTTTTCTTCTTTTTTGCACTCGCTGCAAACTCCTGGAGCGCGTGTCCCTCCGCCGCGGAAAATAGTCCCCACCCCTTCCAGCTTTCCGCCGTGGCTCCTCCCTCGCTCCGCCCACGTTGGAGAGGCCACGCCCACTCGGTTTAAAAATATGTGGGTGCTGGGTTTTTTTATATACAGTATTTATTTATTTATTTATTTTTATATTTATATCCCGCTTATCTCCAACAAGGACTCTAAGCGGCTAACAACAAATCATAATACAACAAAACAAATACAAGTACTGTATATATATTTTAAATCCCTCCACCTCTAAACGATGCTGTGTTTCCTTTCCATGGAAATAACCCCCTTTTAAAGATACTAAAATTTAGATTTTTTTAAAAATTAAAGACTCATAAAATGGCTAGCTGCCTGGATTTCTTCTCTAATACCATTTTTTCTCGCTGATTTTTCACACTCCTTGACTACATAGATGACCCACTCCCCCACCCCCAGCCAGCATAACCCATAACCATGCAGGCTGGGGATGATGGAACATGTTGTCATTCCCCCCCCAAGTGGAGGTAGCTTCCCAAGCCCCGTTTAGAACAGGGCTTGTTTTTATTTTTTTAAGAAACACGAGCCGTTAACAGGCCAGGATGGGGGGGGGGGGGAGGACTGGCTCATTTAGCCTGGCCTTGGGAAGACTACAAGCACCATCATCCCCTAAAAGGAGAGGCGACGCATTGGAGCGAAAGGGAAGGTCTCAACTCATTCCCCGCTGCCAAAACCAACACCTAAGGGCCCCCGTTTTGCACTCGGACGCCAAACCCCAGCACGCTGGACCAGGAGCGGTGCGGTCTACGGCTCATGGGACATGTAGTCCGGGGGACCATCGTGAACACAATCTCACGGAAGCCGTTCCCGTTTCGTGTATACAATATATCTATATTCGTGTGTGTGTTTATAGTAAACATTCTCCCCCCCGCTGCCGTCAAGCCCAACCAAGCCGGCCTGATGGGTCTTGGAGTCCTGCCGCCCCCTCCCCGCAAAAACAAAACAAAAAACCCTCTCTCTTTAATCCTCAACCGGGAAATTATTCAGTGGTGGGTTTTGGGGGGAGGGGATGTTAAGTCAACACACACGCACACACGTACCCAGTTTTGCTCGACTCTTCCCCCCAAAATTGGAAAATATTTGGGTCTCAGGCATGGCCAAACTTCGGCCCTCCTGATCTTTTGGACTACAACTCCCAGAATTCTAAGCTTAGATTGCCAATGGCAAAGGACTGTGGGAGTTGTGGTCCAAAAACATCTGGAGGGCCAAAGTTTGGACATGCCTGGCCTAAAAGATATAAAATCTATAGGTTCCCATAATAGACTTTTGTGTTTCTAACTGCTTATAAAGCTTGTAGCTTTGAGGTTCATGTTGCCTATTAATGCTGTAAAGACAGGCAGGTCCGAACTTCGGCCCTCCTGATGTTTTGGACTGCAACTTCCAGAATTCCAAGCCTGTACTGCCAGGGAGTGACAAAGGACCATGGGAGTTGTTGTCCAAAACATCTGGAGGGCCGAAACTTGGACCTGCCTGCTGTAAGATGCCCTTCCATTCCTTGTTCTCAAATACTTTGAATATGTCCTAATTGTCCTGGACTGTCTATTATCCCTCCTTATTGTAAGCCACCTGGGGTCCTTTCTCCAAGGAGAAAGGTGTTTATTTCTCCAAGGAGAAAGGCGGGGTAAAAAAAAAATTACTTTTAAAATAAAATAAATAATAAAATCTGGGAGAAAATGACCGTGTGTGCGTGTGGAGAGGGATTACAATCCGAATATTGTATATACGCAATCCAAATATTTCTCCCTTCTCTCCTGCCTTCCCAGCTATTGACAACCCGGGTGTTGTTGTTGTGTGTGTGTGTGGTTTTTTTTGGGGGGGTCTTAAAATCCCCCAAACTTCTTAGGGCTTCTCCAAAATTCGGACCCCGCCGAGACTTCTGAATAATTCCCAAATATTTCAGACCCGAAGGGAGAAGAGGAAGAGGGGGGGAGGCTTTTAAACCATCCCTAGGAACCCCCCTCCAAAAAAAAAACAACTTTATCCTGGGATTGTTTGCATGCGGTGAAGGGGACCCTCCAAAGTCTTGAAGCGGGGGGGGGGGAAGCAGGGATCCCTCGATTTCTCCCGATCGCAGTCTCTCTCAACGCCCCCCC
>JAHTLZ010003230.1:5502-32978 GCA_023846285.1 Phrynocephalus versicolor | reverse complement strand
TCTTTCTTTCTTTCTTTCTTTCTTTCTTTCTTTCTTTCTTTC
Organism: Phrynocephalus versicolor; assembly: GCA_023846285.1. Classification (NCBI taxonomy): domain Eukaryota; kingdom Metazoa; phylum Chordata; class Lepidosauria; order Squamata; family Agamidae; genus Phrynocephalus; species Phrynocephalus versicolor. Next base: position 32,936 of record JAHTLZ010003230.1, on the reverse strand, counting down.
TTTCTAAATGTAACTCCCTGAAAAAAGCTGGGCAGCATAACCATGTGGGAGTAGCCTGGGAGCTTTAGACATTTCCAGGTTCTCATCCACTACCACCTCAAAGAATAACCATGTAAGGAATGACTCCCACCATTCATTACAGCACATATTAGGAGTCATCAGGACCCTAAGCCACAGAGCAGAGAGCATCCCCACCTCCACAGAAGCCAAGAAGAAGGAAGACAGGCACCTGAAGACAGCACTTAAGGCCTGTGGATATCCAAGGTGGGCCTTCAACAAAGCAGTGGGCCATCCCAGAAGAGCAAGGGATCAGTCTGAGACCCAGACCTGACGGAAGAACCTGGTCATTCCTTACATGGCTGGAGTTACTGAGAAGCTTAAAAGGATTTTTAGCAAACACCACATCCCTGTTTAATTCAAACTCACAAACACACTAAGGCAGAGACTTGTCCACCCAAAGGATCCGATACCAAAACAAAAAAGGAGCAATACAGTATATGCGGTCCAATGCAGTGAGGAGTGTTTGGACCTCTATATTGGAGAAACTAAACAGCCATTAAACAGAAGGATGGCCCAACATAGGAGGGGTAACAGCTCAGGACCAGAATCAGCAGTACACCTCCATTTGAAGGACAAAGGGCACTCTTTCAAAGATCAGGATGTACGCATATTAGACAAAGAAGAGAGGTGGTTTGAAAGAGGAGTAAGGGAGGCCATTCATGTGAGCATTGAAAACCCCTCCCTCAACAGATGTGGCGGCCTCAGGCATAGTCTATCTGCTACTTATCAGGGTGTGCTTTCCAAAGTACCCAGACAAATCAAAAAGCCTTCACCACCAAGGCCCTAGCTAAGGACCCATTCTTGATAGGTTTCAGCACCTTATTTGACCGTTGTTCACCTTAAGGCTATGGATACTATTGTCTACTTAACGAGCCTATTCAGGCCATTGTTCATCTTATGAGTGTATTTCAGACCAGGGTGACAAGAGGTGAAAGCTGACTATAAGATGGAGGACTCGCAACTAGCTTTATTCAGACTGACGAAGATGTTCGGATGAACAGCGAAACGTTCCTATCTCTCAAGAAAAAAGAAGTCCAGTAGCCATGACTCAACTTCCTAAGACCGCAACCCTTTAATTCAGTTTCCTATGTTGTGGTGACCCCTTGCCCTGCTTGGAAGAGGCCACAAGCCCCCATAGAGAACTTCCCTCTACTACAGGCACCCTCAGCCAATTGCAGCCTCCGGTGCCATTGACCGACAACCCCCCCAACCTATCAAGCTGTATCTCACTCTTCCCCCCTCCTCCCCCTCCTCCCCCTCCTCCTCCAGTCCCAAGCTGTTTGTACCTTTTTCTTCCCTGGTTCACGGCGACCTCTGTAAAATGGTCGTTCAACCTCCCCCAAAAGGGTCCCAACCCTCCCCCCCCCCATGTTGGGAACCACTGTCCTATCTGGTGCTCCAGATAGTGGCAACTTGGGGCAGTAGGTCCTATTAAGTACAAGATAAAACCTGTACTGGAGCCACATCTCTTCTCCAAATGGGAGTCACTGGTGGCCAGTGAGAGCTTTCCTGCCCCCTGGTACCTTCTGGCATCACCCATTATCCCCATCTGGTCTTGGAGATGTCAGTGTGTGTGTTGTGTCATGATAGTCGTGACTGACTCTTTGTGACCCCCTGTCCATGGAGTTTTCTTGGTAGGAATACTGGAGTGGTTTGCCAGTTCCTACTCCAGGTGCCTACAGCCCCTGGTATTCCCTGGTGGTCTCCCATCCAAGTACTCACCAGGGCCAACCCTGCTTAGATTCTGAAATCAGGTGAGATCGGATGTGCTCAGGGCATCTAGGCAGCTGGAGATGTCAGTATTAACAACCAGAAACATTTATAGGCTCCAGTCAATACTTTTCAAGAGGGAAATGAACCTGTCATGTATAGGTTTCACATAGTCAGATTCTGAGCAAGAATAAACCTTGAAAAGTCCTTCTGCATATGGTTAAAACATGCCTCAGGGTAGATGTGATGACAGCCTGTTTTACTGCTGCAAACCTCATCTTATCTTAATCTTACTTTGCAAAAGAATAAAAAAATGAAACCAAGAAGTTGGGGCACCATAAAACTGTGGCAATAACGTTCCTCAAAGGCCTTCTTATTCCCTTGCCTGTTGCATCCAGCAGATAAAACCTTAATCCTCACCTTAAACTTGTGTTTCTCTATAAACGCCGCCCTTGTGTTTGCCAAAGAACGGCGCATAACGTCGTCGTGTGGCTGGTTGGCCTTTGCAAGAAAACACCCAGGCTCTTCGTTTTATCAACTGCTGGTAGGCCTTTAACAAACCACAATTAAACATTAACAGCCGAGGGGACCCGGTGGGGGGGGAGAGGAGGTCCCCAGGCCTTTGAAGGGATATTTGCCAATTAGGCCATGTCTGACAGGAGAGGAAAGGTGGCCTGGATCCAAGGCAGAGAGAAATGAGAGTCGGCCACTTCAGTGGCATTCATTACCTCCGCCGGCATTCTTTGGGCGGCCTGTTTCTTGACCGTTGCCAAATCCACGCCCTGCTCAGGATCTCAGTCAAGGGCTCTGGGAAAGTTTGCTCAGATAAGCATATTATGGAAATAACACATTATCGCCTTTTACAATTTGCTTCTTGTTAAAATTATCTTCTGTCTGCACTCCGGACTATTTGCCACCTTTCCTTAGGGAGGGCCCTTCGTGAGTTGAAGAGGGTGAAGAAAGAGAATATGCGGCCGGCCGTGTTTGCTTTGGAGGGTCCCACCCCCCCCACCCCACCTGGTAGCAGCAAAAAAGTGAGCTTTCGGGAAAGAGGAAAGAAAAGGCGGGCAGTGGGTGAATTTGTCAACTCAGGCGCCTTCATCCTTATTGAGGCCACCATCCATGAAGGCATCTGAGTTCGTCCACACAGAATTTTGCTCAGCTTCCTTAGCATTGCTGACAGTAATGCTTTTCCCACTGTCCACAAGGTTTGATCTCAGTCACGGGGATCAGTAGCAGTGGCATTTATTTATTTTTTTGCTAGCTATTTAAGGCTCCCTCCAGTTTCCCAAAACAGGGCCATGGTGGCTCAGTGGACTAAGGCTTCCGAAAGTTGTTGGCTGCAAAGTCGGCAGCTCAGTGGTTTGAATCCCGGGTGCCATACAGCAGAGAGAGCTCCTGCTAATAACTCCAGATCCTGCCAGCCTAGCAGTTCAAAAGCATGTAAATGCAAGTAGATAAATAGGTAAAAAGCAGGAAGGTAAAACAGTGTTTCCTTGCAGCCATGATAGCCACGTGGCCATGGACTTGCACAACACTGGCTCTTTGGCTTGAATATGGAGATGAGAACCGCCCCTAGAGTTGGACACGACTAGCATGCATGTAGGGGGGGCAGCGGGGGGGGGGGCAGAGAACCTTTTACCAGTCTCCCGAGGCTCCTAAAGTCTTCTGCAGAGCAAGCACGAGCCCTAAGCAGCCCCAGAGTCTAAAAAGATGGAGGTAAGATGCTTTGACTGCTTGGAAGGCTTCTTGCATCCAATCCAGGTCATACCTTGAAAAGTTATCCCAGTAGGATTTTGCCCTTTGAGATAGACTGTACAGTATTTCTTCTTATAATTACAGCAACTACTGTATTTCTGAAGTGGCATCTGTATACATGAATCTGTGTGGGTTTTTCCCCCTTTTCGCTGGATCACATCTTCTCTTTTCGTTCTACTCTTCGGTCTTTGGGTGAAATCCAGAAGTAAATCGCAATTGGTGACTGCCTGTGGAATCAACGGAACATGGGGCCTGTCCAGACTGGCCTTTTGGGATGTGGGGTGGATTGGGCAACTGAAGGCATGTTGAAGTCACGGAAGAGAGGAACATTATGTCATTTGCAGTGTTTACCCCACCTGAACAGAAAATGGCCCCTTGGAGGGGGGGGGAGAGAGAGAGAGAGAGAGAGTCCGTCCATCCATCCGAGGAAATGAAATTATTATTTTTTCTCTTTTCCTCTGCCAGTGCTGTTCCAATTTCCCTCTCCCTGCTTCCCTTCTTTCATTCTTTTCCCACTTTCACTCTCAAAATCTCCAGCTGCTGGAGGCTGTTGTCTCCTGGATAATATGCATGCCAAAAATAAATGTCCTTCTGCTGGAACAGAGAGGTGTGCAACAAGGAGCCTCATGGCACAATGGTTAAACAGCTTCAGCTAAAACTGTGCTCACAACCTGGGATTCAATCCCAGGTAGCCGACTCATGGTTGACTCAGCCTTCCATCCTTCCGAGGTTGGTAAAATGAGTCCCCAGCTTGCTGGGGGGTGGGGTGGGTCAATGTGTAGCCTGCATAATTAAATTGTAAAAACCACACAGAGAGTGATTGAAGCACTATGGGGCTGTATATAAGCAGAACACTTGGCTAGAATGGAGAAGGGCAGATAATCAGAAACACATTCAGACGAGGACTCACCCTGCACCACCACCATCCAAACTGTGCCTTCAGTGGTCTATAAACCACATCTATATGCCACTATGTATAAGCCCTCACATAGAATCATAGAATCACAGAGTTGGAAGAGACCTCAAGGGTCATCCAGTCAAACCCCCTGCCATGCAGGGACCCACATCACAGGACTCCTGACAGATGGCCACCCAGCCTCTGCTGAAAGGGCTCCAAAGAAGGAAACTCCACCACCCTCCTTTGGGGCAGCATCTTCCACTGCCAGACCGCTCTAACCGTCATGATGAAATCAAATGAACGTTCAAATGGAATCTCTGTTCCTGTAGTTTGAAACCATTGCCCCACGTCCTAGCTTCTGAAGCCATGGAAAACAAACCTGTTCCCTCTTCAATATGGCATCCTTTCAAATATTTAAACATAGCTATCATATCCCCCCTCAGCCTTTTTTTGAAAGGCTAAACGAAGGTGTTAACTCACCAGATCCCTACTGATTCATTAGGCCCACTAGACTTATGACTGGATTTCAGCTTTTAGCTTTTTCCTTTAAATCAGATTTGTGTCTGGCAGCTTTTCCAATAAAAATGTGTGTGTGTGTGTGTGTGTGTGTGTGTGTGTGTGTGTGTGTGTGTGCGTGTGCGTGTGCGTGTGCGTGTGCGTGTGCGTGGTGGGGGAACAAATGAGTGACCAACTAGTTTTCACTGTATCCCTCTTTTCACCATGAACCCCTGAGGCAAGTGTTGCTAATATTAATGCTGATACACAGCGTGGCCAAGTTGAAGATTCAGATTTTAGGGTTGTGGATGATTCACACTAAAGTTACACTATAGGTACCACTGGGTGGTTTGGAGAAAGCATAAACCAGAACACCTTGACACTTAATTTTTAAGTAGATCTAGTCTCATTAAGGGGATATCTTATTCCCCTGTAGAAAACGTGTACCTGTTTTAGCAGCATGGGGCAACTAATATGAGGGCTGTGACCTTATCTGTGTCTATCAGCATGAATATATTTGGGAGTTGGGAGTACTGCAGTCCCAAAGCATCAAGAATGCTGCTGCTGCCATAACTGGCTAGATCCACACTTTGGAAAGTTCTGCCGAAATCACCCCTTTGTTCTTTTGTCCTTTTGTGCTGCTTCTTTCTTATAAGGCTATAGTCTTATGCAGATCTAATTGGGAGCAAAAAGACCCCAAACTCAGTGGGGTTTGCTTCTGAGTAGATCTCCACAGATTGAGATGTAGATCCTTGTCCTCGCTGAGGACCTGTTCACACTAGGAAGAATGTTACACGGGTTTGTAAGAGTCCCCGATGAACCATATACAGTGGTACCTTGTATAAAGGAATTAATTCATTCCAAATGAAATTATGTTAAGCAAATTTTCCTTTATACAAATTCCCATAGGAATGCATTGGAATCAGAGTGATCCCATTTTTATGTTGTACGGATTCTCCCCATAGGCAATTATGTTAAGCAAATTTCCCCTATCTCCAGAATTTTTTATGTAATATCCTCTCGGGGCATCCTGAGATATGGAGATAAACTAGTGCAAACTAGCTTAAAACTATATGCCACCAGAGATCAGTAATTCCTGTCTGCAGTACTTGAAAGTAAGGGGAGGTAGTGAGTCATAAGAGGTGGAAAGGAGCTGATCCTGAATAGAATCACTCTGAGTTGTGAATCGTGACATATTTTGCAAAATTTCAGTTCTAACTTTTGATGTTCTTTCTTTTGGGGCTATGAAGTACCTTTTCCATTTTATTTTTCTATACTGTATACAACATTTTTACAGCTTTCAATGAAAAAGCAGCGTCACAGCAAACTGTACTCACAGTGTTTTTTTCTTGTATGACTCCCCCCCCCCTTTTCCTGCACATTATCCATACCTGGCTGGGAAGCTGTTTTTTTTTTTTTAATGAAGAAGTGGCTTGTGGCAGGGAGGAGGAGAGGCTTTCTGGAGGGAGGTGAATGCTGGCACTCAGAAATATCCTCCCTCTTGACAACCATATCTACAAGGGGAAATGCCCAATCAAATCCTCCCATCACAAAAAAATGTTGTAGTCCTCTAGAGGCAGCAAATAGTCTGGACAAATTCGTATCAGCCTTGCACATTTTAAAAATTTATTTATTTATTTATTTATTTATTTATTTATTTATTTATTTATTTTGTTGGATTTCTATGCCACACCCTCTGGCAGCACTGCCACTCTGGGCATCATGCAGACAGTTTTTTTTTAAAATCACCCATTTTATAGCTGGAATATTTGACCATATTGACCATGTAGTCACCCTCTAAGTCTAACCTCAGAGCTGTTGGAGTGCATTATTGAGCATTCCATTTGTTGGGCTGTTCCCTTATCAATGTAGGAATATACGGCAGGTAGAATAACTGTGGACATCCAGGGTGTTTCTCTCCACCACCTACAACTTCCAGTATCTATAGTCAGCACAGCCAGTGGTGAGGAATTATAGGATTTGTAGTCTAAAAATGGTGGGGGGCTCTGTCACAAAAACCCTGCTCTACCATATGGGTGTTGTGGATCTTTCAAACATCAGATTTTCTAAAAATAGAAAAGTCATAAGAAAGGATATGAAGAAAACAACACATGGAAGAGAGGTATCAAAGAAAAAGACAGTATGATGAAATTGGCTGTGCCTGCCACATGTCTGGAAATATTATTCACACCAACTCTCTGATTAGCCTCTTTGCTATTCAGTAAAAATAATGTAGTCTTTGCTTGTAACAAAATATCAGCAACCACACACTTATGTTTGCTATCTGTGATATGCAGGCCTCTTGTTGGTACACCATTCAGTTGTTCACACTGTGAACTTTTGACCTTTTTCCATTCTGGTAGAGAATGCGTTTTACCATTTCTGTTCTGCCTGACATAAACAAGTGTAAGTGGGAAAGAAATACGTGATATGTTAAATGCCCAAACTGGTTGTATTTTAGCTTCATTATAATCTGAGGATGAGTTGCATTTTTACATTTTCTATTATGAATTGTTAAACCCTCGGTACTGGATTATTTCCATCACCTCTCTTCCTAACACATTTCCATCTCTTTTCATCACAAGCGAGGAAAAGAGAGCTGGGCAAAAGGTGAATTTAAAGGGGGCAGAATAAATGAAACTAGGGTTCTCAGCCACTGTTAATGGTCATATTCAGTGCCAAGAGGCCCCAGAGTTACCTGTTGCTAAAGTGGAAAACGGTGAGAGGGTGATTGCACTCATATGAATTCTTGTAGGGTTCCCAACAGATAGTAAACCAGAGTTTGGGGAAAGCTCTGGTTGTTTGTTTGATAAGCAACTTTTCTCCCAATATGGGAACTCAAGGCCTCATAATATTAAAAACAGTAAAATTAAAAACATAGTAAGTTACACATTGAAAAGCAATCAAATTGTATACTAATTAAACATAATTGAATAATTAAAAGCAAGTAAACGTTTAAAAAAATATCATGATTTTTGAAAGCCTACCTGAAAAGGAGGGCCTTCCGCAGTTGGCGGAAGGATAAAAAGGTTAGGGGAGCCCAGCCTGACCTCCCGAGGGAGAGCATTATTCATGACCTGGGGGTTGCCCCAGAGAAGGCCCTGTCTCGTGCCCCCATCAGGAATTGTAACAAACAAATGGAGTAACAATCTCCTGAACTGTTTGCTAGTTTATGTGGAATAATAATAATAAATACCTCTACAAAACAATGTTTAAAAATCCAGAATTAACAACGCATATTTCCTCTCCACAGTATTAAATAAAAATAAAAATAAAAACCTCATTCTCATAAAAAGAATTGAAGAGGGAGGAAATGTATAGAAGGAACTAAGTTTCAATGGTTAAATGGTTGTACTGCAGCTAAAACTGTGCTCATGACTGGGGTTCAATTCCAGATTGCCTAATCATGGTTGACTCAGCCTTCCATTCTTCCGAGGTTGGTAAAATGAGTACCCAGCTTGCTGTTGGGGGGTGGTAGGGCGGTATATAAGCAGAACACTTTTTTTGCTTTGGGCATGAAATTTAATCAGAAGCATTTGTGTTGCTCTGTATTTTCTCCCAGTGCTTTGAGACTTAGTGAAGAGGATAAAACAGAACCAAACACACCCACCCACATGCAAAAAGCAAAAGTGAAACCTTTTTCTTTTTCTTGTGGCAGTAGCAGCACCTCATAAAGGAAGTCTGGAAGTTGAGCCATGGCTACTGGACTTCTTTTTTGAGAGATAGAAGAAACATTTCACTGTTCATCCAAACAGCTCCATCGGTCTGAATAAAGCTAGTGCAAGTATTCCATGTTATAGTCAGCTTTGACCTCTTGTCACCTTGGTCTGAATTAGGCTCATAAGATGAACAATGGCCTGAATAGGCTTGTTAGGGAGACAATAGTATCCATAGCCTTAGGGTGAACAATTGCGTAAGTTGCTGAAACCCATCAAGAATGGGTCGTTAGCTATGGCCTTGGTGGTGAAGGCTTTTTTTGATTTGTCTGGGTACTTTGGAAAGCACACCCTGATAAGTAGCAGATAGACTATGCCAGAGCCCACCACCTCTGTTGAGGGAGGGGTTTTCAATGCTCACATGAATGGCTTCCCTTACTCCTCTCTCAAACCGCATCTCTTCTTTGTCTAATATGTATACATCCTGATCTTTGAAAGAGTGCCCTTTGTCCTTCAAATGGAGGTGTACTGCTGATTCTGGTCCTGAGCTGTTACCCCTCCTAGGTTGGGCCATCCTTCTGTTTAATGGCTGTTTAGTTTCTCCAATGTACAGGTCTGAACACTCCTCATTGCATTGGACTGCATACACTATATTGCTCCTTTTATGGTTTGGTATCAGATCCTTTGGGTGGACAAGTCTCTGCCTTAGTGTGTTTGTGAGTTTGAAATAAACAGGGATATGGTGTTTGCCAAAAATCCTTTTAAGCTTCTCCGACACTCCAGCCATGTAAGGAATGACTAGGTTCTTCCGTCGGGTCTGGGTCTCAGACTGATCCCTTGTTCTTCTGGGATGGCCCACTGCTCTTCTGAAGGCCCACTTTGGATATCCACAGACCTTAAGTGCTGTCTTCAGGTGCCTGTCTTCCTTCTTCTTGGCTTCTGTGGAGGTGGGGATTGTCAAGCCCCGCACACAGAACACACAGCAAGCCAATTTCAGTTCTTTGCCAGGAACTTTAGTTGTAATCCAGATAAAGAACAAAGTACAGTCCGAGTCAAAGCCAGAATACCTTACAGAGCCAAATGCCAAATTCAAGGGAAACAGAGAAACGTCGTAGTCAGGAAGCCGGTCCAAGGTCAGGAAACAGAGAACGCCGTAGTCAGAAAGCCGGTCCAAGGTCAGGAAACAAAGTCAGGATAACACACAGGAATAGAGATGGGCACGACTTGAAAAAAATTTTTTTCGAGTTGTCGTTAGCTGGCCGGTTCCGTTTCGGGTCGTTTCCGTTTTTCGCGAAAATTTGCAAAAATTAGTCGGTTCGTTTTTTTCGTTTTTTCGTTGTCGTTAGTACTGGTTTTTTGGGGGGGTAGCGGGCTCCTGGACGCACCTCTTTGGGTTGGGTGCCTCCTCTGGCCCACTATAAAGGGAAAGCGGGCTCCTGGAGGCACCTGTGGGTGCCTCCTATCCTCACCCACTAGGAAGGGGAGGAAGGGGAAGCAGGCTCCAAGAGACCCCTCAACATGGGGGTCTCCCCTCCTCACCTGCTGCTGCAAAATGGCATGCATAGCCATATGGATATGCATACCAGTTGCAGACTATGAGACCAGTGCATTGGTGTACGACCATCCGTCCAGGAGAACCATGACTGGGTCGCACCTGCTATGTCTCACAAAGAAGGGAATCGTACTTGCGTGTAGTGCAATGCAAGTAGATCTGGCTTAGGGTTAAGGTGGGTTAGTGCAAGGGCTAGGGTTAGGCTAGTGACGGGTAAGGTTACGGTGGGCTAGTGGGTTGCACCTCTGGGTGCCTCTCTGACCCACTAAGAAGACAGTCTGTGACATATGGGTAAGGAGTCAAGGATTAGGGTTAGGGTTAGGGGGCTAGGGCAGGTTTTAGGGGGCTTTTTGGCACATCCCAGAAGTCTCCATGGCCAAGTGGCCATGCAATTGGTGGGATGGCTCCAAAAATTTGCATGGTCGTCCACTCCCACATGGCTGGCCATGGCCACTCGGCCAGCCCATCATTGCGCAGGTGTAAATAAAATAAAATAAAATAAAATCAATGGAGGACAGAGGAGGAGAGGAGAGACATTTTGTTGCAAGAAAAAACCCACTGCTACTGTGAAAAATCTGGCAGTTTATAAATTTCTGCGTGTTTCTGTTGTGCTTGTGTGTTTTTGGACCACGATTTCAAAAACAATATTGCGTTCGCCGCCCCATTTTGGATCCCCCACCCGCACCGCATGGCATGGCGAGTCCAGCTACTCAGGACGGGGGGGAGGCTGGACCCCCCCTCCAGAAACCACCCCTCCGGTAGGTGCCCTGCGCCCTTAGTCAAGCAGGCATTTTTCCGCCTGCTTTTTGGCCCGGGAATGGGTGGGGGGAGAGTTTAAAAGTTTTTTCCTGTGCTGTCCGTGCCGTTGCTTGCGCTTTAATTGCGACGGCCGGCGGCGAGACTGGGCTTTTTTCTGGCTGAGAGCCTGCGGCGAGTCCCACCAGAGCAGCCCAGGACGGGGGATGGGGGGGAGGCCGGAACCCCCCCTCCAGAAACCACCCCTCCGGTAGGTGCCCTGCGCCCTTAGTCAAGCAGGCATTTTTCTGCCTGCTTTTTTGGCCCGGGAATGGGTGGGGGGAGAGTTTAAAAGTTTTTTCCTGTGCCGTCCGTGCCGCTTGCTTGCGCTTTAATTGCGGCGGCCGGCGGCGAGACTGGGCTTTTTGCTGGCTGCGAGCCTGTGGCGAGTCCCACCAGAGCAGCCCAGGACGGGGGATGGGGGGAGGCCGGGGACCTCCAGAAACAACCCCTCTGGTAGGTGCCCTGAGGCACGGCAGGCATTTTTCCGCCTGCTTTTTGGCCAGGAACCGGGTTTTTTTTAACTTTTAAAAACTTTTTTTCTGTGCCGCGTGGCATCGCGCGATCGCGCGATGCAAGGAACGAGCACAACAAATCAGACCAAAATTGTTCGTTCATCGGTTCGAGCTCGAAGTCTGGTGGAGTAATTCCCGTTACCGTTTCCGTAGAGTAACGGAACTGAGTAACGGAAACGGAAATGGGAATACCGCTAAGTCGTGCCCATCTCTACACAGGAACGTGGTGACAAGGTAAGTGACGCGTTGCTCCCACAGAGGGTTCAGGGTAAACTTGCTAGCTTTATCCTAAAACAGGGAGCACACCCATATCTCTGGCAAGGCTCCTGCTAGAACTCAGGGCTTTCAGATCTAATTCTACGCCTATCATTAAAGATCCTTTCCCTGGCTCTCCTATTAGTTCTTCTTTGCAGGATCCTGCTCCTAGCCCTTATAGGAGGAGGAGATGTGCCCGCAGCTGCGTCCTCAGACTCAGCTGCCTGCTGAGTTGAACTACAAGGCTCCTCCTGCTGCTCTTCAGCATTTAACCCTTCACATTCGGGTTCCATGACAGGCAGGGTCCTGGCACTATCCCCCTCCCCACGGTCCCCCTCTTCCGATGGGCCAGGTCTATCTGGATAATTATCATGAAATTGCTGAATCAACTCCGGCGCATGCAAGTTAGACGCCGGTTCCCAAGATCGATCTTCTGGTCCATACCCTTCCCAGTCCACTAAGTATTGCAACCCCCCCCCCCCCCGATGTATCCGGGAGTCCAAAATTTGGTGGACGTCATACTCCTCTTCTCCATCTACTATGATCGGTGGAGGAGGTTCAGGGTTCGGTGGTCGGTTGGGGTCAGGATCTGTAGCTGGGACCAAGAGGGAATGGTGGAACACGGAATGAATATGGAGGGAAGCAGGTAATTGCAGACGGAAAGCCACTGGATTGATTTTTTCTAGGATGGGGTAAGGACCGATGAATCGAGGATCTAGTTTGCGGGATCACCCAGAATGTCTTAAGTATCGGGTAGAGAGCCAAACTTTCATGCCCGGATTTAACTGTGGACCTTCCTGTCTTTTCTTGTCCGCTGCTTTCTTATATGCTCCCTTAGCATGATTGAGTTGCTCTTTCAATAATTCTTGAATGCCATGAAGTTCTTGGATATATGCATCGGTAGCTGGCACAGAGGTGGAAGGAAGGGTGGTTGGAAAATATCGAGGATGATACCCATAATTGGCCATGAATGGGGTTTGACGAGTGGATGAATGTACAGCATTGTTGTATGCAAATTCAGCTAAAGGCAACAAATCCGCCCAATTATCCTGTTGGTAACATGTATAGCAGCGTAAATATTGTTCTAAGGTGGCATTAGTACACTCAGTCTGACCATCTGACTGGGGGTGATAAGCGGATGACAAGTGAACTTAGGTTCCTAGTGCCTTGTGCATTGCTTGCCAGAAACAAGAGGTGAATTGGGGTCCACGATCCGAAATAAGGTGTTCAGGTAAACCATGAAGTCTGAAGAGGTGTTGTAAATAATGATGAGCTGTTTCTGCTGTGGTAGGAGATTTAGGACAAGGAACGAAGTGGGCTATTTTGGTGAATAAATCTACGAAGACCAGGATGCAGGTAAACCCTTTTGAGCGAGGAAGATCCGTGATGAAATCTAAGGAGACAGCATTCCAGGGACCAGAGGGTGTTGGCAAAGGATGCAACAGACCCGAAGGTTTAGCCACCACATCCTTTGCTCGCCGACAAACTTCACAGGAACCCACGTATCAGGCAACATCAGCATGGACCTGTGGCCACCAGAACTCTCTTGGGGGAAGATGCAGGGTTTTGTAAAGTCCAAAGTGTCCAGCAGGTAAAGAATCATGAGAGAGATGCAATACCTGGTTACGAAGAGGACCAGCAGGAACATATAACTGCCCTCGATGTAGTAATAACCCTTGTTGTGCAGAAAACTCTCCATGCTCCCCATTCTGAAGTTCCTGAAGACGTTGCTGAGTCCATGGATCGCGAGCTTGAGATTCCCAGATTTCTTCTGCCAAGCTGGGACATGGATTCGTGGCTGCAAACACAGAGGGAGGCAAGATGGGTGCCACTAAGGTCTCTTTCACTGGTGCCGCATATTCAGGTTTTCTAGATAATGCATCAGCTTTCTTATTCTGAGCCTCAGGAATATACTTGATACGAAAATCAAACCGGGAAAAGAATAAAGACCACCGGATTTGTCGCTGAGACAATCGCCGAGCTGTTTGTAGATGTTCCAGGTTTCTGTGATCAGTTAACACTTGCACAGGGTGTTGAGCTCCCTCAAGGTAATGCATCCATACATCAAAAGCTGTTTTGATGGCCAACAGTTCACACTCCCAGATCGTATAATTCTTCTCTGCAGGTTTTAATTGCCGAGAGTAGAAGGCACAGGGGCGCGGGGTTTGGGAGGGATCCTCTTGTTGAGATAATACTGCTCCCAGGGCAACACTAGATGCGTCAGCCTCCACTATGAAAGGCAGTTGTGGATCAGGGTAACGAAGTAATGGCTCCGATGTGAAGCGGGTTTTCAAGGTAGAGAAAGCCTTCTCTGCTTCTGGAGTCCACCGGAAAGGCTCTTTGGGACGAAGGAGAAGGTTTAAAGGTGTAGCAATGTCGGCGTAAGCAGGAATAAACTGACGATAGTAGTTAGCGAAGCCAAGGAACCATTGCAAGTCCTTACGATTTTGTGGTCGCTGCCATGACCATGACAACACAGCCTCTACTTTCTTGGGGTCCATGCGGATTCCCTGGGGAGAAATGATATGCCCCAGGAATTCACCTTCTTCAATGTTAAACTCACATTTTTCCAGCTTAGCATAGAGTCCGTTTTCCCGAAGACGCTGCAAGACCTGACGAACATCTTGAACATGCTGAGCTGGGTCAGCGGAGTAAATCAGAATGTCATCTAAATACACAATCACACAACGATCTAGGAGATCCTGGAAAATGTCATTCATCATCCGCTGGAACACACTGGGTGCATTGGTCAGACCAAAAGGCATTACCAAATGTTCATATTGGCCGTACCGGGTCCGGAATGCAGTTTTCCACTCGTCTCCTTTACGGATACGTACCAAATTATACGCCCCCAAAGGTCCAGCTTAGTATAACACTTAGCCCCTTTTAATCGGTCCAAAAGTCCAGAGATTAAGGGTAAAGGGTACCGGTCCCTAATAGTGATCTTGTTTAGTGCTCTATAATCATTACAAGGATGAAGCTCCCCTCCCTTCTTCTTTACAAATATTACTGGTGCGGACAATGGTGATTTGGAAGGGCGTATGAACCCACGCTGAAGATTTTTATCTAGAAAAGCCCTCAAAGCTTCTAATTCTGGTTCGGACATGGGATAAACTCGTGCCACAGGAAGAGGTGCCCCAGGCATCAGATCAATGGCACAGTCATAGGGTCGATGTGGAGGTAGCTTGTCAGCCCCCTTTTCCTCAAATACATCTGCAAAGTCTTGGTATGCCTGGGGCAAGACAGGGTCAGATGTAGCATGAGCAGATGCCAGAACAGTAGAGGAATGTTGCTTTGAACAAGGAACCTTGAAATATAATTCCCCTTGCACCCAATCCACCAGTGAATTATGAGCTCGCAACCAGGAAAGTCCCAAAGCAAGAGGAAACCGGGGCATTCGAGTTACATTAAAACTAATCTGCTCATTATGATCCATTACCTGAAGAGTAAGGGGACAGGTTTCCTGAGCTACCGGCCCAGAACGAAGTAACCAACCCTCAATGGATTCCACCAGTAAAGGGGTGTCCTTATTTTGTACTGGAATCCGATGGTACCGCACAAACCCAGTATCCACAAAGCAGTGAGCTGCCCCAGAGTCTACCATAGCATACACCGGTATCTCCCGACCATCAGGGAGCCCTAGAGTCACAGGTATCAGAAAAGGTCCTTGAGGTGTGATAGTATTGCCTGGGAACCCTTCAGTATGCTCCATTCCTCGGGGTTCCTTCAAGGATGGAGCTGCCCTTTTACTGCTGGAGAGATAGCAGCACTTATTGAGGAACGCTTCAAAGGGCAATTAGAAGCGAAATGTCCTCCTCCCCCACAGTTACAGGCAGAGATGATGAAAGCATCGTCTTGTCTTTTCCTCTGGGGTGAGGCGTGGTCGAGGAGCTCCCAGTTGCATAGGCTCTGGATCCACGGGCCTCCCGGGATTGCAGATGAGACACAGCTGGCAGAGGTTGCTGTTTGCAGTTCTGGCCTCGAGAGAGACGACGGCTTTCCAGGCGTCCATCTATTCTCAGACACAGGGTAATGAGTTCCTGCAATGTGTTTGGTTGTTCTACCCTACAGAGTTCATCCAGCACTTCATCTGCCAAACCTTCCATATACTGAGAAATCAGTGCCGGCTCGTTCCACTGCAGATCCTGTGCTATCAAACAGAATGCTGTGGTGTAATCAAACACTAAGTCTTTGCCCTGTTTCAAAGCTCTAAGTCTTCTGTTGGTGCTGTGCTTCGGATGGAGCAGGGAGAGTCAAGTCTGTAACTTCTCTCTCCTCCCCCCTCGCAGGCTCTTTTTTATTACCTCTCACAAAGCATAGACACGTCATCAGAGAACCATCCAATGATTATAGTTTGTATTCCCTGGTCATGCTCAATTGCAGAGCATTGCCTCATTCTCTAGGCATCCATTCCCCCCACGCTTCCTTCGTCGCCATCTTTAGAATGATCTGTCCTCAGCTCCTATTTGCCAGCTTATTACCCAATCAGAGACTGTTATTGTTGTGATGTATAGACATATTGATTGTCTGAGGCTTCTCAGTGCTAGGCTGACAAAGCATAGAAGGCAGATCCCCACACTAGGACTTGCTTGTCCTCAGTGCACAGAAATTAGTATAATCTGATATTATGCTTATTTATTTTTACAAATGATGTGGAAAATATTAGAACACCCGGTCTTAAAATATTTTATTCATCATGTTCAAATAAAACATTCCATAATCATTTTCTCTCTTTTTAATTTTTCCATTTTTTTGGAAAAGAAAACCGAAAGGCTTTTCCGGGCCTTCACATCTCTACTCCCGCCACATGGTTCATGAGCTGCCCAAGGTAGCATCTGTGACTGAAACATCTGTAATTGAATGCTGTAGTTGAATGAAGACACAAGCACACAAAAAGCCCTGTTAGCGGAGCAGATTTCATATTTGACAAATCCATGTACCTTGAAGGTAGATGAAGAGGAAGCTATGAAAAAATATCCTGATTTGGCTCGCAGTTTTGTCTTTAAAAAAAGTTGTCAAAATTGCTTTTACTTCCTGGATGCTCTGCTTAAAGAACCCTGTGCCACTTTGGAAAGAAAATGAAGCATCCGTGTACACCAAAAATGGGATGAACAGGATACTGTTGTAAGCTCAGTTTCAGCTCCAGGAGTTTTACTATGCTAGCATTTTCCCTGTGGTCACCAACTGCAGGAAGTGGCATCATAAATAGTGCATGTTGCAAAACATCTTGTTACCACTCTGTCACACTATTGCATATGGACGCGTGGTTGTTCAAAAATTGCTTCAATAGTTCGCTAACATGAATTCCTTCATCATAATTTTTTATCCTCTGTTTTAGATTTTAGAAAAGAAAATGGTAATTACACCTCCTGTCTCACCAATTTTCTTTTCCAACATCTTGTTTCTGTATTCTTTGCTAACTCTGTGTTGTGTAGGAAAAGACTGTTTTATGACTGTAACAACATGATAGATATTTCCCCTTTGCAGTGTATCTATAGCTGTGCTAATTACTTTTACCTGCAGGGGATGCATCCTTCTTACTTCTGTAGGTTTTGCACCATAAGCCAGTGGCTTCTAAGCATTCTGCTGATTTCTAACAAAGGCGGTTACTTCACGTACCTCCTCGTGCTGCGGTGAGCTTGGTTCCGATCTGAATTCGGATGTGGTCACATGATCTGAAACCAGGGCCGCCCCTCTTTCCTGTGTACTCACGTGCATGCTGGGTGAAGGCGAAGGCATTCCAGCCTCACGCCTTTGATGCGCTTTGAAATGAAGGGTTCCTTTGCTTTCCGCTGGTTCAGTAAGCGGTTCCTGGTTTTCTTTTTTTCGGTCTTTCGATTAATCGACGGTCTCCCATCATTAGTGTGTTCCGCATTAATTTCCTATCTTTATAATTTTTTGTGCAAGCATTCCACGGCAAACTCCATAGGTGCTGCTCCCTGTAACGCCATTACCTCCCCCTGTCACTAGGTGGCTTCAGGTGCCATCGATCGACGTTCGTCGTGTTGGGTTAGGGTTCGGGGGCGGGGGCGGGGTTGGTGTCAGGGTCAGGGTTAGGGTTAGGGTTTAAATGATAATGGTAACTAACTCATTTTTTGCTGCAAAACTGTAACTGTAGCTAATTGCTTTTTAAAAGTAGCTGCCTAGTCTTTAGGCTACCATTTAGCAGGCTAAAACAAAAAAGAAGAGAAAAAATTAAGGGAATAATTCAAAATGGCAGATATAAAAAGATGTTCTAGCTTCTAGGAAGGCCACAGATATTAGCCAATAGGTGCCTGGAATCTGTTACCAGTTTAGGGAAAGACTTTTTCCTCTTTTTAATCATACAAGTAGAATTGGATGTAAATATTCTACCACATGTGAATTTAAATTTGGTTATTGGGCCTGGAAGATGGCTCAGTGGTTTATGCTCAATAGCTATTTGAAGACCTCCATGTTCAGTGATCATCTCCGTTCAGATATACGCCTATTGAACTGGTGGCCCACAAATCAACCCCATCCCTTGGAGCTCTTTTATCTGACCCTTTGGCAGTCCCTGATGTAGTGGATCGAGTGATACACTGGGACCCAAGAGATCGGGGTTCCAATTCCAATTTAGTCACAGAAACCCACTGGCAATGAAGAACCAGTTGGAACCACTCCTTCCACTTACCTTGAAAATCCATGTGTGGTCACGAAAACCCAGTTCTGAACTGGCAATATACCTAACACACACACACACACACACACACACACACACACACACACACACGTGTGTGTGTGTTTATATATATTTTCCTGCTTGGGAAGTAAATTAGTCACTAGTCAGTTATCATGAATTCCAATGATTAGATATAACTTAAGTCAGTTTATGATTGTTATTCCATTTTCAATGGAATGATTACATGTGGCCCTTTGGGGCAGTATGTTTTCTATTACAGGCCAATGACTCATAGCATTCAGAGTTTTTTGGGGAAGGGGGTAATGTAACTATTTTATTTGTGTGGAGGTAAGATTTAGTTTTTGTGTGTCAAGAGATTGGGAAAGTAGGGGATCTTGGTTTCTGTTGCTCTTCTAGAAAACCAGGCTTTGTAGTTTGTGCTTAGGAGGAGGTGACCAGCAGAAGGTGGGGATTCCCCACTGAGGATTGGAAAGTAAGAACACCTGCAAATTATTTCTGTGAGAAAGGAAACCTCAGGCCCAGTTCACTGCTTGGTACTGAGTTAATTGAGAAAATGATTTCAGCTGAGTGAGAGGAAAGCAGTTACTTCTTCAGGAAGGTTCAGAGGAGATCCCTGTCGATTGGGCGGATCTTCTGGAAGGGTCAGTCATAAGTTTGAAAATGACACCTTTGCCAGGTCTATAGCTATCACAGGTATCTATTAAATGACATTTGAAGTTATGGTGGCTAGTGAATTTTGGCTTCTTCTTTTTTCTTTTTTTACAATTTTGAAAATGCAGTATCTCAGAAAATCTAGAAAAAAAATTTAAACATCTCATGGTAAGCTACAAATGTACCAAAATGGAACTAAATCCATGACATCAAGGTTCCATGCACTGGTTGACTTAACATGGAATGACCCAAATGTTTTGACGGCTTCATACCAACACCTTCCCAGCACCTTAATTCACCCTGGCTCAACAGTCCCTGGGCTGCCACGGTGATTGGAAGAAGGAACAAAGATCAGACAGAAGCAGTTGCGTAAAAGAGTTGTTTGCAGATGCCTGTGTGTGCAAGCCTTGAAAAGGCGCAGCCATGTGCACAACTGCCAGTTGTGCAAACATACTGCCATCTTTGGATATAGACCGGCCTTGTTTTCAAGCTGCAAGTGCCTGCAAATTGGCAGATATGCTCAGTAGAGAAACAGCCGCTGTAAAGGTGAAAGGGATGTCTGAAGGTGAACTGAGTCAATACACAAGGGAAATATTAAGCCGAGTTCAGGGAGGAGTCAAAAGAGCCATCAGGGTTCTGACAAGGGTCATTCCATAATTCAAGGCCTTACTGGTGTGACCGATCAGGCAGGGAGCAAGCAAGCAGAGGGGAGGTCATGCAGCAGACCAGGCCAAGGTGGTGGGAGGTCCACAGAGAAAGGAGGCAAGGAATGCGGAGAGCTGGGAGCACGGAGCAAGGCAGGTCACAGCAGGAAGGGCTTCTCAGCCCGGTGCCAGAGTTTGAAGTCTGTGTTTCTCTTTGCTGCAATGTGAGCGAATGCCTTCCACAGCTGCAGCGACTCGGTTATTTGCAACAGCTAGAATGCCTTTTGTCCAAGGGGCACACTTTTTTGTCTGATCTGTACTTCGAGCTGCCAGTGTTCTTCTGTGGGATTGGGGAGGGATCCTTTCTCAGAGGCCCCTTCCCTATCAAGAAAGGAGAGGCTCCCCCCACTTGCCTCTGTTCCACGGCTGCCATTTGGGGCTTCAAGATAATTCTCTGAATTTTCCAGCTGAGGCATGCCATCCCCTGGGTACAGCTCTGCAAGGTAGGGTATCTTAATTGAGTATCCTGAGTCAGAGAGCCCCCCCCCCAACTATTCAGCCATCCTACCCCAATTGTCCTGGTGTGGGTGAAGTCTACAAGGGCCAAATGGGTCAATCCATGTCAAATCAACCAATGAAATATCCATTTTGGAACATGATGTCATGGATTTGGTTCATTTTTGGTACATTTGTATCTTACTATGAGCTGTCTTGAGCCAACGAGGCAAGCACTTGCCTGGTGGCTAAAGACATTGTGAATGACCCATGCTCCCCCTGCCCAGTTGGACACATTTGGGGGGAAATGGTGGGTTTTTAAAAATTCTTCGTGGCAAGCGGTGCTGGTGGAGCCGTTCTGCCACTGCTGCTTGCTGCCAAGAGTAAAAGACAAAAACTAAAAAACGAAATGATTTTTTTTAAAAAAAATTGTTTCAAACGAAACAAAAAGAAACGGGCGGGGGGAAGCAAAATGAAAAACAGCATTTTTCTGTTTCGTGCCCATCTCTGTTCCCCAGTTCTTCTTCTTGACAGAGGCTGGACGTGATGATCCATGAGAGTCTCTTCAAGCTCTGGAGTTCTAAAATGCTGATGAGGATGATGGCCCCCACAGCAAAATATTCACCAAACATGGAGGGATTTTAGAAGAAAGACAGGGAGAGCTTCGTTGCAATTTTGCTGATTCCAGGTGATTCCAGGGGAACACTTTCCTTTGGGGGGGGGGAAACCTCTTTGTAGGTATATAACATGGTCATCCAAAACCCAAACTTCAAAAAACTTGTAGGGCTTGTAGAGAAGTGTCAGGGGAAGCTTCTGTGAAATTTTAGGTGCCTAGTGAACCATTTTAGAGGCAAAATGAATCCATGAATTGATTCAACAGTTCTGGGGCTGCTGCTGCTGCTGCTGCTGCTAGCCTGCACTGCCAGGAAGAGCCCAAGGTCAGTTTGTCCAGGTGTCAGGAGGGGTTTAAAAGTCTCTCTTTGGAAGTGTGCTTCTTTCAAGAAAAAAATCTGCAATATATTGGGACCATAATATCTGAACCGCATGTGACGGGGGAATATTATTTATTTATTAAATTTATATACCGCTCCATCTAGCTGCATGGCTACTCTGGGTAGTTTACAAGATTGAACAAATATCAGTCTAGACGCACAATAAATAAACAATCCTATAATAAAAACATAATAAGTTATAAATATATATATATATATCAGAGCATCAAACAGGAGCAAGATGGCCTAAAAACAAACAAAAACATGCATAAAAAGCAATCCGTAAGAGCATATATTAATACCTCATTATGTTCTGCATTGCCAATTGTATACCAATATTAGAAAATTATATTTAAGCCCCTCTCCTAGATGCTGGGGGTATTGGGATGATAATAAGAAACTTGCCTATTTGTTGTGTGGGAGAAATCACCATTTAACACATAAACTTGGATTTTTTTCAGTAAAAGCAGCAATTCTGAGGAAACAGGTGGTTAGGAAGGGTGTGATCTAGTTGGATGAAGATATATGTTAAATGTGAATTAGAGATGGGCACGGAACGAACATTTTTTCGTTTCTGTTATTCGTTTGTCGTTCCGTTACGTAACGAAACGACAAATGAAAATTGTGATGAAAATGCAACGGAATGAACAGAACCACAAAAATTGTGGTCGTTACGTTTTGTTTCCGTTAATGGCGACGTGCAATGAAATGAGCTGTTTTAAATGTTAAAAAACGCCCTGGACATCCATAAAAATGCAGCGATAATTATTTATATTGTCTGATAATACCTACCAGGGGGGTTGGGGTCCTTAAAACGTTTGTTTTTGTCTTCTCCCATTGTGATGTATTTTTCTTTTCCCTTTAAAATGGATGTCACACCAGCCACAAAATGGAGGCAAGCTTTGTGATGGGATCATGTTCAACCAATAGCATGCCCAGGTTGCAGACTGGCCAGGTCTGGCAGCCACAGAGGGCATAAAAAGGACTGGCAGCCCCTGTCCTCCTTGCAGTCTCTGGTGGGAGTTAGGGTGGGATTGCTGTCTCTGCTGCAACTCTAGCTTCAGTCCTGCAGCCTCCCTGTGTGCGTGCGTGCTGCGTACCTCTCGGTAAGTACCCTCCCTTGCCCCGCAGTGCAGTCACTCTGCGGCTGCCTTGCACCCTGGGCAACGCCCGCCGCTGCCTTTGCAGCCTCCCTGTGTA
This sequence comes from Phrynocephalus versicolor, assembly GCA_023846285.1. NCBI lineage: Eukaryota > Metazoa > Chordata > Lepidosauria > Squamata > Agamidae > Phrynocephalus > Phrynocephalus versicolor. Next base: position 10,599 of record JAHTLZ010003230.1, on the reverse strand, counting down.
CCTAGTCTATACTGTGTCTCTACCAGCATCCATTTTTTTTAGTGTTTTCCCTCTGGTCTGGGGCATTGAGGGATGCCTGTGCATGGAAATGCTTTAAAAATCGCTCAAAAGGCGGGTAGAAACGAAAAACGAAAAAGCGAAAAATGGTAACGAAATTTTTCAAAAAATTCATGACAAACGGGAACGAACTGAAACAGACCTCTCAGCAACAAATGAAAAATCGAAACACCATTTTTTTGTTTCGTGCCCATCTCTAATATGAATATATCCCTTGTAGCTCTTGAGCAGTAACTATGCAATATTACTGTTAGAGATGGGCACGACTCAGAAAAAAATTTTCGTTTTCGTTTTCGGCTAGGGTCTGTTTCGTTTCGTTTCCGTTTTCGTGAGCTAATTTCAAAATTTTTCGTTTTCATTTTGTTACGTAACGAAAACGAAAAAACAAAAACAAAAACGAAAAATTTTTCGTTTCTCCCCATTTAGCTCCATTATGTGTTTTTCCAGTAACGAAAAACGAAAATTGGCTCAAAATTAGTCGTTTCGTTTCCGTTTTCGGTCCATTTTTGAACCGTTTTTCGTTTTCGTTTCGTTACGTAACGAAAACGAAAAAACGAAAACGAAAACGAAAATACCGCTAAGTCGTGCCCATCTCCAATTACTGTTTTAGTGTATTGTATACTTGTTACTGCTTGGATGTGCGTGTTTTTATCTTGAGGCTTTGAAATGGTCTAATTGACTTATTCAATAAAGATTGATTGATTGCATATATTAATACCCAGGGAAAGCGTTCTTAAATAGCCATGTCTTTAGATGTTTCTTAAAGACCAGGAGCGAAGATGTCAGTCTCAGGGGGAAGTTGATTCCAGAGGCCAGGGGCTGCTACTGAGAATGCCCAATTTCTTGCCATATATATAAAAAAAGTACAGTGACCCCCCACCATTTTGCGGTTCCAGTATTGTGGTCCCACTACATCGTGGGACCACAGTGCCAGAACCGGGGGGCGGGTTGCTCCGCGCGGCCCTCCCACGCACCCTGGAGAAGCCTTGGGCCGATTGCTCTCCCTGTCCCCCAGGCCCATCTGGGAGGCCTCGGAGCTGCATGGGGGGGGTGGCAGGGAGTGATCCGATCACTCTCCATAGCCTCCCCGCCCCTTCTGGGAGGCCACGGAGCCGGGTGGGGGGGCTGCCGGGAGCGATCCGGTCGCTCTCCGCGGCTCCCCCGCCCCTTCTGGTAAGATCCCCCTGCCACCGTGGCGCGCCGTGCAATCGCCCCCGCCTTCCGCCCCACCCCACCCGCTTCCGCATATCACGGATTTTCGTGCATCACCGGTGGGGGGGGTCCCTAACCCCCGCGATCGGCGGGGGGGTTACTATAACCATTTCTAGTCACTGAATAACCGGGATGGATAATCTTGTTCTGATTAGAGTACATGGAACGTTGCCTTTTATCAGGTGAAGTCATCATATCCTGACACCACAGCATGGTGATGCAGCAGGCATATTATGGGTTATCACCTATCCCACGCTGCCTTTGGGCTCAGCCTTTGACATGCCCAAATCTAAAACAAGAGGGAATTCCCTTTAAGTGTTGAGTTTGCCTGAATGAAAACAGTCGGAGGAGCATAAACCCCTTTCAATTTCCTACCCACCAGCGTATATACACAGGGCTTTTGAACTAGAACTCCAGTAGTCAAAACAAGTCAGGACCATGACTGGGAATCACAGCTTTCCTTTCTCACATAATTGGCAGCTTGTCAGCTGTAAGGAATTACCATGATTTCCAAAGACTTGGGCTGAAAGGAAAACACTAATAAAATGATTAACAGATCCCCCGCCGCCGCCGCCCACTTTCCCTCCCTTGAGCTTGCTTAACACTCAGCACCTTTCCTTACCTTTCAGCTTAATTTCATTGGTTCATTTATTTTTATAAGGCCTGCTCAGGAAAATTGTGCATTAAAAGAAAGAGCGAGCTGGTTTACAGGGAGGCCCTAGCAGGGAAATCCGAATACATTCCGCAGAAACGGGTCTCCTGTCTTATTCTACAGAGAAATCATGGGCTCTTCCCCTTACACGGCTGGCTTATCTCCTGCCACCAGTGTGGCAACATCTTCTTTCTGGATTCCAAAATCTTGCCATTCAAAATTCAGAACCTTCCAATTCTTTCTCGTATCCCAAGTCGGATTCTCCTGGCAGGCCATAGCCATTCTGCAAATGGCTAGAATCAGGGATCCCTTTTGTTACCAGTTCCTTTTTTTTTTTAAAGGCCTTATATCACAAACAAAGGGCCAGTCTCACATTTGAGGTGCCCATCCCATGATATTAAGTAAATCGATGCCTGTTCTTCGGCTTTATTCCTACAAGACACGGAGCAGCAGGTGGACAGTCTTGCTGCAGGAGGAAAAGGATTAGACAAATGTAAGGACAAAAATGGTTTTCTGTGGTACTAGTAAGAATGGCCAGCTATATACACCATGCCCAGGTTGAATGGAAGCCTGCCCTACGCATTCTGGGGATCGTGAGCCTGCAGGAAGCTATCTAGACCTCATGTCTTACTTATGGGGTGTCTACAGGCATCTGCTTGGTCAGTGAGGAAACCAGAAAGCTAGATGAGAGAGAAGTAGCCTTCTTCATGATGTTCTGGTACAATGCGGTTTGGGGATACAGGAACCAGCCCTGTGCAGAGTCTGACCATCGATCCATCTAGCTCAGCATTGTCCACACTGATGGACAACAGCTTTCTGGGATTCCAAGCAGAAGGATCTTTTCTGACCCTAGAACAGTGATGGTGAACCTTCAGCATGCCAGATGTTTTGGACGAAAACTCCCACACTCCTTTGTCATTAACAATACAGGCTTGGAATTCTGGGAGATATGGTCCAAAACATCTGGAGTGCCGAAGGTTGACCACCACTGCCCTAGAAACATAGAATCATAAGAGTTGTAAGATACCTCAAAGGCCATCAAGTCCAACCCCTTGCCATTCAGGAAGCCCCCTTCAAATTACCCCCAACAGATGCCCATCCAGCCTCTGCTTAACATCCTCCCAAGAAGGAGACTCCACCACCCTCCTTTGTGGCAGCATATTATTCCACTGCCGAACAGCTCTAACTGTCATGAAGTTCTTCCTCATGTTCAAATGGAATCTCTTCTCCTTTAGTTTGTAACCACTGCTCCAAGTCCAAGTCTCTGGAAAACGAACCTGTCTCCTCTTCAACATGACATCCTTTCAAATATTTAAACATGGCTATCATATCCCCTCCCTGTATGCCAACTTCATGGACTGGGCATAGGACAGTCTGAGCAGTTGTAATAGACATCATTCAGCATTTCCTGTGGCACTAGAAAGAGAGACAGGTAGGGAAGCAGACTGAGGGCCTTTTCACATGACCCCTAAGATCCGCTGGCCACTTAAATTCAGACCAGAGATCTTGAGGGTTCGTTGCTCTTCCTGAGTCCCCACCCCTCCGCACTTCCTTGATCCTGTCTGCGTGAGAGGAGGGAGAAAAAAAGGGACAAAAGAATGCAGGCTCACCTCCGTCTGCCAGTCCAAGCCGCCCTGAGCCCCATCGTCGTCCTGATTCCTTCTCTTAAAGGGGCGGGAGGCAAAAAAAAACAACAAAACAGAAGTGAGGAGAGCTTGGCACTCTAGGTTACATCCAGATCTGGGATTTTTCACCCTCCGAGAGCAGGTACCTGAAAAGTGCGCTGGGACACGCTTAGGTGGGCGTGGCCGCACTTAATTTTCTGTAAACTCCGGAGCTGGTGGGGAAACAATTTTAAGCTCCGGAGCTGGGAGCCATTTGCGGTGGAGTTTAGGGGTCGTGTACAAATACCCTGAGCTGAAATAAGCTGTTGTGGAAAATCAGGAACATATCGCCCAAAGAGATTTTTAAAGACATTTTTCAAGAGACATGAACAAGGTTTGGTTCGCATGATTTCTAATAACGTTCCATGGACAAGAAAATATTTCATCAGGGAAAATATTTTATCGCGGCGTCAGATGTTTCCTACTTTAGGTAATGACCCCTGCCTTGAGAAGGAACACCCCAGGAGGAACCCACTGGCCCTTATTTTCTGAAATGTTGATCTGAAAATCCAAATTTCAGGTACAGAATCTGTGAAATCCTGATGCTTATAAGTGCTTGGGACATATTCATATGCACGGGGAACTCCAACAGCTGAAGAAGCCTCAGTGATCGGATGAGATGCTGGTTGGTCATCCCCAACCACATGACCCAGCACCTCCTCAGATTGCCACTGCAGCTTCCCTGATAGGGATTCCAGTGTGCATAAAGAAGAAACAGGCCACTGGACGTGGTTTTGCAGTACTTAAGTACAGTTTGATCTGAAGTGACATCTAGACGGTATCTAGCAAAATTAGAGAGAGCCTGCCAGAAAGGGACAACAATAACAACAACAGCAGCAGCAGCAACAGTAACAGCAACAACTGAGGAGTAGTAGTAAGAGTAGTAGAAGTTGTGTGGTCCTTGTACAGGATCCAAATAAAAGGATTTGTGACACCTTTATTAGACCACCAAAATCTACACACACAGGCTAGCGTGCAATGCTGCCCAAGTATTTCTGGAGCTGGGCACTCCAGAGGAGGGGTCATGCAGAAGAAACCTAAAAGTCATCCATGGCCAGATGTGCTGGTCAGGTTCTCTGTTCAAGTTCCCTACATGAAGGCTAGAGAATCTGCTCCAAGAGGGGACATCTCAGATTTCAATTCTGGCGATGTCAATTAGAAAGCTCCCAACAGGTTAGACAAAGACCTCTCACACCAGAAGCAGATTCCCATCCTCCATGGTAAAAATAAGAAAGTGAATAATTTTCCATAGGCTGCCCCTCAATTAGCTACTTTTTTTTAAAAAAAAAAAGCCTCCTCCCTGATTTGTCCACTCTTTTATTAATGGCAGGTCAAGTCTTTCAGGACGCTGGCCTGTTTGTGCTATAAAATGCAATGGAGAAAATGGATTGTCTTGATTATGCCAAGCCACCTGGATCAATACTAAAGCTACACAGAAGCCAAATATTCCTAAAAAGCAAAATGCTAGGTAGGTAGGTAGGTAGGTAGGTAGGTAGGTAGGTAGGTAGGTAG
>JAHTLZ010003228.1:2458-25510 GCA_023846285.1 Phrynocephalus versicolor | reverse complement strand
TCCACAAAAAGTGAGAACAATGAGGAGAGGTCGCAAAGCAAGAGGGCAGGGGAGGGGAACTCCTACTAAGATAAACCGGGCCACGTTTCTGAGGGAAGGGACAGGGACTAGTAGTGCAGAAAGTGATACTGGTGCAACTCCCTCCCCAAGTAGCAGTGCCAGTGGCACAAGCAGCACCGTGCCATCATCGTCTGTCACCGAGGGAAGCATGGATGAGGCATACCAACTCCCATCTCCGATACCTGACAGCATCACCCTTAAGCAGGAAGAAGACGAGGGCTCTGATTCCGAAATGGCATCAGAATCAGAATCGGGATCCCTTTATCTAAACCTGCAAGATTCTGAGGACCTGTTGGCAGGGACAGACTTAAGTCAGGCTCCAGGCAGTGAGGGAAGGAGCAGCCCTCTTTCCACCCAGAGTACCACCAGTGAGAGCAGTAGTACTACTCTACTTTCCCAGCAGGGCACAGGCCACACCAGCACCACAGCAGCGCCGGCAGGCAATAACAGAGGGGGCGTTACTTTCTGTAAGCCACGAGGGTGTCTCTGGGAGCATTTTGAGAACAGCCCCCAAGACCCAAAGATGGCGGTGTGCAAGATATGCGGGGTGGTCTTGCGCAGGGGGAATGACCCCAAACACCTCTCCTCAAGTGGGTTGCGCAGCCACCTGATGAGGAAGCACCCTGGGACTCTGCCTGGAACCCTGTCAGGCCCTTGCTCTTCAGGGAGGAAGAGAGGGGAAGAAGGGTTAGAGAAAGAAAAACACAGCTCCGCTACTGAGAGTGGGAAGAGGCAGGCCACTCTGCAGGAAGTGGGTCTGTTGGGTGGGACTTTTGTCAGCCCGCGAAATAGGGCCAAAGCACAGGAGACCACCACTTGAGTGGTGGGTGAAATGGTGGCTTTGAACGGGTTGCCCCTCTCCTTTGTGGATTCATCAGGCTTCAGGCACCTGATGAAGCACGTGGCACCATGGTACGAGCCTCCATCCCGGCGTACCTTCAGCAGGCGGGTGATTCCCTCCCTTTATGAGTCTGTCAGGGACAGGATCCGGGCCCTGCTGCAGGCGGCCAGAGGGAGGAAGATCCACTTCACTTCCGACCTCTGGACCGGTGGGCACCACGGATACCTCTCTCTGACGGCTCACTGGTGGCAACCCAAGGAGGTCCTGGAGCCCCGGACATCCCATGAGCAGCTGCAGGGGGAGGCACAAGGCAGCACCCCAAGAGGGTATAGGGTGGTGCTTCTCCAGGCCCAAAGCATGGAGGACAACGCCACAGGGATCAACATTGCTGACGTTCTCAAGACAGCAATGCGAGAGTGGGGATTGGGGACAGAGGGACAGGTCAATCGTGGAGTCATGGTTACAGACGCGGGCCGTAACATGACCAACGCGGTTCTTGGGGCAGGGTTCCAGGGCATCGTGTGCGCAGCACACAAACTGCATCTAGTGGTGGGTGATGCCATTGGCCTGGGTGCACCAAAGGACTCCTGGGGTGAGGGGACCAGGGAGACCAGGGCCTTGCTGGACAAGTGTCGGAAGATCGTGGGGCACTTCGCTCGCAGCGTCAAGGCAGCCAGGATGATGCGTGAGAGGCAGGCGGAGACGAGTCGACTGGAGCACGTCCTGATCCAGGACGTGACCACCCGGTGGAACTCCACCCACGAAATGGTCAGGCGTCTGGTGGAGCAGAAGGAAGTGGTGGAATACATCATGTCAACCACCCCAGTCCTGCATGAGGGGAGGGAATTGGACCTTGGGGCTACCGAGTGGCTCGCCCTCTCCCAGATGGCGGGTATCCTGCAGCCTTTTGAGGAGACCACCCACGTCCTCAGCAGCTACAACGCCAGCCTGGGCCACGTTCTCCCCCTGGTCAATGCCCTTCGCCAACGCCTAGAGACCAGTATCCGGGAGGAAGGCAATCTTCTCCCTAGGAGCAGGGCACTAGCAGACAGGCTGTTGACTGGCGTGGATACCCGCCTGGGCCCACTAAGAAGGGAAAACGTGTACCAGATGGCCTGCCTGTGCGACCCTCGCGTCAAGGGTTCCCTGGCGGCCAACACTGCCGAACTGAAATCCTGGAAGACAGAGCTATGCCGTCAAGTCAGGGCTCTCTCCGATCAGAGCCAGGCGTTTCAGAGGGCGCACGGAAGCCAGAGCGATGCTGAGGAGGAGTCCTCGCAAGGATCCACCACTCCAGGAGCGTACAGCCAGAGACCAGGTTCCGTTCCAGCAGCCAACTACCTGGCCTCTGCCCTAGCCATGGCAGTTTCCTCCTCAGTGGAGCCAAGGGAGGAAGAAGGAGAGGACCCCGCTCAGACCATGGTAAAGGAGTACATGGCCGAGCCCCTCCAACCCCTCACCGCAGACCCACTGCACTACTGGGCCAGAAAGGCTGACCTCTGGCCCGCTCTTTCAACTCTGGCATTGGACCTCTTGTCCATCCCACCCACCAGTGTCCAGAGTGAGCGTGTCTTCTCCCACATGGGAGATGTCCTGAGGCCGCGCCGCTGTCGCCTGGACCCAGAGACAGTGGAAAGGTTGACTTTCATCCGCTTCAACCTTTCCACCTTGGGATTACCCCAACACTCCAAGAACTAAGTTGCTGCCTGTAACCTTACCTCCTGCCTGCAGTCCTCCATGCCCGCCTGCAAGCCTGCCTGCCTCCCCTAGGCCCTACGAGCCTGCCTGCCCGCCTGGCCCTGTCACTACCTGCCGACTCCAGTGCCTAATGCCTGCAAAACTGCCTGCTGGACTGCCTGCCTGCCTGCCTGCCTACCTGTATTCTCTGTCACACACAACTGAAGGGTACTATTAGTGGCCCAATGTTTCTAGCCCTGGCCTGTCTCCTAATCCAGGCAGGACCACTCAACGTGTCCCTGGAAAGGGTCTGTCCGTATTGGCCCAATGTTTCTAGCCCTGGCCTGTCTCCTAATCCAGGCAGGGCCACTCAACGTGTCCTTGGAAAGGGTCTGTCCGTATTGGCCCAATGTTTCTAGCCCTGGCCTGTCTCCTAATCCAGGGTCCGTATTGGCCCAATGTTTCGCCGTTGGACATGGCTGGTCTGAGTGAGACCCTAATACCTGCCTTCCTTGGTGCTTCACACAGTTCCCTGGGGTTTAGGCGCCAAACTGCTAACAAAGTGGTGAGGAAGCACTTTACAACAACCTACCTCAAAGACTGATTATCAGGGGGCTACTAGCTCTCCTCCTTACAGCCTTAAAGAAATAGACCCACCCAGTTCTCCTGCTTCAACTCTGTCTCCCTGTTTGGCAACTCCCGTTCTCCTGGGGTGGCAATAGAAACTCTGCCTCCCAAAGCAGGATCAATCCTCCCTACTGGCACTTTGCCTTTCTGCCTTCCCAATCCCTAGCCTGGGTGGCTGGTATCCTCTAAGCCTGCGTCTAGGCTACCCTTACCTGTAAGCAAGACAAGATGCTTCCCTGCCTGCCGTGCCCTCTGCCAACAAGCCTGCCTGTCAGACTCCACCAGTCCCGGCTTTGAGCATGCCTTCCAGTTGCTTATTATCATTCAACCTCCTCCAATCTGCACTTCTGGCTTCCCAGTCCCATACTTTGTCATCTGAGCTGGTCTGTGAGTCAAGTGATCCACAAAGAAGGGCTGTGGAAAGGGAAAGACAGCTGCTCCGCTTCTATTGGGATTGGGAGTTTTAGGGATGATACATGCCTCTCTGCAGGAAGTGCTGCCGGTGTGTGTGTTTTTTTCTCCTCCTCCTCTGCTGCTCCTCTTCACTCACAGCTGCATTGCACTGTGAATGGAGGGACCAGGAAGCCTCAAGGTCTGGTTCTTGGTGGATACTCTGACCCAACAGGAATGAGTGATTCTGGGAGCTGAGGTGCAAAACATCTGCAGACACCTAGTTCAGTTTCCTCCACCACTCTTTCCACTGGGCTGCCAGCTCTGCCTCACAAAGAAGGGAAACGTACTTGTAGTGTGTGTCCTCCAATCAGAAAGTACCATGTGTGGATCCTGGTGCTATGCTGCTGATGCTATTGCTGCTGACTGACCCTGTCATACCCTATTTGTCGTCACGTTTTCTTTGACCCGAAGGCTGCTGGAAAAGAAAAACTACGGGTTGCAAATCTAGGTTGTGATTGATGATGATGATTGAGTTATGGGAACACTCATCAGGAACAGCTGGTGGTGGGCTTAGGGTTAGGGTTAGGTGGGATGTTTAGGCCTCTGCTACTCTGCTCTCTGGGCTGCACAACGCTGTGTTTCACAACGAAGGGCATGGAGATGGAATGCCGGCACGGCAGTTAGGAGCAGTCTACCAGCACACAGCTGGGAAAGAAAGTCAGAAAGCTTGGCTTGCTGTCCTTTTGGAAGCCTGTGTGGCTCTAGCTCTGTGTCTTCTCCCTGCCTGCCTGTCAGCCCCCCCCACTTCCGGCTTAGCGGAGGCCTTCCAGCCGCTTCTCCTTCAGCCTAACAGCACGGTCCAGTTAGTGCTTCAAGTTCAGCCCTGTCGCCACTCCCCTCAAGTTGCCCATGCAGCAACCACGGCTGCGCCCGCCTCTAGGCGAAAAATCACTTGAGGAGAAGAAGACCAACAGTAACAGTGCAGTGCATTCCAATTTGTTTAGAACTGGGGGACTCTGTCATCCCACAAGGGGGGGGGTTCTTTACACAGTCTAAGTTGGGAAATCCCTAGGCAGAAGGAGGGGAGATTCGGTGCCTCTCCTTCTACCCCCTCTAGTCTGGCCTTCTGGCCTCCACTACCCTTCTGGGCTGCACCCACTGTGGCTCACAGAGAAGGGCATTGCGGTGGGTGGCTTGTGTGCTAGAAAACAGCCGTGGGCCCGTGATTGCTCTCCTCAAGTGGCTTGCGCAGCCACCTCATGCGAAAGCACCCTTGGACTCTGCCTGGAACAGTGACAGGCCTCTGCAGGAAGTAGTGCCGCTGTGTGGGAGTGTTGTCAGCCTCCGGACCGCTACTTAGTCTTCACTGGGCTGCCATAGACTCTGGCTCACTAAGAAGGACAACTTACTGTCGTGCTGGTGGCCCTCTGTCACCATTATAAATAGAACAGCTTATCACAAAGTTCCAGGCTTGGCTGTTGGAAGTGTGGAAGTTGTGATTGACCACGAAGGGCATGCCACTGGGCTGGGCTGCAATGCACTGTGTCTCTCTGTGAAGGGAGGGACAAGGAAGCCTCCATGTTTGGAGACTCTCTTGATGCACACTCTGTTTCCTCCCCCACTCTTTCCACTTGGCTGCCAACTGTGTCTCACAAGGAAGGCAGAAGTTGAGACCACACCCACCCAAATAAATGAAGTGTTTGCCTCGGAGAAGGACTGAGTTTGGAGGCAGTTTGGCACTGCTGCTGCCGTTGAAAACAACGTGTTTCCCTTGTGGAAGGCGTAGGTTTTGGGGTTCTGTTACTCTTTCCATGTCCTGCAACCCACTGTGGTTCACGAAGAAGGGCATTTTCCTGGCGTCCTCCTCAGGCCATTCAGCCACGCTGGGGAGCTGGAGCTTCCTGGCAATGATCCTCCCCTACGGAGGCCCTGTGGCCTCAGACTCAGGCTATGTGGCCTCCTCCTCCACTCTTTCCTCTGGGCTGCAAGACGCCGTGTCTCACACTGAAGGGAGTGCCTGAATTTGAACAGCGTTGGTACGTACAGCACCACCAAGAAGACTTAGTCCAAAAGTGACATGTGGTGGTGCATCGCATGGAAGTGTGTTGCCAGACCCAACCCAAGGTGATTGGCCTCCTCCTCCAGTCTTTCCTCTGGGCTGCACGACGCCATGTTTCACACAGAAGGCGGGTACTGTTTTGAAGAGCGTTGGTACGTACAGCACCACCCAGAAGACTTAGTCAAAAAGTGACAAGTGGTGGTGCATCGCAGGCAGTGTGGTGCCAGACCAGACTCAAGGTGATTGTCCTCCTCCGCAACTCTTTCCTCTGGGCTGCAAGACACTGTGACCCAAGGGCAGTGGCATTTAAATTCCTGTCATGCCGTTCAGCTCCATCCATCCTTTTTATACTGGAGCTGGCAATGAGCCTGCCGCACTCTGGCTCTGTGCTGTGGTGCTCTCATACTCTGCCTTGTGGCCTGGCCGGAGTGGCCGCCCTTACTCTGGCCTTATGGACGCGTCGACGTCGACCATAGAGATAGTCCTCCTCCTTGTATAGCCTAGTGGGCTGGGCTGTGGGCTGTAAAACTTAAGTCAGAGCAACCCAGAGCCCTATGCCATTCCCATCCTATTCCCTACCAAACTATTCCTGGCTGTATACTAGCTACTAGGTACGTAGGTACAACGTAGCTTTAACCACCTCAGGCTCTAACTGTAGTGCTCCTAATGCTGCTGACCAATCCATGACCAAAAGCAGGGTTGCATTGGCTTTGGCTTTATTGCTGCTTGTCCTTTACGTGTGTGTGACTTTGTCTGTGAAGTGTGAATGCGAACTGAAGCCAGAAGGACCTTGGAGATGGGGGGGGCAATTTGAGAGTACTAGAGGAGTAGAGTAGACCCCTCATCCAGATTTGGGGAGGAACGGAATGTCTTTCTCCTGCTGCCTCTGAGAGAGGTGGAGGGGAGATGGGATGGATTCAAAACCAAACAACGAAAAAGTACAACAAACAGGCACGTCAGCCAGACCAAGTAGGGTGGCTGCTGGCTGGTTCAGCATCAGCAGATTCAGCACAGCAGCAGACCAAGAGGAAAACGAAAGAAATGCAAATTTGTTTCTACCCCACTTTGTTTGCTTAGGATGCACTAGCCTTGTAGTACAGCAACAAGTCCATCACCCAGGCAACTGTATTTCGCCTGCTCGTTTGCGGGACCCGCGCCCGCCCGCGCGCCTGCGCGCTAGCCACTCCCCCTGCTGCTGCCGCCGCCCACGCATGTCCCCCCGCGCCCCTGCCGCCCGCGCTACGCCCGCAAGCCGCCCGCAAGTCTCGATCGGACGTCAAAATGTGCGAAATCGCGGCAGAAATGAAAACGAAAAAACGAAAAACGAAACGACTAATTTTTTTCGATTTTTCGCGAAAACGGAAACGAAACGACTCGGACCCTAGCCGAAAACGAACACGAAAACGAAGTTTTTTTTCTGAGTCGTGCCCATCTCTAGTCGTTACACGTAGGACCTTTCAAAAGTGTTTACTTCAAAAGGATGCCATAAATTGGAGGTAACATGACGGTGCATAACAAGGTATTTCTGATCCTGCCCAATGACTGATGTAGAAAGAAAGAAAGAAAGAAAGAAAGAAAGAAAGAAAGAAAGAAAGAAAGAAAGAAAGAAAGAGGCACAAAGAATACAAAGGGGGGGGATGGGAGAGCAGCCTATTGACAGCTGAAGTTTACAGAAATGGAGCCAGAATGCTGGAGGAATTTTGGAATCTGTGAAATTCGAATGGAATGTTCAATGGGTCTTTACATTCCTCTTCTCATTTCTGTGCAGTAACTACAAGAAGCAGATTTATAGTGAAATCTGGTGATGTTTTGGCTAGATTTTTGGGTCACTTATATCTACTTTCCACAACCAGGCAGCATTTATGAGACTGTGAGTCAGCCTAATCCTGCTCCATACCTCATCCCCCTTTGCAGAGTGTGGATATGTATGCCTTAAAAACTCTATGCAGCAGAAAATGTTTAGGGACCTGCAGAGCCGAATTAGCTTCCCGAGTCCCAATCACCTCATTTGCAAACTTCCCCTTTTGCAGCTTGAATTTCCTAGTCTAAAACCACCTTGTTTGCAAGGAGGTCTGCTCCACGGAGCCTCTGCCCTCCCCTTTTGCAGCCAGGATTCCCCTCCCAAGAAACCTCAGGCTAAACATTTTTTCTTGTTTTCCTCCTCTAAAAACTAGGTGCGTCTTATGGTTAGGTGTGTCTTATAGAGCGAAAAATACAGTATGTTGTGATGGGAATAAACTGCCTTTTTTAAAGGGCTCCAATCCATGCTTTACCAAATGCCATGAGATTTATTTCTGGGTAATCATGTACACGGCTGCATCACATGCATTGTTCAAGAAGATAACGGCAGCAGAAACCAAAATAAATAATTAAATAAAATTAAAAACATGAGAATGAATGAGTAGCATGATAATGACACAGTGCTATGGAAACAAGCTCAAGTACAAGCTGAAGTTTTCCATGTATAAGCCTATATTTTTGTCTAAACTCATTAGATGAAAAATTGAGGTAAGTTCAGGAAAGAACCAAGCAATTGTGAAACTGTAATTTCAGGTTTGAAAAGTGGGGCTCATCTTATACATGGGGGGCGGGGTCCTATTGTTGGGGAAATACAGTAATTAAAAACCCTACAGTCCAGAAAGAGATTTGAATGTTTTATAAATATTTCTATTTTTCATTTCATCAAAAAATAAATCTGACATGGCATCTTTCAAAAAATTTAGTGCATTTATTTAATATTTTTATCCTGCTTTTCTGCTTAAATATAGCCAAGACAGCTAGCATCATAAAAAGGCAATATTTAAAGATAAAAAACAGTAAGCATGCAAGTACTTAAACAATAAAAAGAAATACACTAAAACAAAAGAAAAACTATTAGCAATATGGGAAAGTTCTGAAATAGAGATTAGAGGGAGAACTGATTAGCACAACAAGGAACTTTTTCACTGTTTCAGATTGTGGAAATTAATTAAATTGACAATACTATTTTAAAAATAATTATTTAAAACAAAGGTGTCAGAAAAAAGAATTCAAATAAATTAAACAGAAAGGTACCATGTTTAACTGAGCAAAAGTATTAGACCTAAATTATTCGCCTCTAGTGACCCCTGAAAAAGGCTTATATTTGTGGCCTGCATATAAAAAGCTTAGAAATGCTAATCATTCCATCTGGAAATCAAACTCATAAACTGTTAGATTAATGAATACCTCCAGTTAACTCTCACATACAGAATGACAAAGACACTGTTAATGATTTGTTGTGACAAAAAAAAGGTGATTAGAATATTTGTTGTTGCCTAAGCTTGTTCTCTGCTGCTGGGGCAGGGAATTAAAAATGTTTTGAGTTTAATTCAGAAAAGCACAAGTCTTTATCAAAATATCATAAGTTAAGTTAATTATATGGTATTCCGTCACCAAAGAATAAATCTGCAAAAACCTTTCTAATCTAAATGCTGACAAAGACTTTACTGGCATGAGCTGCGCTGTTGTATTGCTGTTCTGAATGGGATGGGGGTGGCAATTCAAACCTTTCTGATCATGCCTTTTAAACTATTAAACATGTCTAGACTGATTTCCACTTCAATCCAAAAGTCTACAGCTAAATTGCAGAATTTTGAGACAGTTAAGCCCCTGTTCTTTACAGTCTGATGCATGTTCACTGGCTAGATAGCTCAACAGTTGCAGTTTCAACCTGCAGAGCCAGAGTTTGCAAGCTCAATTCCCTGGCTGTGTAACTTCTGGGAGTACAATAAACTTTTGTGGCCTTGGGCAAGTTAAATAGTCTCACGGTTCCCTATGAAAAGGCAATGGCAAACCACCTCTGAGTAAACCAAGGAATCCCTGAAAAGGGTCACCGTAAGTCAGCACTAGGGAGGAGCCCAAAATGAAAAAAAAAAATAAGTTTCATTTCGTTTCTATTCATTCCTCCACATTTTTCTTTCATTTTGTTCCATAGGAATGTTTTCAGAAAAAGTTCATACGAAATGAACCACTAATGAAATGGTTCGTGGTGGGGGGGACTGGAAAATGGGGGAGGGAATTTTTTTAAAAAAAAAAAAAACCTCTGGGCTTTTTAAGGAAACATTTTTCCCTCCCCCAAGTCCAGCCTACCAGCTGATTGGCGCTGGGGGGGGGTAGGAAATCTTTTTCCCCTACCCAATCAGCCGGCACACGGGGCTTGGGGGAGGGGAAAAGGTTTTTTTTAAAAAAAGGCCAGGAGTTTTTAAAAAAAACTTTTTTCCCTCCCCCAAGTGGCATACAGACGAACGAAATGGTTCATTTCAACCAAACCCCACCACCACCATTTCATTTCGTCTGTAATGAAATGCTGCTTCCTCATGTTGTTTCATTTCCTTTCATTTTGTTACATAACAACACGATGAAACACCATTTCGTTTTTCATTTTGTGCCCATCCCTAGTCAACACATGGTTATGATGACGATGCATATACTTGTGTGTGTGTGTGTGTGTGTGTGTGTGTGTGTGTGTGTGTGTGCGCGCGCGTGCGTGTGTGCGTGCGTTCCTGCGTTCCTGCGTTCGTGCGTACATACATGCATAGGCTTGCACTTTGATTTGGGATTAAGGCTATTTAAGGGATCAGCCTTGGGACCAGTTTACAATAAGTGCAAATATTCTTGCTTCATCTTAGAATCTTAGACTTGGCAGACCTGGAAGGGAGCCTATAAATCATCAAGTCCGGTCCCTAGTCTAGTATTTCTCATTTTCTAGTTTGGGAGGCAACATACAAATCAGCACCCAGGTGTAGCTCATTACACTACTGACTAGCCAGCTGGAGAGTTCAGCGGACTGGAGCACCTGGCTCAGAGCTGGAGGTCAGGATTCCCCACTGTGCTTCCTGGGAGAGGAGCTACTAAATGATTTTGACAAGTGGCATCAGGAGAGACTGGTAAATCACTTCTGTGTACTTGATAACTGGAAAATCCTGGGAAAGGTCATTAAAACAGCAGATCAGTGACACCATCACCATCATTATTATATAATTATAATAATCGAGTGCCATCAAGTCAGTACCAGTTTCTTCAGGGGGTTTCCAGGTAGAAAGTACTCAAACGTGGTTGACCCGTGACTTCTTCTTTTTTTTTTATGGACAACACACATTTTCTCACCTTCATGTGTGTTATTCATATGAAACGATTGAAATGTTATATGTGTGATCTGTGCTGTGATTCCTTTAATACCAACCTGACATGTTCAGCTCCATTCCAAGCTAAAACAACCAGATGTCTGTGTGCACTCTAGTCCATTTCTTCTTATTCATGTTCATTCTTTATTATATGGTCACAGACCAAATTGAAACAATAAAGGAATAAAACAAATTAAAGGAGAAGGATTTCCATTTCTTCTCCTTTATTTGGAGACCTGTGCTACAGTCCATAAGAACATAAGAACAGCCTTGCTGGAACAGGCCACAGCCCATCCAGTCCAGCATTCTGTCTCACACAGTGGCTCACCATTTGCTTCAGGATATTCCCAGGCAGATGTCCTCAACTGCTTATGATTCCCTGCAAATGGTATTGAGAGATAGCCTACCTATCTCTCCAACTTGGAGGTTGTCCTTAGGCATCTATAATGATAGCCATTGGCATCTTTGTTCTCCAAGAACATATCTAATCCTTTCTTAGTGCTGTCAAGGCAGTCAGCTGTCACCACTCCTGATTACCTTGTCTGTTCAGTTCCAGATTGAGTTCTTATTTTCCAAGATTTTTTAAAAAAAAAATTGTAGTAATCCATTTTAGTTCCCCCCACTGGCTTCATGTGGACTGCTGTTTTCAATGTGTGTATTCAATTTTATGCTTTTTAAAAAATCACTATATTTTATGGTTTTTTTATTCAAAGCAAATCTCCATAAGATCATAACATCAGAGTGAGATCCGCCTTGCAGAGTCCCTGCCTGCCTTTAAGAGAGCTCTTAAAACCTTGCTCTTTACAGAAGCATTTGGCAACCACTAACTTTATTATTATTATTATTATTATTATTATTATTATTATTATTATTATTAACCATAGCTATCTACACTGGATTTTTTATTACCAATCACTAGTCGAACACTTCCCAAGCGTTTAGGACTCAGTGATGTATTGGCGAATTATGTGAGCAGATCCCAGTAAGGCGGCTTTCTGCAGCTGACTGATGGTGACTTTGTCAACTCCAATTTCTTCTAAATACTTGCTTAGCTCTTTAGGCACTGCACCCAGCATGCAGATTACCACTGGGACCACCTGTACCGGTTTATGCCAGAGTCCCTGAAGTTCAATTTTCAGATCCTGATAATGGGTAATTTCTTCAAGTTGTTTCTCAGTGACTCTACTATCACCTGGTATAGCAACATCTATGATCCACACTTTTTGATTCTCCACAATCACAATATCCAGGGTATTATGCTCCAAAACCCTGTTTGTCTGTATTTGGAAGTCCCAAAGTAATTTTGCATGCTCATTTTCAGTCACTTTTTCAGGCTTATGATCCCACCAGTTCTTTGCTATGGGCAGATAATAGTTCTGACACAAATTCCAGTGGACCATTTGAGCAACTACATTATGATGCTGTTTGTAATCAGTCTGAGCAATTTTATTGTAACAACTCAATATATGGTCGATAGTTTCATCTGCCTCTTTGCAGAGTCTACATGTGACCTTTGCGGGGGGAGAGAGGGGGAGTGCTACCCTGTTGATACTCCTGGACTTCTCAGTGGCTTTCGACACCATCGACCATGGTGTCCTTCTGGATAGGCTGGCCAGGTTGGGAGTTGGAGGCACTGCTTTGCAGTGGTTCCGATCCTTCCTGGTTGACTGTATCCAGAAGGTGGTGCTGGGGGACAGTTGCTCTGCCCCGTGGCATTTATGTCATGGGGTTCCTCAGGGCTCTACTGTATACTGTCTCCCATGCTGTTCAACATTTACATGGAACCACTGGGAGAGGTCATCAGGAGGTTTGGGCTGAGGAGTCAGCAATATGCTGATGATACTCAGCTCTACCTCACATTTTCCACCAATCCAGATGAGGCGGTCTGGGCCAGATAATGGACTGGATGAGGGTTAATAAATTGAAACTCAATCCAGACAAGACAGAAGTGCTGTTAATGGGTGCTTCACCGGACAGGTTAGAGGGCCATATTCCTATCCTGGATGGGGTTGCACTCCCCTTAAGGGATAGGGTCTGCAGCTTGGGGGTGCTCCTGGACCCTGGTCTAACTCTGGAAGCCCAGGTAGACTCGGTGGCCAGGGGTGCCTTTCTTCACCTGCGGAAAATATACCAGCTCCGCCCCTACCTAGAGGAGCAGAGCCTCATGACAGTTATGCATGCACTGGTAACATCCCGTATTGATTATTACTGCAATGCGGTTTATGTGGGGCTGCCTTTTCTAGGCAAATACAGTCTGTCAACATCACTGCATGGATGTAATGCATAGTGAATGGTCATAAGTTTTCTTGTTTTCCTATCTAGACTATCTAGCTCCATCTGAGTCCAGTTTATAATGCCAGCGGTATACCTGATGACTGGTATAGCCCAGCTATTAATGGCCTTGATGGTGTTACCACCATTCAGCTTACTTTTTAATACTTTTCTGACCCTTTGGATATATTCTTTACTGACCATATTTTTCACTTGACCATGCTTGATATTATCTAACTGCAGTATGCCCAGATATTTATAGGCTTCAGACTGATGACACTTAATAGCTTGTCCATTTGGCATTTCAATTCCTTCACTCTCAATGATTTTTCCTTTTCTCAATGGCACTGTGGCGTATTTCTTTAGTCCAAACTCAATACTAACATCAGTACTGAAAATTCGGGCTGTGTTGGTCAGTGGGTGTATTTCAGTTTCTGATTTTCCATACAACTTTAAGTCATCCATATACAATAGATGAGAAATTTTCCCTGAATTTTTAGCAGTTTGGTATCCTAGATTTGTGTTCTGCAAAATTATTGAGAGGGGAATCAGGGCAATAGTAAATAGCAGAGGTGACAAAGAGTCACCTTGAAAAATCCCTCGTTTAATGCTAACCAATCCATAGCTATTATTATTATTATTATTATTATTATTATTATTATTATTATTATTATTATTATTATTATTATTATTATTATTATTATTATTATTATTATTATTAAGTCTTATGGGACCATTAGAATGAGATTGTCTTGCCAGTGTTTTTATTGTAGTTGTGTTTGTTTGTTTCATTTTATTTTATTTTGTGATCACTACTTCATTGTTATTTCAAAGGTTGCAATGAATAAACTATATTAGTTTTTAATGTACACCAATACTTCAGGGTGGTTTTGCTGTCCCAACCTCACATGACTTCCCCACTGGACACTCCATTCTAGATCTCACTAATTTCCCCACCCTTACCATCTCATAGCTTGTGGTTGTGAACTATGGACCGTGCTATGGTGGAATTACAGATCCAGAGTCTGTGCCTGGATACTTTATGATCCTCAGGTACTGTAACATCATGTGCTGTCCTTCTCAGGCTTCGGTAGTCCATCAGAGACCATCTGGATTTGAGTGACAAAATGGTTTTTCCAGGAAGAGCATACTGTATTGTTGCAAGCTGACCCTGCCAAGCTGTCCCTGTTGTGATGCAAAACATTCCAAGCATCTTGTGGTCCTGATTTGGCAAGACCATTAACTTTAGAAGAGCTTCAGGACACAGTGGTGAAATGGCTGTTCTGTTGCTATAACTGTGCTTATGACCTGGGTTTAAATCACAGGTAGCCGGCTCAAGGTTCACTCAGCGTTCTATCTTTCCGAGGTCGGTAAAATGAGTATCCAGTTCACTGCGGAGGCGATGTATAGCCTGCATAAATAAATTGTAAACCACCCAGGGAGTGCTTTAATCACTATGTGCGGTATATAGCAAAAAACAGAAAACTGATGGCTCGGTTCATTCTGTTTCTCCACCCCCACCCCAGTTTATTTCATTTCATTCATCCAAAACGAACTGATTTGGCTTACCTGGATGGCGGTGGCAATCCAGGCGTCAATCCCGGTGGCGGCAGTGATCCCGGCTGTTGCGGCAATCCCGGCAGTGGCACAGAAGGCCTTGGCAGCAGCCACGCTTGATGATGGGAGGCCTCGCCAGGCAGCGGTAGCCCTCACCACCACCTCTGGAGCCCTGGCAGTGGCCGTGCCAGGAAGCAGTGGACCACACTGCCACCACCTCTGGAGGCCAGCAGCAGCCTCAGCAGGCAGCAGCAGGCCTCACACCACCTCCAGAGCCCTGGCAGCAGCCACACCAGGCAGCAGTGGACCGCGCCGCCACCGCCTCCTCCAGAGGCCCAGTAGCTCCTCACCACCGGCTTTGGAGCTCCCAGACCCAGACGTCAGGTAAGAGATGCTGGTGGGGTGGGGAGAAACAAAAAAAATGAATGAAACAAAATGGAAATTTCCGTTTCGTTTCATTTCATTTTTCTTAGATGCGGTTGTTACCTAACGAAATGAATAAGGAATAACGAAGTGAATTTTTTATTCATTTCATGCCCATCTCTACAAATCACCCATTCTTCATTTGTGGATAGGGTCAATCCAGCAGTTTGTATTTTGTTTATCCTTATGGTATGTTGGGGGAGGGGGTCTAACTATGTAGAGTGCCGTGATAAGCACCTGCACTTCCCAATTCACCTCTGCTTTGATAACTTGCTACAAATGAAATGAAAGCAAAAGGGGGGGCAGTCTGATTAAATTGAGCTGATTTCTCCATGTTTTCTGTGTTGCTGTTTTTTACCCCATTCTCTGTTGCCTGAAAGGAATAGTCAATTCACCACCTCATTCCAAAAATAGTGTATTCCTAAAAGTGACCATCCTACTCTGGGAGCAAGTTCCGCTGACCACCATAAAGCATCCTGAGATGTGCGGTGTCTCCTACCAGTTCTTGTGAAACAAAATGTTAGAATGCACTGAATTAGTTAACAAATAACTGCCAACTGTTGTTCCAGTGCGAATCCTCTACCTTTCCATATTCAGCCATGAGTTTGGTTGTAAAAGTTACCGAGGTGCTTCTGCCTTTTGAGCATTTCATTGTGCAAAACTGTTTCCCTGATTCTCCTTCTTAATTTGTTTCCTCTGATGCATGATGTGCTTTTGATGTCCTTCACGTTCTTATGCACTTTCCACAGTTTCTGCCCAATGGATTGCTAACTGAAGCACTCTCCACCCCACTGCCTTGCGTGTAACCAGCACTCAGGCTGCACACTGGCATGGACCTGCCTTTTGAATCCTTATTCACCAGTTGTGTTAAGCCCAGGCATACTACACTGTTCTCGTAATGTTCATCAGAAGTGTGTGCTCTCCCTTCCCTCCTCCTTTTCTCTCTCTTTCTTTTTGAATCCACCATTATTCTTCTGATTCCATTATCCACATGCTGCAGAACAGGCATTATGTGCTATTTAGACATCTTCACCACATTGTGACAAAAAGATTTTAGCAGCAGCAGCAGCAACAGCAACAGCAACAACAGCAACAACAACAACAACAATAACACAGCAGTCTGGTGGCAGAATTTTTTCAGACATTGAGCTGTAAACGTTAAGGAAATATTAACATGATGTGCACATGTGGGAGGCCCCAAATGAGGGAGACAACTGAAAATCTTTTAAATATCACTGATTGAGAAACACACAGTTGAATGGTATTTTAAACTGCCACCCTTTCCCTTTGATACTAAATTTCTCTTTGTTTTCTTACATGCATCTGGTGGAAGGATGAGGCAGTAGCACACAATTATCTGGGTGATATTATAATCCATCTGAAATGGACACTAAAAGAAGAACCAAGTCAGCATCCCCCATCTGCAGTTCCAGCTTCGTTTGGCACTGAACCAACTTCACAAATATACATTCCTCCCCCCCCCAAGTAAATCCCATGGCCAATGAATGCTGCTATGGCAACGGAAGCCTAGAAAGCCAGGGGGCCGGATATAAACAGAGTTTTTTTAAAAAAAAATATTCAGGAAGAATCGTGATGTTGAATCACATTGTACTACAAGACTGATTACAACCTACAGGTTTACAAGATACCATTTATTACTCTCCTTTCTGAAATAATAATAATTGTAATGTACAGTTCTGTGCCCAGGAACTGAGCTTCAAATGTGTCAGCTTTCTAATTACCTGTGTTGGTTTTTTATTATCAATTATTTCGCGGTTCGTTCATGCAGGTACATTGCCACTGGTTGTATGAGGTGTAACCTAAAAATAGTCTTTCTGAAGCAGAAAGTAGCAGTCACAATAAATGCTATTGTTCCCATTTCTCCTTCCCCTGCCCCCCATCACTTTCCAAGACAGTTAAAGAATGTAAAAGTTATATTCTTAGATTAGCACATTAAATAGTTCATACCAGTTTAGTAAATCAAATATTCCATACTGCTAGCTTAATAAGATGGGGAGTCATGCATGAAATGACTGCCAGGTTAATGACACAGACAGGCATGGGTGGCATGTATTTGCATAAAAAAAAAAGCACAGAATGTTCTCCTAAATCCTTTAAATTAGTCATCAGTTCTTAAATAGCCATTTAACTAAGTCTTTGCCCAGAAACAGAAGATAAGGTAAAGACTGCCTCCATTTAAAAGCAAAGAGAAGGGATAACAGTAAGGCTGAAGCAGGATTGTTTTATGTGATTTTTCTTCTTATTTATAAAGCCTGAAAGTTGATGATGTTGCAGATCAACAC
Source organism: Phrynocephalus versicolor (assembly GCA_023846285.1). Classification (NCBI taxonomy): domain Eukaryota; kingdom Metazoa; phylum Chordata; class Lepidosauria; order Squamata; family Agamidae; genus Phrynocephalus; species Phrynocephalus versicolor. The sequence goes on along the minus strand of JAHTLZ010003228.1, from coordinate 8,155 downwards.
AAAATAAACAAATAGCCCACAGAAGTGATACATGGCAAGAGGCAAAGATGTATAGGTGTTTGTAAGGGAAAGTTTCCTGGTGTTAACAATCAAAAGGCATTGTGTCACGATTCTTCTTTACTGCTTGATGGATTTTTCCCCCCGCAGTAGGCAAGAAGATGGGAGAAATGTTAGAAAAACACAGGAAGGCTCCAAATGGAAGACAATGGAGTCTAAACCACACCCCACCCTAGGTAAAATTATGTGAACGAGATGGTGTGATTGCACATTTAACGTCTCATGTAGAAGCACCTTACGAAACAAATTTATCTGCCTTTTGGTGAATCTTTGTAATGAAATATAACTGAAATTTATGGCATCCTTGGTGGCAGAGGTGAGAGCCTGACATGTAACTTTCATCATCACATTTATATACTGCATGCATCTATTAAAAGCATTATCACATCTCCCTTCCTTTATTTTCATTTGGTTTGTCTTTCTTTTTCAATCCCTCAAAGGTGGGAAACATCTGTTTAGCCAGATGTTTTAGATTCCAACTCCCCACAACCTCAGTCAGCAGGGCCAATGCTAAGAGGTTATGGGTGTTGTAGTTCAGAGAGCTGAGTATTCCCAGCCTGATCTATCTAATCTGTCAGTAGGAGAATAATGTTATGTGCATCTGACTTAAGCTTCACTCCATGAGAATTTAGATGCCACAAGAAAACGTAAAGTCTTTGGGCTAAAAAATGTGTGGTGTGTGGTGTGTGGTGTGTGGTGGATCTTTCCTTCCTTTCATAAAATAATGAAGGAATTTCACCATCAAAGCAGATTCTTTGATGCTTCCTAGTAGAGATGGGCATGACCAGAAAAAATGACGTTTCGAGTTGTCATTTGTCGGGACAGGCCCGTTTCGGGTCATTGCCATTTGTCGCAATAATTTTCAAAAATTTGTCATTCTGTTTGTCGTTTGGTCGTTTGGGGGTTGGGGTTAGGGTTAGGGTTGGGGTAAGTGGGCTCTGGGAGGCACCTCTCTGGGTGCCTCTGACGTCTGACCCACTAAGAAGGGAAGGGAAGCGTTTCGCGGAGCCGCTGCTTATTTATTTTTTACGTATGTTAGGGTGTGGGGGGGTAAGTGGCAGAGGCACCTCTTTCTGGGTGCCTCTGACTCACTCACTAGGAAGGGCAGCATACTAGCGTACCTGCGTACAGGTTAGAGATTGGGAATTGGATAGTGAGAGTGGGCTCTGCAAGGCGCCCACTTTGACTCACTAAGAAGGGAATAGACATGGGCACGACTCAGCGAAATTTTCATTTTTGTTTTCATTTTTTCGTTTCGTTATGCAACAAAAATGAAAATGAAAATGAAAATTTTCCAAAAAAAACAAAACGGAAACGGAAATTAAACGAAAAACTTTGCTGTGTTTTTTCTTTTCGTTGCGGCAAATACATTGAACTAAAAAGAGTGCTAACGAAACAGAAATTTTTCATTTTCATTTTCGTTTTTCGTTTTCGTTACGAAATAAAAACGAACGGAAATGGACCCCTCAACGAAAAACGAAAAACGGAAAACCATTTTTTTTTTAGTCGTGCCCATCTCTAGAAGGGAAGTGTACTTGCGTACAGATCTGGATTAGGGTTGGTGGGGTTAGGGTAAGGGCTAGACTTAGGGTTACATTTAAGGTTAGGGTGGGTTATTGGGCTGCACCTCTGGGTGCCTCTGACCCACTAAGAAGGACAACATATTGGTGTTTGGGTTAGGGTTAGGGTTAGGGTTAGGGTTAGGGTTTGTGGGCTTTTAATGCCCTCTCTGACACACCCAGAAGTCTCAGTCAAAACCTGGCCATGCGATTGGTGGAATGGCTCCAAAAATTTGCATGGTCCCATCCCATCCCATGGCCAGCCCATCATTGCGCCTGCGCAGTTGTAAAAAAATAAAATAAAATAAAATCAATGGATACGTTTTATTGCAAGAAAAAACCACTACTGCTACTATAAACAATCAGGCATTTAAAATACCTAATTTTCACATGTTTCTGTGGTGCTTTGGTGGCTTTTTGGAGCACTATTTCAAAAGAAAAATTGTGGTCGCCATTTTGGATCCCCCCCACCGCATGGCAAATGGAGAGAGACGGCGAGGAAGCCCCCCCAGCCTGGTACCAGCAGCCCAGGACAGGAGGGGGGGAAGGCCGGGGACCCCCCCAGAAACCACCCCTCGGTAGGTGCCCTCACTGAGGCAGGCATATTTTCGCCTGCTTTTATGGCCGGGAATCGGGTTTTTTTTTTTTTTTAATTTTTAAAACTTTTTTTCTGTGCTGCACCACTTGGCATTGCGCGATCGCCGGCGCCGCGATGCCATGAACGAGAACGACAAATCAGACCCAATTTATCTTTAATAAAAAGTGCCAATTGGCCAGGCTGGTCAGCTGTAAAAAATAATAATAAAAAATATATAAAAATAAAAAAGTGCAAAGGACTGTGGGAGTTGCAGTCCAAAACATCTAGTGGGCTGAAGTTTGGACATGCCTGGCCTAGAGCAAGGACAACCTCTTAAATAGTTCTGAGGTCTGGAAATGCATTGCCTGGGGACAATTCAGATGGTGATCCACACAACCCCAAAGAAACATGTCAACTTTAATCATACAGAAACAATTACTCTAACAAACACATTGTCCAGAACACAGATCATTCATGCTTTTCAGAAATCAGCACTATTTTGCACTTATAATGCTGCATATAATCTTGCTGATGTTGGTCATACCTAAAACAGGACACTGTACTATATGCATATTTACTCTGCCTTTCAGCTAAAAATAGTGCTAAATTTAATAATTAGGGTAAACAAACAAAAACAGACAGATATCTTGTGATCCCAGAGGAGTCTTACTAAGGCTTTAGGTAAGGAGCCTCCTGGCACAGTGGTTAAACTGAAGTACTGCAGCCAAATCTTTGTTTAATCAGAGTTAGTTAACTCAAGGTTCGCTCTGCCTCCCATCCTTCCAAGGTCAGTAAGAAAAAGGAGGTCCAGGGCAGGGGCAATGTGTAGCCTGCATAATTAAGGTGTAAACTGCCCAGAGAAAGCTTTAAGTACTATGGAGTAATACATAAGTAGAACACTTTGCTTTGCTTTTTTACTTGACAGCAACAACCACTGAAATCATTTGCACTTAACCTTAGTAGATATGAACAGCAGCATTAGTTACATTATTTGAATTTTTGTCTCATCCCTTTCTGTAAAGCACAATGGATTTTTTGTCAAAGTTACATTAAAATAAACACTCATTGTATAACCCTAAGATAAAGAACTCGGTCTGTAGGTTTTTGTACACCATAACGCTTATTTGTTGCAGCTTGGAATTAAACTAGACCCCAGCCCTAACAAATAAAGCATATGATGTTTACTAACTCACTCTCCATCATTAATATATAGTTCATACTGTATATTCTGGAAATCACTAATTAAAATATTGGCCCGTGGATAGGGATGGGTACAAAAAGAAAAATGAAATGCTGTTTCGTTGTGTTGCTAGGTAACAAAATGAAACGAAACAAAACATGAGAAAGCAGCATTTTGTTACAGACGAAATAAAATGGTGTTTTTTTGTTGAAATGAACAATTTTGTTCTGTCTGTAACCTGATTTTTTAAAAAAGCCCAGATAAAATTTATTTCCCTCACCCCAAGCCCCACCGGCCAGGTGATCGTCGCTGGGGTGGGGAGGAAAAATGTTTCCCCTGCCACTTTCCATCCCCCACATGAACCACTTCATTAGTGGTTCATTTTGTATAATTTTTTTTGAAAAATACATATGAAACAAAATCAAAAAATGTGTGTGGGGGGGAGGAAATGAAACGAAATGTAATATTTTCATTTCATGCCCATCCCTACCCATGGTGCACTGAATTTAAGTAATGTACGTAACAGAATGCAGACCTGTCAAAAATAACAATTCTTGTATACCAAGCACCTGTCTTCTGAAAACATCTCTACTGTCTTTGCTTTTTAAAGAAATAGTGAATGTTAGCACTGACTGCCAATATCTTTAATTTTGTTTTGTTCCCACTGAGTTCTTTGTGAAGGCAACATCTCTGACTCTGTTTCACAGCAACATAACTCACACAGTACTGAAACCATATTCAGTTGTGTGTAGTCTCTGTTGTAGAACTTGTGCACATTTAGGCTTCATTGTACTTCATAGAACTGTCTTTTTCAACTATATGACTTTAAAAGCAATGTTGTTTGACCAAAAGTTTTTTTCCTTATATCAAAACAGTTACAGAGCTCCCCAAAGACATCACATCAAGAAGTCTTTTCAGGTCCCCAGGAAGAAATTAACAGATAATTTGAAACACATTGGAATTTTCCTGTTCCTCAAAGTGCGTTCATTTGAGAAGATTTATTCACAATTTTTCCATGTAATCCAAGGGACAGATCTGTCTGCTACAACATTTACTAGATGAAAAACTCTAGATATTCTATAAGCAGATGGTCACTCCCAGTAGAAAGGTAACGACTATGGGGGAAAAAGGGGAAAACAGCAAGGCTATAAGCCACAGCATGTTTTAGCAAGATAAGGAAAGTTAAAAATGGAACTGAGCCAAACTGTGAGGAAAAATGCTCTAAATTCATTACTCTCAATTAAAATGAATGAGTGTAAGGATTGCCTCCAAGTACATCAATCAGAGAAAGTACTTACAGCAGGAAAACAGGAGACAAGGTGTACACACTAAGGAATTGGTTTGTATATTACTGAAACATGTGCAAAGCAATCTGCATAGCAGATTTGTCAATTTACTACTCACTTGGTGTGTAAATGTATAGAAATCATGACCCCAACTCTCAGCCAAGCAGAAATAATGTTAAAAATACTTATTCTTGAACCCATTGGTGAACATGAATGGAAACTACAGGAAATTTGGACATCAGATAAACATATATAACAACTTTTTGAGCATACATGGAATTGTTGATACCTTCATTTGCTGCTTAGTATTGTCACTACAGTAGTACTGCAGAATCTGCAGGCAATCGGTTCCACCTCATTTCTCTCCCCCCCCCCCCCCAGGTTTCAGAAACAGCAGATAACTGAAGCATGTACTTCTGGTTTCTTTGGGGTCAGTAGCTTGGATGGGAGTAAGAAGGGAAGCAGTCTTTGATTTGGCTTCAAAGCCTAAACTGGAAAAAGATATCCTGGACACTTCAAGGCTCTCCATTGACTGGGACATTGAAAGGTGTTTGAGATCCATAATCAGGACCAGGGAGCTACAGCAGACTTCAGCAACATGACTATGCTTCATGTGAACATCTTGACTTAATGAATTTCTAATTGCTCTACTCTAGTTGGGATCAACACCAAGGATTTCTAGTTGGGATCAGCACCTGGGATTTAGAAATACATTTCCAGAGAATTCTACAAATCTGGGATATTTCCCCCTAAACCCAATTGTAGGTCCCAACTTGAGGGACTTGGGTCTATTTGGCATTGCAACCAACTTTTCTATCTGTCTGGCTTCTTTGCTGGAGACTTGCAAGAAGTTCTTAAAAACCTAACTATTCTGACAGGACTTTTACTCTAATTCATTAATGGAACCCAATGAAATTATGCTCTATTAAAGGCATGATATCATCATTTTAACTGTTAAGTGCTCTATGTATTTTGTTATGCTAACATCAGTATTTATTTATTTATTTATTTATTTATTTATTTATTTATTTATTTATT
>JAHTLZ010003227.1:42063-53768 GCA_023846285.1 Phrynocephalus versicolor | reverse complement strand
CCAAGGGTTAAACCTCCAAGAGTAAGACCTATTAATATGACCTATTTGAAGATAAGCAGATATGGGGGCATGGTCAGTAATTTTAATCATTCCAATATCCATCCCCTTCACCCAATTCCTAGCCTCTTGCGATATTAAGATACCATCCAATCTTGAAAATGTTCCATGTGGGCTAGAGTAAAATGAATATGAATAATCCTTAGGGAACAACTCCATCCATAGCTCCAATAATCCAAATTTCTCACATTGTTTTTTAAACCTCAAAACCTTATTCTTTTTGGTGCTGTTCCCCCCTTGCAAATTGACATTAAAATCTCCCCCAATAACTTTTGTATAAGGCGAGAATTTATCAAGCTTCTGTAAACACTTATAAAGAAAATCCAGCATGCTTGGCTGAGAGGGAAGACGCGTCTCTGCTGAGCTCCCGGTGAAATGTGAAGAAAAGGATAAGAAACTCCTTCCTTTTGATGACAAGGTTGGAAAAATAACAAAGCCCTGATAAGTTTATGACCTGGTCTGCTGGGAGGTGGAGGAGGAAGCGTCTTCAATACTGATAAGAGTTGGAGCAAGAGAAATATTTGCTTCTGTGTGCTGCTTGGAAGTGAAAGCAATGGCGGCTACAGACTCGGAGGCTGAATGTGAGATGGAGGTATTTAACCTTAAGGACTTTCAAAAAGAAATTAAAAAAGCAGTGGAAGAAGCCAAAACCAGCATTACTGAGGCAATCACAAAGGTAGTTGAAGACAAACTTTCTAAGCTAGCCAACTCAGTAGAACTTATGGCAGAGACTCTTAATACTACCTTGGAAATAGCTCAAGCAAACGAACAGAGAATTAAAGTATTGCAAGAGCAGACCAGGAAATTGGAAATGCACAATAAGTATGTTTCTGATAAGTTAATGGATTTAGAAAATAGAGCCAGACGGTCGAATTTACGTTTAAAAAATGTACCAGAGTCAGAAGACATGGACAAAGTTATTGAGTGGATGGCTAAGTTGTTGCCGGATATGGGAATCTCCAAAGACTCCCTTGATCGTATACATAGAGTTGGGAAGCAAAGAAATGAACCAGCTTGGCCAAGGGATGTTGTCATGTGCTTTGGAAGATATACACAGAGAGAGCAGGTTTTCAAAGCACTGAAAGCTTTGGATAGACTTGATCAATTGGTGTATAATGGCAAGAAAGTGATGGTTTATGATGACCTGTCTCAGGAAACAATTAAAAGGAAAAAGAATATACGGGCATTTACTAAGGTGCTGCAAGAGAAGGACATTAAATATAATTGGAGAATAGCACCATTTGCTTTGAGAATGCAGTATAAAGGAGAGACATTGATTGCCAAAGATCAACAGCAGATGGTGGTCCTATTTAACCATGTGGGATTGCAGTTGCCAAAGGATTTTAAAGAGACTCCTAACTCCGAGGAAGAAAATGACTTAAGAGAAGAGACTGAACAATTTCAGGTTCAAGGGCAGAAGAAAAAGAAGAAAGAAAAACAGACTGAGAAAAAATCCTGGGACCTTAGAGACAGGGCTAAATATAAGAAGTGAAGAAGTAAAGAAGAAAGAAGAAGGAAAATAGGAAGAAGAACTGGAGCAGCTCAGCTGGGCTGATTTTTTTTTGTCTCTTTCCCTCTTCAGGTTTAGGGGAACTTGCAAGCTCCCTTCCATCTTACCCCCCCCCCCCCAATATGGGAGTGAGTGTTGGTTGGATGAGTGATAGTGGAATAGTTTTGGTGTGGTATGTTATGTTGTTGGGGGCAAGTAGGGGAGTGAGTGGGGGTGAATGTAGAGCAATGAATATGTTTAGGGTGTGTTGTGTGTGTGTGGATATGGATGGTCTGAAAGTAGTAAGAAGACAGAGGAGAGGAGCGGTTGGAGGAGTAAATGTGAGAATGTATGGAATGATATTGGGTTGTGCTCCAGGTGCAAGAGGTATGCCCAGCAATATGGCATACACCCTTTCTCTTGTTCTTTTTACCTGGACCTTTGTGTTGGGATGGAAGCGTAGGGTTCACAGTAGAGCTGAGTGGGATGGTGGTTGGGGTTGGGTTTATCTCCAGGCTGGTATGGTACAAATGGAAGGAAACAGAGAAGTAAGATGGTTGGGAAAGACATAATGAAGAATGTGAATATTATATGTACAACTCTTAATGTTAGAGGTTTAGGTAATCAGGTGAAACGAGTGAGAATTGGGAAGTATATTCAGGAACTGAAGGCTGATGTTGTTTTTCTGCAAGAATCATATAATGGTGGGGAGAGGGAGGTAAATTTTCCTGGCTTTGGAAGAGGGAAAAAGTTTATGGCTCCTGGAACATCAAAAAGTAGAGGGGTGGGAATAGTAATTAGCTCCAAGGTGGACTTTGCTGAGAATAAAGTGTTAAGAGATAAGAACGGAAGGTTTATTTTTGTTCAAGGTTGCTTGGAAGGAGAGCCGGTAGCATTAGCATCAATTTACCTCCCAAACGTGGTTTGTTTCATAAGCTATTGGTTCCAACACTAAATGCCCATCCCTAGTCCCAAGTGCTGAGTCCACCCCCACTTAACCAGGTGCTTAGCTGTTTAAAACTACTGTTCCCAGCTGTGTGCTGACTCCCTTATTATTAGAGATCTCAGAGAATTTAGAATTCCTCATTTATCAGCAATCTTCCTAATTTGCACTTTCCAGATCATTTTGTCTAAGGCAACACAATTGCGATTCCACGCGCCTCTGCATTTTGCAATGCATAAAATGCATCTCAAATTAAGGCATGAAAAGAAGCACCTATCTGGGCAATAATGCATGAATTTGGGAAAGGTCATACAACAGCTAAAAATGTTAATGAAGAATACACACGACTTGGTGGATGTGGCAGTAAGGAGAAATCTGAGAGAAAGTGGCTATGTTCTATTTTAGAGATTGGCACGAATTGAAAAAAGACATTTCAGTTTTTCGTTTTTCATTGCGGTTCCTGTTTCATTTTGTTTTTGTTTTTCACATTTTTTTTCAAAAAAATCGTTTAATTTTTTCATTTTTCATTTTTCATTTTTATCTGCTTTTTGCACGATTTAAAGCATTTCTGCATGTGGGCATCTCCCAACACCCCAGACCAGAGGGAAAACATTAAAATAAAATGATGCTGAGAGAGACACAGTATAGACTAGGTACGCAGGGAGGCTGCAAAGGCAGCGGCAGGCATTGCCCAGGGCGTAAGGCAGCCACAGAGTGACTGCACTGCAGGGCAGGGGAAGGATACTCACCGAGAGGTACGCATGCACACAGGGAGGCTGCAAGAGAAATCTCTTCTTTCTCTCCCCTAAGAGCCAGGCTGCAGCCAGCAGCAACAAAGACACACACCTTCCTGGCTGGCCGAAAGTAACGAGTCACAGAGATAGCAATCCCACCCTAACTCCCACTGCAGACTGCAAGGAGGACGGGGCTGCCAGAGCTTTTTATACCTTCTGTGGCTGCCACACCTACCCAGTCTGCAACCTGGGCATGCTATTGGTTGAAATTGTCCAAGAATTTACATGATCCCATCACATGGCTTGCATCAATTTTGTGGCTGGAATCCATTTTGTGTCATCCTTAAAGGGAAAAGAAAAATACATCACGATGGGAGAAAGACAAAAACAAACGTTTTAAAGACCCCAACCCACTGGTAGGTAATAATTTCAAATAATTATTACTGTGTTTTTACGGATGTCCAGGGCGTTTTAATACCCCAAAAAATCAATATTAGGCATCTGGGAGCCATTTTGGGTCGATGTCCCCTAACTCCCCTTAAAGGAAAAAAATACAGCGATCTGAGAAAAGACATAAGTGCACGTTTTAAGGACCCCAACCCCCCTGTTAGGTATTATCAGGCAGAATAAATTATTATCACTAGGTTTTTACAGATATTCAGGATGCTTTTTATCATTTAAAAACAGCTCATTTCATTGCATGTCACCATTAATGAAAACAAAACGTAATGAACCTAATTTTTGTGGTTCTGTTCGGTTCATTCCAATTTCATCACAATTTTCGTTATTTGTTTTGTTACGTAATGAAACAAATAACACATAATGGAACAATTTTTTTTTCATTTCGTGCCCATCTCTATTCTATTTGTGTTTTAGATTTCAAAGGAATCAAAAACAGAGTTTAACCGAACATGTGTGCTGGATTTGGAGGAAATTGATTTTAACAAACTCAGGACAGTGGTAAGTGAGTTGTTAAGACAGGAGATCCTAACAAGAAAAGGAGTCCAATATGGGTAGTGGTGTCTCTAAAGGCAGAACTACAAACATTTCCAACAAGAAGAAAAGACAGAAGATAGCAAGAGAGAGAGAGAGAGAGAGAGAGAGAGAGAGAGAGAGAGAGAGAGAGAGAGAGAGAGAGAGAGAGAGCAATGTGGCTTCACAAAATGCTCAGAGGGCCTGAAAATAAAAAAGGACACAGAACTAAAAGAATGAAAAATCATGCCTCCTCAGCGATAGCCTCGTTTCTCTGGAATGATCCCCCCCTTTGGATTTCTTTAAGAGATCATTAAAAACCTGACTCTACAGTGAAGTTTTTTTCCTGAGCCAATTCCAATTTAACAGCAGACCTCTCTGACCTCAACTATTACACTTGCTATCTGATTTGTATCTTTATTTGTTGTGAAGATTAAATGCTTCAAATATTCTAACATATTATTTTTTCCTTCAGTGACAACGTCTGTGACATTCTTTATTATCTCGTGTGCCGAACTGTCTTAACGTTAATGCTGATTTGATGTTGATAATGTCTTTCTCTTACTTTTTACTGTTTTTAATAAATATAAAAACAAAAAGAAGTGACAGTTAAGACAAAAGGGGGAAAAAAGATAACCATAACAGAACAAAATAATCTACTTTACAAACCCTGCCCCACCCACCTCCCACTGTTAACGGTTTTTTACTGTTATCCATTTTTGTTCCTGTGAGCTGTTTGGCCAGATGGGTAGGATGGAAATACAATAAATAAATATATACAAGTAAATAAATGTTCTGGCATATTTTTCCATTTTCAGGCGTGGTGCAGCTTGGTGGAAATGCTGTGGGTTGTTAATATGGTTCCTAGGCATGCGTTGGTTTCTCAGCCCTGCATTAAGGCTTAAATTTTTGAGATTCTTAAGAAGAATAGAGCCTTTGAATCAATAGCTTAATGGGGAGTAACTATTTATGTAATTTCTGTTGATAGAAAGATTTTGTTCTAGTTTTCGGGTAAGCAGTAGAAGCACAGAGATCCCTAGAGGACAATAGCACCCAGTTTTTCAGAGTCCATATTTTTCTTGTTAATTGGCCCTTAAAGTCTTACTCGTTTGCTCTGCACAAAGAAAAAGTCATTTCTTTACTTACAATTCCTTGCAATTACATGTGTTTCCTTGAGTACACTCTTACTTAGCAACCAACTGGAGAGATCAACAGCAAACAAACAACTGCCTTTGGCAGAGAAGGAAACAGAAAGGGACATTCAGCAAAGTGTTGGGGCTTTCTTTGAATTGAAACTGTATAATGAGAAGGGGCTCAAGAGAAGCTTGAATAAGCTCAGAGAGTTTAGTGAGACAGAACACCTTAAAATAAATTATGCAAAGTCCAAAGTCTTGATCTTCGGAAGGCAGCCCCCCAAATTCAACTGGTGTATTGGTGAGGACAGGATAGAACAAGTACACACCTTTAAATATTTGGGAGTGCATTTTGATGAGAGAAACTGCTGGAAAACACAGGTCAAGGCTGTTAAAATCTCAGCTCAGAAATCTAGTCATGCTCTAATTAAATTTTTTCACTCCAAGGGCGGTAAATTGGTAGCCCCAGCTTTAAAGGTCTTCTCAGGAAGGGTGATCGCACAAATGCAACACGGAATTGAGATCTGGGGTTTGGATCCAAACATCCTACATACACTTGAAGTAGAGCAAAATAAATTCCTGAGGCACATACTGGTGGTACCACAAGGGACCCCAGCAACCTTCCTCAGAGTAGAAACAGACATGATCTCCATCAATGCCAGGGCAACTCTTGCCATATTCTGTTTTTATAAGAGGATATTGGACATGCCTGACTATCGCCTTCCCAAACGTTGTCTGATGGAGCAGTGGAAGAGTGGTGGATGGGCCACTTTGGTACAAAACCTTTTGAAATCTAAATCTCTTTTCACTGATATTTATGTTTTCCCAGGAGTTAAAAGTATGCTGAAGGAGTGGATATATAAACAAGACAATGATCAGGACCTTGCCCTAATTAATTCTTCAGGCTTCTCTCACTGGTACCAGCTATGGAAAACCAATCATTCAAGGGCACATTATTTACATTCACTTACTATCCCCTCTTTGAGAACAGCCTTTACTGAACTCCGCTTCCAAACTATGCCAACTGCTGTCTTGGATGGAAGGTACAACAATGTACCCAGACACCTAAGACTTTGTATCTGCGGCGCTGCTGAGATAGAGGATGTGGCTCACTATCTATTAAATTGCCAACTCTACCACAACCCAAGGGCCAACCTTCTAGGCAACATCTTGGCCCCCTTGCAGGCGGAGAGTCCTCAGGTTAAAGTGGGTAGGCTGCTTTCAGACTCTGACCCTTACATCACTTACAGAGTTGCTAGGTTTGCCAAAGCTGCTAGAAAAATCCGTGCCAACTTTCTGAGCACAATTGCAGTGAGCTGTGTAGGGGACTCCCTCATCAGTGCTCCTTTTCACACCCTTCTGTCTGATAAGAGAGGTCAACTTAAGAAACTTTATCTTTATATGGCTTCCTTTACCTTTTCCTTTTAATGCCATGACTGTTTTATCTATTTATCTCTTTGTATTTTCTGATTGTGATGGCTTGTAGCCAAGACAATAAACTTTATATTGATTGATTGTTTTTTTTTTTAAAAAAAATTTTTTGTAGTGTTGAGGGGCGTCAAACCATTATCAGGGGGCAGCTGGTTCCACAGTTGAGATGCAACCACTGAGAAAGCTTGGTTCCAGGTAGTGGTCTTCCGAGCTTCCTTTAGGGCCAGCATCTTCAAGTGGCCCACCTGAGAGGAGCAAGTATTACAGGCAATACAGGAGCCGTTCTGACAGCTTTGTCATTCTGAAGAAACTTAGTGATGAGGCCTCCAATTTATAGTTCCCATCTCAGTTTCACATCACCCTGGTCTGAACACACTCTTTAGCTACTTGGTAGCCCTATTCAGACCATTGACCACATAACGAGCCTATTCAAGCCACTATGCATTTAACAAGCCTATTCAGACCAGAGTGATGTGAAATCATATTTCAAACAATATTTCAGGAAGTATTGCAGAACCTAGAAATAATTCTGTCAGAGCTCCAAAAAGTGGCTATATTAGGAACAGTGTACATATTTAACAGATATTTAGGTTTTAAGTACATATGTAAGTACAGTATTTGTAAGTACATATTTAACCGATACTTAGGTTTAGTACCAGTCAATGGTTTTATAAATTTGATTGACTGTACCTGGTATCTTTGAGCAACAACAACAACAACAACAAGAAGAACAACAACAACAAGAAACAACCTATTCAATTCTCTTATTTAACTTATATCAAAGGAGGAAGTTGTCCATCATGCAAGTTTTGGAAGCTACTCTTTTACCCCAGATAGTTGCCTTTCCTGTCTGAATTTCATTGGCTAATAGATGAGCTGGTCACAGAGCAACCTCTTGTTGCTCTTAACTCAATATAACAGCTTTCTGTGTGTCCTGCTTCTCATCAGAGCCACTGAGCAACCAGGGAATGCCTGACTACTTTCCTATAGTTACAGGAGTATTTCACAAAAATGACTGTGGCAGAGAAAATCAGATATCAGTGCTCTGCGGATAACCCATTAATCAGAAGGCTATCTTTGAAAAGGACAACGGAAGTGAAATACCAGGCTATTGAATTTAGCCTTCCATGACAAGGTACAGTCTTTTTATAGCCTGTTAGGGCCCTTTAGTGCCTTTTATGTATTCACTGAACTCCCATTTTATATTTTAGAAAGTTGCATGTACTAATCAACGGTTCTGTATGGCCGATTGTATTTAAGCCATCGATTACTGTGCTGTGATCTCTTTAAACCCTCTGTTATTTTAACCTCTCTCGGAGGCCAAAATGGCACTTTACAGGGAAATACAATGGGGTTGTATAAGTGAAAATGTTTCTCAGTGAACTCTAGAAGCCTGACACTAAAGCTTCCCCTCACCTTGTCCTCACACACACTCCTGTTAGCCGAGTCTCCCATTTATATGCAATTAATTGTGGACTGATACCTGATAGAACATAATAGAATGACCAAACTGTCACTTAGAACAGGAAACAACTGTCAATTAATACACTAATTATTCAAGTTCACCAAAAGGGAAGCCAGGGATCCTGTTTCCAGTGGGAAACTCTTAGAAACACTGGCTTGTCTTTTCCTTTGCCCATTGTCTTCGAATCCCTGTTTAAAAACATAAGAACATAAGAAGAGCCATGCTAGATCAGGCCAAAGGCCCATATAGTCCAGCTTCCTGTATCTCACAGTGGCCCCACCAAATGTCCCCTCACCGCAGACAGGAGCAATGGCGTGCGGAAGGGTGGGAACACAGCAAGAGGAGCAAAACCCCATGATCTCTGGTCCAAATTTAAGTTGTCAGCAGATTTTAGAGGTTGTGTAAAAGCGCCCTTAGTCCTCTGTCGTGAAGACAGATGCAAAGAACTCGTTTAATTTCTCTGCAATTTCCAAGTCCTCATTTATCTCCTCTTTTCCTCCCTCACCATCCAGAGGGCCGTCTGGTTCTCTGGCAGGTTTTCTTTTTCTAACATATTTAAAGAAGCTTTTATTCTTTCCCTTTATATTACTAGCCATACGTTCCTCAAAGTCTTTCTTTGCCTCTCTTATCATCTTCTTACATTTCTTTTGCCAGAGTTTGTGTTCCTTTTTATTATCCTCATTTGGGGAGGATTTCCATTTACAGAAAGACCTCTCCTTGCGCTTTAGAGTCTCTCTAACTCCACTCGTTAACCATGCTGGCACCCTCTTGGACTTCGATGAGCCCTTCTTTCTTTGTGGTATGCACTTGTGCTGGGCCTCTACTACCATTGTTTTAAACAGCTCCATTCACTCTAGAGAGATTGGATTCTTTTTACCTTCCCTTTCAATTTCTTTATAACTAGTTTTCTCATCTGAGGGAAGGCCACCCTTCGGAAATCAAGGGTTTTTGTGTCAGGTTTGCTTGATACTCTTCCCCCAACATGCATGACAAAGGAGATTGCAGTGTGGTCACCGTTTCCCAGAAGTTCGGTGACATTCATATTCTTGACCAGGTCCTGAGTATCACACAGTTTTAGATTCAGAGTTGCCTGTTCTCGGGTCGGCTCCATGACAAGTGCTCTAAGGCACAGTCATTCAGCATGTCAAGAAACCCGGTTTCTCTTGCCTCGAGCTCGCATTGACCCAGTCAGTGTGGTGATAAATGAAGTCCCCCATGATTACTATCCTATCCCTCTTAGCCACCTCCATGATTTCTCTCCTCATTTCAATTCCCCCCTCAAGTTTTTGATATGCACCCCCACACACACTATCACATCACACCCTGGACCTAGTAGTTTAACCCACAGTGATTCTACGGTGGAATCAGACCCACCATCAATCTCCATTCTGCTGGATTTTATCCCTTCTTTGACATAGTTGGCCATTCCACCTACAACCTGCCCCCCTCTATTGCTTCTATAGAGTTTATAGCCTGGGATTGCGGTATCCCAGTGGTTCTCCACATTCCACATGGTTTCTGTTGTGGCTATTATATAAATGTTATCCCTAGTTACCAAATGTTCAAGTTTTCCCATCTTTGCTTGTAGGCTTTGAGCATTTGTGTAAAAGCACCTGTACAGTGGGTCACCCAAGAAAGGCTGGTCCTTTGTTCTTTTCCACCTGCAGTGTGTACTCAAGTACACACTTTCCCAAACTGGATGCTGTCCAGATCCTGTCAGCTTTTCCCCAGTTTTCAGTTTAAAAGCTGCTTTGCAGCCTTTTTGATGTTGAATGCCAGCAATCTGGTCCCATCATGGTTCAACCGCAACCCATCCCCACTGAACAGGTTTGGTTTGCTCAAAAATGTTCTCCAGTTCATGACAAATCTGAAGCCACACTATCACCTCATCCACGCATTGAGGCTTCTGAGTTCTGCCTGCCTGGTAGGTACTGCACGAGGAACAGGCACCAGTTTTGAAAATGCTACCTTGGAAATCTGGGTCTTCAATGTTGTTCCTAACAACCTAAATTTGGTTTCCAGGACTAACTGCTTTGCCTTCCCAACATCATTGGTACCAATGTGTGCCATGACCACTGGCTTCTTCCCAGTTCTGTCTAACAAACTATCTAGATTTCTCATGATGTCTGCAACCTTTGCACCTGACAGGCAAGTCACAATGCGGTTATTATGTGCATCACAAATCTATCTCTCTGTATTTCTACTAGGGGATACAAGGAGCCTCTCTCCTGCAGCTGGTTCATCTACACGCACCTCATCAACTATATTAATGGAGAGGTTTTCGTTTTGTCCCTTTTGTTTGTCTTCCTGTTAGAGATGGGCACGACTCAAAAAAAATGGTTTTTTGTTTTTCGTTGAGGGGTCCGTTTCGGTTCGTTTTCATTTTCGTTGGCGATTTTCCGCAAATTTTTCATTTTCGTTTTGTTACCTAATGAAACAAAAAACAAAAATGAAAAATTTCTGTTTTGTTAGCATTCTTTTCAGTTCAATGTGTTCGCCGCAATGAAAACAAAAAACACGGCAAAAATTTTCATTTCGTTTCCATTTCTGTTTTTGAAAAATTTTCGTTTTTGTTTCGTTACCTAACGAAAATGAAAAAACGAAAACAGGAACGAAAATTTCACTGAGTCGTGCCCATCTCTACTTCCTGTATCTCACCAAGTGTGATGAGGCAGAGATACTCAGATGGAACCAGTTGTTCCTCTGTGCATTCGTCATGAGGTGTGATGAGGGAAAGAGCCTCAAATTGATTCTGAAATTTCAGACTCTCAGAGCAATCCTTTTGTCAAGCCCCGCACACAGAACACACAGCAAGCCAAGTTCAGTTCTTTGATAGGAACTTTAGTTGTAATCCAGATAAAGAACAAAGTACAGTCCGAGTCAAAGCCAGAATACCTTACAGAGCCAAATGCCAAGTTCAAGGGAAACAGAGAAATGTCGTAGTCAGGAAGCCGGTCCAAGGTAACTGCAGACGGAAAGCCACTGGATTGATTTTTTCCAGGATGGCGTAAGGGCCGATGAATCGAGGATCTAGTTTTCGGGATCGCCCAGGATGTCTCAAATATCGGGTAGAGAGCCAAACTTTCATGCCTGGATTCAACTGTGGACCTTCCTGTATTTTCTTGTCCGCTGCTTTCTTATATGCTTCCTTAGCATGATTGAGTTGCTCTTTCAATAATTCTTGACTGCCATGAAGTTCTTGGATATATGCATCGGTAGCTGGCACAGAGGTGGAAGGAAGGGTGGTTGGAAAATACCGAGGATGATACCCATAATTGGCCATGAATGGGGTTTGACAAGTGGATGAATGTACAGCATTGTTGTATGCAAATTCAGCTAAAGGCAACAAATCCGCCCAGTTATCTTGTTGGTAACATGTATAGCAGCGTAAATATTGTTCTAAGGTGGCATTGGTGCGCTCAGTCTGACCATCTGACTGGGGGTGATAAGCGGATGACAAGTGAACTTGGGTTCCTAGTGC
>JAHTLZ010003227.1:20843-32624 GCA_023846285.1 Phrynocephalus versicolor | reverse complement strand
AAATAAATAAATAAATAAATAAATAAATAAATAAATAAATAAATAAAAAGGTTGCCAAATGCCTCCTTAAAAAGGTGGATCTTCAAAGCCTTTTTAAAGGTGGGCAGGGACTGTGCAAGGCGCAGCTCACTGGGGAGATGGTTCCACAATGTGGGGCCCACCACAGAGAAGGTGCAGTTACGCGTAAGCAATTTCCGCATCTCCCTGGGTGTGGCCACCCTCAGTGAGCGTGCCTGTGCCATTCTTGTGGGCCTGGTCCCAGTTGATTTCTGAGAGATACGCTCTGACAGGTACTGTGGTCCCATGCTGTGGAGGGTTTTGAAAATTTTATGCTTCACATTTCTTTTTTGTAAAGCCCAGGATGATTTCCAATAAGAACTATGTAAAAATAGATAAAGCAAGAAATAAAAAATAAAAAATAAATTAAAATTGTAGTCCTAAAAGGCACTTCCTCACCAGCCAATGATAAGAGCTATTTAAATAAAAATGTCTTTGCCTACCTCCCTTTTTCTACCTTGGTGTTCCTTAATTTGGAAGAGGTTGCTGGACGAAAATTAATAAGTGAATTGTAAAACTAATCAAAAATTTCAATTTTGCTGATTTATATTCATATGAATCAATATCCCCAAAGAGTATGAATCAATATTTTTAATGATTTTAAGCATCAAACCATTTGGCTATAAAACAGTTCCTCAAGTGGTATCACTTCGGGCGTTTATATACGACCCCTAAGCTCCGCTGCAAATGGCTCCCAGCTCTTTAAAACTTTAAAAAGTTTCTCCACCAGCTCCGGAGCTAACAGAAAATTAAGTGCAACCCCGCCCCCATAAGCGCGACCCAGCGCACCTTTCAAGTACCTGCTCTTTGATGGTGAAAAATCCCTGATCCGGATGTGCGGGGCTCTCCTCGGTTCTTTTTGTTGTTGTTTTTTTCCTCCCGCCCCTTAAGAGAAGGAATCAGGAAGCGATGGGGCTCGGAGCAACCGGGAGGTAAGCCTTTATTTTTTGTCCCTTTCTTTCTCCCTCCCGTCACGCAGACAGGAACAAGGAAGTGGGGAGGCAGGAAGAGCAACGAACCCCCAAGATCTCTGGTCTGAATTTAAAGGGCCAGCGGATCTTAGGGGTCGTGTGAAAAGGCTCTTAGAGACACCAATATTGCAGAGAGGCTTTTCCTGATCCTTCTCTACAATCCTTCCAAGTTTGGTGAAGATTGGATTTTATTACGTTTATTGCTGAAGGACATTTTCCTGGAAGGGCCACTTTGTAGGTGTATAACTCAGATACCTGTAACTCAGTCTTCATCAAATTTGGAGGGAATATAGACGAGAGTTGACAAAAACCTCTTTACAATATTAGTGTCTCGAGGTACATGGGGGGGGTCATAGGGTTTAAAGTTAAAAAACAAATAAATGTATTGATTTGTTAGTTTGTCAGAAAAACATAAATTTGTGATTCATCAACAATGATGAATCACAAATTGAAACAAAACACTATTTTTGTGATTCATACCCATCTGTAGTTGTTGACTCAGTCACTTCACTGACAGATCCCTAGAGGACCAGAAGCTCAGCTTGGCTCCATTGTGTCATGAGAAGATGATTAGAACTGATAGCCAATACTATCTTGGCCAGTTTCCTATTCCTGCTGAGAAGATAGGGAACTCCACAAGAGATATCAGAAAACTGTCTCTTTTCTGCCCTTCACCTTTACAAAGGGTCTGAGTTGCGGCAAATCTGAACTCCCCCAGGTACAAAGGGAATGTAAGTGCTAGCTGCCACTGCATCTATATTATTGTTATGAAAAGAGACACTGCACGAGTGACACACACCCTTTTTGTGACAAGCTACATCCACTTCTAACATCTAGATGTTTTTCAGTCAAGTTGTAATGACCAGGAGAGGTCTAGAAGAAGGAACTCTATTGGTTGGCATCCTCTTTGCCTGATAATGAAAGTGTGAGAATATACTGAAAGCAGTGAGTTTTTTTTTATTTTTTAAATTTTAATATTTAATATTTTTAATATTTAAATATACTTGTGCTCCGGACCATCTGGAGATCTTCTTCTTCTTCTTCTTCTTCTTCGAGTCTTAAAGTCCTCTTTTCCAGAAATGTATAGTGTCATTATTAGGTTCTTTCCCTTTCCCTCTTATTAAAACATATTCAATAAATTCCGCTCATATATCATTAAAACATCTTTCTTAATTTCCCCTCTCTTAACCTTTAAATTACAAGACAATTTATCATGAAATATTCCATATTTCATTATACCATCCCTCTATCTTAAATTCTTGTTTCGATTTCCAATTTCTTGCTATTATTAATCTTGCTGCTGTCAGTAGATTGGAAATTAGTTATTTGGTCATATTATTGTAAGCATCCTTAACATGTACTGATAACAGTGCACATTCTGGTTGAGGTTTTAAGATGACATTTTGTCATTGATTCCCATAGAGCCCAAGAATATAGATTATTGATGTGGCAGGATTAATATGTAACGGTTTTGTGTTCTCCCTGCTTTCTCAATAGAATTCACGCATTGATGAAAATGATGTTTTGCACAAAATCCACCATTTTGCACAAATTGCTCTCTTCCATGGAAACCTCTGGGATTTGCACACAAATAGCCCCCAAATAGGACGGTTGCTGTTTTATTGAACAACTCATAGCACTAGAAGGTTGGTTTGCTTAACAGTGAGTCAGTTCATATGTGGTTGCTGTTTGCACTTTGTTTCCTGAAAGGAAAGGATATTTGAGACATTATATACAAATTACACAGATCTTGAGGATTAAAAAAATAAGCTGTTTGTCTCACAGTGTGACTGTGTGTGTGTTGTGTCGTTACAGTCGTGACCGACTCTTTGTGACCCCTATGTCCTTGGAGTTTTCTTGGCAGGAATACTGGAGTGGCTTGCCAGTTCTTACTCCAGGCGCCTACAGCAGCTGGTATTCCCTGGTGGTCTCCCATCCAAGTACTAACCAGGGCTGACCCTGCTTAGCTTCCGAAATCAGGCGAGATCGGATGTGCTTAGGGCATCTAGGCAACTCACAGTGTGACTACATTGCCCAAATAATGTGAAAGCTGTGGCAGACTATTACTGTATCAATTCATATTACATTTTTGTGTCAATGTCTCAATCCTCAAAACCAGCCTCAACTGAATCGATTTGGTGTGGAGGACTACACCACACCTTAATGACCCTAAATAGACCTGCTGTTGGCACTTAGATCCACCAATGGGTATGTCTTTTCCTACATTCTGTCCTTGTCCATAACCGTCTTTTCTAAAGTAATATTTTCTCTCTTTTAAAAAAAATCTAAATAGCACAACATTACATTGACATTGCAGACAGAAAGACTCCAGCACCTATGTGAATAAGTTGAACACTAAAGTTCAGTAGTTTATTCTTTTTTAAAAAAAAAGTTTTTAAAGGGAAACATTTTGGACAGCAGGCATAATTTGTGGTTTCCTGATGGGACACTCAACCTAATCACATCACCAAGGCATCAGCATAGGGAATGACTCTGGGGGAGGGGAAGTTAAAAATAGTAAAATGTAGAACGATTTAGGATAAACAACAGGAGGACCTCCCAACAAGTGGTTAAAAAGATATGATTCCTCCAAAGAAAAAGTTTGAGTTTTCCCCCTTGCTTACCAGAATACTGTGTAGTTGGCAACGTTTGAATCAATCTGCATTGCACTAAATCTAGAGTAACAGAAGGAGTATGTTGCAACATAGTCGCTTTAACATTCCTCACTGAGGAAATGTAAGCATCATCTTTCCTGTCCCTGTGACAGACTGCATCAGTTCCAGAGATCTTGAGGACTGCAGGCAAACCAAATCTAAAGGGCTTAAGATTCCCAATCCCTAACCCAAGTTTTGAATAAAACAGTAAAACAAAATGTATTTGGTAATTTTTTTTGCTATTGTTCTTGCCTAGAGATACACTGCTGAAAATATCCTGAAAAGATAAAGTGTGGGGGCGGACAAATCGAGGATGTGTGCAAAAGAGGAGGGAAGGGCGAGAGGTTTTCAATTATTATTCTTTTCACCGTTACAGTTCTGTAAGTAAACTTTACGAACATGTTTCTGAAGTGAACTCAGTGTTGTAGCAGAACAATCTTCATTACTAAAAGTGTCCACGGGGCAAGAAGGAGGAGGTAGCCAGCGTTGTTTACGATTCATTTCTTTCGTCCCTGTAGGTAGATGTTTATCTTCTAATTTCACTTGAAGAATGACCAGTTTTGTGCAAATTGTATTGTTGTCTTATACTAGGGCACAGTTCACTCTTCACACCTCCCTACCCCTTCTCTCTCTCTCTCTCTCTCTCTCTCTCTCTCTCTCTGTGTGTGTGTGTGTGTGTGTGTGTCTATAATAATGGCCTTGCTGCTGATAGAGTTCCATTGTTTAGGGAATTGAATAGCACACGTAAACCAAAACTGTGCTTTAAAAACTCATTAAATGTTAAAAGGTTAGATAAATTAAAGGAAGAACTAGCCGGACCCTTGTATAACTAGGTAGGCAAGAACATCAATATTGCTCATTGAGCAGTCCATTCTTCTGATTTGGAAAAGAACATCTATTTGTCATGGTTCCTGTCCTTGGGATGGCAGTTATCTAATTAAATGCATATGAAATTCAAAAGCCTTTAACTGAGGGGCAGTAATTTTCCTCGGTTGTTTTTAAAGTCTCCAAGATGAAAGAAGAATTATACTGAGGAGATAATGGAGGAATGCGTCCATTGTGCATTAAGGCCTCGAATTGACTAATCATCCTGTGGTTATTAATCAATGTGTTATCTTATAATTTGAAATTAAAGGTTCTGTCCTCATTTATTGCTGATGCTGGCTAATGATACTTGCAGCTCCTGATTACCGTGACATCCAGGGTGTGCTGATCACCCTGCAAAAGACCACAAAAGTAATCAAAATTAGATCGGATCTATAAAGGGTCATTTCCCCACTTATTATACTTGTGCCACTCTTTAGCAAATGCATGTAGGAGCAAAGTCTCTTTAACATCAGCTGCACTCCAGGTTAACTTTACTATGATGCAGTAAAGAATATGTTGGGGAAAGGATGAAGCCTCTGCCTATGTTTGGCTGAACTGTCCCAGTCCAGCTGTGTAATCCAGCAGTTGATCAGCCTCTCATAACTAACCCCCACCCCCACCCCACATGATAGAAATGTTCTTTCTCCTGGGGTGACATAGATGCATTTGCAAGTATTTGGTGGGCAAGAACCACAGAGGATTAGGAGAACCACTGAGTTCCCCAGAGTTAGTGCTAGCATCCCCAAAAGTCACTGGTGTAGGATGGGTCGTTTGTGGGGTAACTCCATGAAACTTACAGGATGATATGAGAGCATCAAAGGACCATGTATTCTTAAGAATAGTGATGAAATTTCATCTCATCTAGACGAGAGCTGTGTCCCACCAGTGGTACCTGTAGCAGCGATTGAGACTCATTGGTATGTCTCAGCTGCTGTTACCTGTTATCATAGCCTGAGAGGCAGCCAGAAGGAAGGAAAAGAGGATGTGGAAGGAACCGGGGCTTGAAGCAGAGCTGGGCTAGGATCATGATAGGGTGGGTTAGGGTCTGGTTTGGGAGTCCAAGATCTAGAGCAGTGATGGCGAACCTATGGCACGGGTGCCAAAGGTGGCACTCGGAGCCCTTTCTGTGGGCACCCAACATTGCCCCTTCTTAGACATCTGTATACAGGTTAAATTACTGTATTGGCACTTTGCAAAAAAAAAAATTACTGGGTTTTGAATTGCAGTTTGGGCACTCGGTCTCTAAAAGGTTCGCCATCACTGATCTAGAGCAATGGAGGAAAGAGAAAATAAGTAAATGGGGGAAGGAATCTGCAAATGTATTTGTTTTATTTTATTCCATGTTTATACCAGATATCTAGCACACAGTATTTCCTTCTCTAGGAAGGATCCAGCAAGATGCAAAGAACACATATTATAAAGACAACTGTAGAAACGCATTGTAGCATTACACCTAGCAGATAAGCAGCAAAAAAGTGTGTGTGTGTGTGTGGGGGGGGTAATAACAGTTTCCTTCATCATTATCGTTTCTAATAAATGATCAGACACAAGGATTTGCCCCAGAGGGCTTCAGAGTGAGGTTGATGTTTTAAAACACCTTTCTCTTGCTGCCATCAGCCTCCTTCTTGGTTGCTTTCCTAGGGATGCTTCAGAAGAACACATGAAAGGGCCTTCTCGGTTGCTGCTCCCAGACTTTGGAGCTACCTCCAGGCAAAGACCTTCCTTGTCAGGCAAGCTTTCCCTGAATGATGGACTATCTACTATGTCATAGTCCCCTGCACTTCTGAACAAACTTTTATACGGGCTACCATGCATGTTTACTATGACTGATTTCATAAGAACACTTCCCCTCCCCACCTCCAATATATTCTTACTTGATGTGCAGATGAATTGTTGTATGATGGGAAATGGTTGCGTTTAAAGAGAATTAACCATGGCTTGTATGCACATGTCCTCAGAGCAGCACCTTCCACCGATACCAAAGCTGCTTACCACTTGAACATCGATGGCCAGCAGCCACGTGGGCAACCAAAATAGGGATGGCAGGACACTGTCAATAAGGGCATGCAAAATGTCAGCCTGAGCCCTAAAGATGCTGGCAACTGGGCAAAGTGGGGTTTCAGAATCTGAACAGCAGACCCCGCAGATGCAGGAAACCCTAGGAAGAACAAACTTGTTTCCAATTTATGGTGACCTTATGAATGCATGTTTTTTTTTGGGGGGGGGGGTGCAGATTGAGTCAGTTAATCTCATATTTGGTCTCCCTCTTTTCCTACTGCCTTCCAGCATTATTGTACTTTCCAGTGAATGTTGTCCTCTCATGATATCTCCAAAATGTGATAACATCAGTTAAACCATTAAGGACCTGGGTGCATTAAGTATTTCCAGCTCCCCTGCAACTGATACAAACCTGTTGCTGACAACTGTAGGCAGATGAAACATGCATTTCGCTTGAGATATATATTTATTTGAAGGTTAACAGCTGCAAGTTATTATGCATTACACTTTGGACCACACCTTTGTTTCTAACATGATGTGGGTGTTCCCTACACCAACTGTATTTAATAACAGATAATTTTTTTAATGATACAGTGATCCCCTCCCCCCCTGCCTATCATGGGGGTTAGGGACCTGACCCAACCAGCAATAATTGAAAATCCGTTATATGCTTATACATGTTGGTTCGGGCCTGGGGGGCCTAGATGGGGGCTCTTGTACATACCCACATCATACCCCAAGCCTGGCCTGCCCCAAATGGGCCTGCAAGGGCCTTCTCAGGCCACCTGGAAGCCCCAAAAGGGCCTCCCTGTGAACCAGAAGTGACTTCCGGTAAACCAGAAGTGACTTCCGGATCACTGAAAATAATTTCTGAAGCCTCCAACAGGCCTAAAAGGCCCTCGCAGGCCCATTTGGGGCAGCACCTGGGGTAAATATGGGAGGGCTGAACCAGACCTTTCCCCCTTACTCCAGGGGGCCTTTTTTCATATACTGTGGTCCTGTGATAAACCACTGTAGTTTAAAGAATTTGCTAAGCCTTTGCTTGAATACTTCTGTTTCACCATTTCTTCCATTTTGTCAACAAGCAAAGGTTGAGAATGGAAATGCAGCCTGATGATTAGGTCACAGCCTGTGTGATGCCTGTGGCGTCACTCCAGCCAAGACATTTAGAGCTGATCTCCTTTCCGTTGTGAAGGGCCCTGGTAGAGGCACGGAGGCAAAAAAGGAGACCCTGCCATTGTGTTTGCAGAAGAGGCAGAATGTATGTAGAAATGAGATGAGGAAAAACAACCTTTTCCCTGATTCATAACCGTAATATCTACATTATTACCTAGCAAGCTAGTATCCCAATCTACTGTAATTAGTCGTTCCCTTAAATAAATTTGTTATGACAGCACTCCATAAGCCATTTATTAAGGTACAGTGGTACCTCTACTAAATAGCGGCTCTACTTAAGAGCAATTCAACTTAAGAGCAGAAAACCATTGGCATTTTAACTGCTGCCTTACAAATTTTAGATGCAGTCTGCTCTACTTACGTATTTTTTATTTTTTTATTTTTTTATTTAAATTTTCTAGATATGGTACCCCTACTTAAGAGTTGTTCGACTTAAGAGCATGCATTCAGAATGGATTAAATTCGTAAGTAGAGGTACCACTGTATTGTTCTCCCGAGATACCTTCCAAATTTTAAGAACAGTCTAAACATTGCACCAGGTGTGGTCAGGTTGGAGAAGAAAGGCAGAGTAGCAGCTTTCCCATGCTCTAGGATGGCTCTGTGCAATGATCCACCTTTTCCTCTCTCCCTTGTTTTGTTGCATACAGCCATTTTGGCTTGGGGCATGCAATACTGTACCTATGCTGTAGCACACAGTGTGCTTGTGGTTAGCTTATGGTTATTAAATATGGTCATCTACTTGGGAAATACATAATCCAGTAAAGACAGAAGACTTGTATTTAGTGCATGAGGAAGTGCATTGAGAAACAGAATTATAGAATTATCATAGGATTGAAAGGGACTTTGGAGGTGCCATACGAAGTCTAAACTTGGTTAAAGAAGCTGCTAGAGATTATGTTTGGGTGTGGCAGTCATTATGGAAAAGCCCTGAGTTAACTTGAACCTAGCCAAGAAAAAGGAGAAGCAGGGGTGCCTGACCTTAAGAGTATAAAGGGAGAGGAGATAAAGCTGAGAGTAACAACCTAAATATTTCTGGAAAAGAAAATTGATATTTGAGAATGTGCATTGTAAGAGGCTATGTATTTTTGATTGGGCTACGTGTCATGGAACTCCATAATGTCTTTGAAATAATGATAACAGTTCCAACAGTGACATCACACTGTCAAATTGAGATGACCTTATAGGGGCCTTTTTCCAGGGTATTCTGGGTATTGTGTACTCTGTTATGGTCTACCATTCTGTTTTTCTGGGGCAGTAGACTTTCCCCAAAGTACACCAGCAGGCTTTTCCCCCAGGAGGTGCAGTGAGGGATCAAATGTGTGGCCTCTGGTTTCACAGCCAGGTACTCCAACTTACTGAGCTATCCACCCAGGTTGAGAGGTATGAAATAATAATAATAATAACAACTTTATTATTATTATTATTATTATTATTATTATTATTATTATTATTATTATTATTATTATTATTATTATTATTATTATTATTATTAAAAATGGCCCAGAAATCATAAATAAGAAACAGGAAGCACATAAAGTTACAGCTAATCATGCAAGGTAACATTAATGAGAAAAGATATGCAGAAAGAGGAAGTGTTTGGCTGAAGAACCTTTAAGAATGATTTGGATGAACTGCAAAAGGATTGTTTAGTCATATCTTAAAGCAGAAGAAGCCATGATGACATCAAACCTCTGTAGAAAGCTAAAGAAAAGAAGCACAACCATGTGGACCAAACATAGCATGACAACATTTAACGTTTGGTGGTATTTCTTGACAAAAGGAGTAGGTGGGTAGTCTAATCTGTGAAAAGGCAGTGTGGGAAATAAGCAGACCAGATAGCTCAGTGGTTTAGGTATCTGGCTACAGTGTCAGAGGTTGGGAGTTCAATTCCCTACTTTCTCTCTTGGAATTGTCCACCTGTGTAACAATGGGCAAGCTGAACAGTCTCAGGATGCTCCCAGGGAAAAAGGACTCATATATTACTTCTGAGTCTTCTCTATCTAGAAAATCCTGGGAAGGGTTACCGTAAGTTGGAATCAACTTTATGGCATGGAGTTATTAAGGAACCATAAAAGGCTGGTTCGATATTTCAGGGAATTGGCTGGGTGTTTGATTCCCCACCACATATCCTGGGTGTAGAATCAGCTTATGCAACCTTGGGCAAGACACATCATCCCAGAAAACCCTCAGAATAAGGGGTCAATAAACCACTTCTGAGTTCTGTATACCTAAAAAACTCAGGTCACCATAAGTTGGAATTGATTTGATGGCATGTAGCTATTATTAGTATAAGACAGGGCTGTTCAACTTTGAACAGGCCAAGGTCTACTTTTTCCAGCCCAAAGTACCTGAGGGCTACTACACTAAAACCTCTACTTACGAATTTTATCTGTTCCAAGCATGTGCTCATAAACTGAAAACTTTTGTAAGTAGAGCAGCAGTTTCCCATAGGAATGCATTGAAAACCAATCAATATGTTGTGGGGGGAACAGATTTCAATGTGCCATGGCCCTTGAACTGCCCCGCTCGGCTGAGACAGTGGGCTGGCAGACCCAGAACTTTTCTGGGGCAGTGATGGTCCTTTGGATGGGGGAGAGAGGGGTGGAGAACTTATCCCCTCACTTTTTTTATTGATGGCCGGCGGGCTACTTTTGAACTCTTCACGGGCTACCAGTAGCCCTCGGTCTACCTGTTGGGCAGGCCTGGTATAAGATATCATAAATGATACAATACAAGATGATCCAATTGAGTTATAAACACCCTCTGTTTTGGGATTTTGCAGGTGGACCAATCAGCTGGCTTTTTTGTTGGCTGCTGGCTTGGTGTGGTTTGGGTTTTGCTACTCATTTATGTTTTCAATTTAATTATATAGTGCCCATCGCTCAAATCACTACTCTGGGCAGTGTAGAGCAAATAATATAAAACATAAATATACAATTGTTATAAACACGGAACAATATCACAAATGGACAAGCAGCAATGTAGGTGTTCATAACAGTTTTGAAACATGTGCTACAATATTCCTCTCCTTCACCCACAGTCCCAGCTACTTGGGGAGAACCTCTCCAAAAACGTCTCTGAGCAGCTTAGTTTTTAAAGCTTTTTGAATGCCCAAAGGAGGGTGCCTGCCATCTCTCCTGTGGAAGAGGATTCAACAAAGAAGGTGCCACTGCTGAGAAATCCCAGTTTCTAGTTGCTGTTTTCTGGGCTTCTCATGGTGTCAACATCCACAGGTCACTGAGGACCAAGTCAGGTAGGCAGTTCAACTTGGTATTGTTATCTCTGACAGATATTGAGGTCCCAAAATGTTTAGGACTTTGTATGTTAGAAACAACACCTGGAAACTGATTGGTAACCAATGCAGGTGGACCAGATTTGGGGTGAAGTGGATAAAGCTTCTCATCCCAGCAACCCATCTGGCTACCCCGTTCTGGACCTCCCAAAGCCTCAAGAGAAGCCCCATGTAGAATGCATTACAGAAGCCTATTTTGAGACTACCAGTGCACATGCCAATGTTGCTAGGGACCTGTCATCTAGGGAAGGATGCATCTGAGTGATATTATTTATTTATTTATTTATTTATTTATTTATTTATTTATTTATTTATATACTGCCCACCTTCTAACAGAACTCTGGGCGGTTTACAATAATGCAGTAAAAAATAAGAGAGTACAATAACAATAAACATAATATTAAAAACATTAATAACAAGCCGGCAGGCAGTATAAGTTACTGGTCAAAAAATTAAAATTAAAATTAAATGTTGCCAAATGCCTCTCTAAAAAGCAGCATTTGATTTGCTGAAGTTGGCAAAAAACTGAGTGCAATGCAGTGGAGACCTGTCTATCCATGGTCAAAACTGGGTCTAAGATCATGCCCAGAATGCTCCTTAATAGAGAGGGTGATCCCCCCCCCCATGCTTAGTGGAAACACACACACCCCACCCCCAGACAGAAAGTTGGGCCCTCTAGCAACATGATCTCCATTTTGTCTGCATTAAACTTCAGCCTGATCTTCCTTGACCAGTTCTGGCAGTATCCATTGCAGGTGAGTTAAAG